>WEIU01004244.1:3882-17370 GCA_013389925.1 Aegithalos caudatus
CCACCCAAGCATGTGACTTTCCAAACCAGAACTTTTTCTTGGGTGTTTTTGGAGGTGTTTTTTTTGTTTTGTTTTGTTTTTTGTTTTTAATATATATTTCAGGTATTTTTAGAGAATAATTAGCTGATGAAATGTAATAGGAGACTGGGTGAATGCCACCTTCACTTTTTCTCCAGAGTAGGGCTGTCCTATGGGACCAGCTCATTTTACAGCTCCCTACAACCCTGCATACTTTCAGAGGGAACCCCATTGAGTTACTAAGGAGCTGAGAATGGATCAGCCTGCAACAGGACAGAGCAAAACCAGCAGAAGTCTTTATTATAAGATTTTGCTGACAGTAACAATCTGTACGAATAACAGAGAGGAGGTTTCAGCCTCTGGTATAAATGCTTGACTGCAGTCCTTAGCAAAGGCTATGGCCTGTGTGATACATGTCCAAATAACCTGTGCTCTGCCTTCATAATCCATAGTTATGAAACTCTACGCATAAAAGGAGATTCGTCTTTCAGAGAACAGATCATGTTACACATAACATTCCTATCCATGTCACTCACTTGATTTTTCTAAATTCAGGCTTTTGTGGACAGAAAAAGAAAGTGAGTATCATATAAAATGATGTTTCCAGTTTATCTTGTCTGAAAATCTAAAGAACTAGAATATATAGATTATACTGGGAATCTAAAGAAATAAGATCAAAAGGCTGCTTTGAAACTGAACAGAAAAGAAATGCATTTTCAAATATAATTAAATTATATTTACTTAAAATAAATAAGCTGTGCTTTGACTGTTGTAGGAAAACTGTATCGCAAGGGACATTTTAAGGGATTTCAAAACACTCCAAAAAGCATAGTTCTTAGCATACACAGACAGGAATAGAATTAAAAGTCAAAAGGTATAACCTGAGACTCCAACCTTGAGAAGGTGTTCCTGGCGTAGTGCATAATGCTGTCAAAGTCATATGGTTCCCCAAGGGAGTTCACCTCTCCAGGCTCCATCTTCAAAAAGTTATATTCCTGACCTACAAATTATTTATAATTATAGATTCTTTAATACCTTTTTCTGCAAAGATAAAAACCAAACAGGAAAAGAAAAACAAAAAAGATCTTAACCTAATTACTCACTGACATTCATAAATTTTTGCCATTTGGGAGAACGTGTGACTTTATTATGCCCTCTTAACTGATAGAGAGGACATCTTCTGAAATACACATCAAATTTGTATATTTAGATTTAGAAAGATTAGTCTCATGCAACTAACATGTAAAGGCCTCACACATCATGATGTGCTTCATGTACAGTCCATGCAAATTTCTGGTTTGATTCTTAATTCCAAAAAGAAATCATTTTGACAGCAGACTCCAGAAGAACCATCCTTATTCATTAGACTGGATATTAAGAATCTAACTGGATATAAATCCAGCACTAAATTACTGGAGACTTTGCTTCAGCAAAGGCTGCTCTCTGAAGCTTCATCTAATGCAGACACTACCAAGTCACATTTTTAAGATCCAGCTGTTGTAAATTAACAAGAACAGAACAGGAGAAAAAGAATTATATTTTGTTCATAATTCCATACCCTAAATTCTTTGGCCTAATCAGTACATTAGCAATACAAAGCACCCCTTACTCCAGTTCATATTCCCACTGGAGTCTTGCAAAAAAACCCTGCAGTGACATTAACATTTTAATTAACATAAGCTGCATAATATAACAAAACCCAAATGTGTCCATGGTAAGGGTTTCCTGATCCCATTTAGTGATCCTCAAGCTCATGCCACACCACACCACAAGTAGTTTCAGTCAGAAACCAGAAAGACAAATGACAGGGAGAACAGGCTGTTGAGGATGGCACTCCAACTGATTTTCTCATCATTGTAAAAGAAAAGGGGAAGAGCTCTTATGGCATCTGCACAAGTCAATAATACAGAGAAGAAAGAAAGCCCAAACATGCATGCCCTTTCAGGACTTTAGAGACTTAAGGAAACATGTATCATCCACTGCCGGTCTCCCTCCAGGTCTTAGATGAAGTGGCAAAGATTCATCATTTCTCAAATATATTTTTAAATATTTTCTGAAGAAACAGAAAAATACTCCGAGCTATTGTTGGACAACTTTTGATTCCACCCTTTTTGAGCATAGAATTCCTGTAAGTCAAAATCAGTGTGTTGCAAAGACCATACACATTTAGGAAGATTGCAAATGAAACATGCCTACTTCCCTCCCGTCTTGCCTATCCAACATGAGCAAAGGCACAACAGCTAGGGTGGCAAAGAGCTGACAGTCACAGTTTAAAGTTCTCAAGTTCCTCAGATGCTTTATTTCAACAACACCAAGGTCACTGACTAAAGCTGCATGTTCTGTAGAGAATGAGGTGAATAACATGGAAACTGAAGGACTTTGTCTGTCACAGATTCAAAATCCTGCACCTCACTTCCCAGGTCAAAGCCTCTAGAACAGCTACAGACATATTTCTATTTGGCATTCACTAAAGCCTACAAGAGAAATGCCCTTCCTCAAGCACAGAAATGTGATTTTAAAGAGCCTTAAGAGCAGTGGCTTCTTTCAAAGATTTGAGCATAATCATAATTTTACTTCTTTTGGCCCTCTATTTTAATGGCTTGCTACTTGAACAGATATTTGGAAAATATTCTACTATAATTTTATTTGTAAATCAATTTGAGACCAGTCCAGGTAAGAAGAATAGGAGGCATAAATGCTATTTCAGCTATTCAGCACTCAGTTCCAATAAAGTTGAGCAGATGAAGGAAACACCAAAAACAAACACATGATTTTTTTTTTTTTTTTTTTTTTTTTTTTTTTTCCCCCAAAATACTTATCAGAATATCTCACCAGGTTGGATGTTTTCTCTAATGATGCTGACATGGTCATCACGGTCTGGTCGTGTATGTTCATGCCAAAAACCTATCACATGACCCAACTCATGGACAACTATGCCAAACTTATCACAGTTCTTGCCAATAGATATAGCCTGAGGACCATTTCCCCTTCGGCCCACATAGGAACAGCATCTGTAATTAAAACACAAACACACAAAAATTTTCATACACATTTCTATAAACCACATAGCAAATTCAGTTAAAACTCAAGAAAATAGTATATAAAGACTCAGCAGTAAAACGGACATGGTAAATTCGGATGTCTCACAAACTCTAGATCTTCTACAAGAACAGTTTATTATTCAAAAATACACATGAATGGGGCTTTTTTGATATTATTCAAGGTCTTAAAAGACATTAGCTTTGATCAACAAAATTCTCACTGTCATGACAATCTGTTCAGTCATTCTACAGAACTATAGAATGACACAGGAACTTGTTTTCAGCAAAAGAATAAAAATAAACGATGTTCTGATGACAGCACGCACCATCATCTCTTGGTGGGTCATTGATAAAAATGTTAGAAACAACAGGTTGCAGGATAAGCCCCTATGATACTGCACTTCCCATCACAGCTTGAGTCCAATCCATTTACTACAACCTTTCAAGCCTAACCATGCAGTTTTAACTGGTTTATTTTGTTTTCCATTCACCTATAATCCTGCAAAATCACCTTGGAGACTCAACACATTTAAATGCATTTGTTTACATTCTAGAATTTAATTTGTAGTTAAAAACATTTATGATCTTAATACAACACATGGTGGCAGAGCCAGGAATTGATGAGAATAAAGTTAGGATAAGCACATCTAATTGTGAAAAGGCAAAAAGAATCCTTTTGTTTAAAACACTTTAAATACTTCTGCAGAGCCTTCATGTTTGCCACTGTGTAGAAACTCTACAGAGAAAAATTGCAATGCAGAACTAAACATTAATGATTATTTATGGATTAAAACACATCAATAGGTTATTGAGACCTAAAATTGTAGACTATTTAACACATTTTAATAGTTTTAACATGCGTATTTTATTGACTTCATATACATTACATGCTTCAGGGAGAAAAGACATATTTGGTGACCTAAACATTTCTCTATATATTCAATATAGTTTTTTAACAGTGATACTTTGGAGATGAACAGATATAAAGGAAAAAACTGAAAAATAAATTTTTCTAAATGGTGTCTTCTGTGATGCCTCTTGCTTTGCTTTTTTTGACACTATTGATAACAAGGGCAAAATACTAAAACAAGAATTTAACTATGGTTTCTCTTCCTGTCCTTCTTACTTTTTTTTGACCAAATGAGAGTTTAACTTTTTAAGGCAATGGTCTGTATCACCTCTGAAAGCTTTTAGTGGCATTTCATAAGTCAGGTCAATTTTTAGGTGTCTGACAAAATAATTTGACATTTTACTCTTACAGCAATGAAAAGAAAGTTTGAGCATTCTCAAATGTGTTTAATGACAACACCTCATCTGACAGATTTTAAAGATTTTTTTTTTAGAAGATAAAAATTAGTTGCAATCTTTTATGTAGTATTCCTCTAGGTTGTCTAATACCGTATATCTAAACCAACCTATTGGGAGTTATTTTGTAATGCTAACTTGCTCCTAAAAAAGTAAGCAGCCAGAGGGTGAGCTCCCTTACACTAGTTACTTGATAGATTTCAAGTACTCCCTAGAAAATATAAAGAAATTTACTGAGTGTCTCTTTCATGCCAAGGAAAATAGAATTAACACCAAGTCTTAAAATAACAGCAGCAGTTCACACTTACAGAGGGTCATTAGGATTTGTTAGGTTGAATGTCTTGTCAAGTACACCAGATACATCCAATTAAGTTACAACAATTCAACAATTGCACTGAGACAAAGAAGGAAAACAAAAATTTTTTAAAATCTATGAAGCAAATTAATTTGTAATATTATGGGTTTGACCCCAGGTGTGTTTGACAAAAGAAATCAAGATCTCTGCACTGTATGAGCACTTGTCACACCCCCTAAATTTAATCAACTGGCAGGTTTTAAAGCTCATCTCTTTAATCTTTATTGCACCAGACAGCATTTGGAGACAGTAACTATTTTTGAATCTCTAATTCCATTTAATCAGTCTAGCTGGTCAATGATGGTGAGCAATGAGAAACAAATGACAAAGAGAAAGTGAAATAAATGGAACAATATGCTCATTCATTTAAGTAATACTATTTCACAACTACTGTCAAAGATACTCCTGATTCAAAGGAAGAGAGAATGAGATAGGGTCAACGTTGTCCTTTATAAAATATAAAAGCTGCACCCTTGAAAATGTGACAATATAAAAATCATCCTAGACCATGACATCAGTTTGCCATGGCACTGATTGTATAAAGACGTGAATGAATTTCATAAGCATACTAGGATTGTGTATGATCACCTTTATGTTACATAAAGCATGAAAAAGAGGTTCACAAAATTTCCAAACAAAATCTCACTCAAGAAGCAGAGAGTTTCTCTTGGTGAGAACACCTGTTTCAATCACAGGTATAACTCCATCTATACAAAGGAGATACTGGCTACGACCCAGCTTGATGAATTTGCTTTTTGTCAGTGATCAAGATATAATCATGATTGCTAAATATTCTGATTCACTGCCCTAAGAGAATTTCTTGTCATGGCAGAAGTGTCTCCTGCTTCTTTATGTGATCAGTGGAGATGTCCACCCCAATACTACAACCAGCATTGCTCAGCTAACAGCTGCCTATCCCAGTGGATTTATATAAACCACCCCTCACTGTTTGTGTCAGCACACCATGCTCTAGAGTGTGGCAACCTGTGCCTTACTCACACCCCTTCTGCAGGCCACACTACAGCCAGCAGTGAAGCTGTGCCAGCTGCCAGAGTTATTAACACCTGAGTGCATGAATCAGCCCTCCCCCATGCACAGATTATTTAGCACAGCTCTGGTTTCTTCTAGTTTTATAAGAATGATTGAGCACCTTTTGTAACATGTTCTTTAGCTGAAGTCTGCTACAAAGTGCACCTCAGACAATGGATTTACATGTTCCACCAGCTTTAAGAACTTTCCTGCAGTACCTTTTTAATACACTAGCAAGTCCAAAAGAAGTTAAAATATTCATCTGTTCACTCTACAATGTTTGGGGAAGAATACAAAAGAGATTTGATTCTCCTATATCGCAGATCTGTCAAATACCTAGACAAGGGAATACAGTAGTGATTGGAATAAGTCATCTGAATTTTGTCATAAAAATTGTTTAAGTCTTCTAATGGAGAACAAATTGAGATCAAAGACATGCTGAGCTACCAGAACAATATGAATAATTGTTCCTTTCTTTTTTGTCCTACTATGTCAAAAGAAGCTTGATCTTGTACTCGATAATATTTATTGACACACTGTGACTAGATGCCATCCCAATACGCTGACCCTTTTTTGGCTTTGCATACAGAGCAGTATACTGACTGAGTCTTTGGGCCCTTCCAATTTGATAGGAAGAAACATAAGGATAGAGAAGCAGTAGTGAGCAAAGAGTATTTTGAGTCTGTTACTGAGTAGAGTTTTATTTGCCTTAATCAATTAGATGTATAAATACTTACTGTAATTGATATTGTCAGTGTACACTGCTTGATAGTAGAATCAGAAACACTAGTATCTTAATAATATATTCTTATTTTTACATCTGCAGTACATCTGCACTTGTATCTTATAGATACAACTGACTATCACTAATTAGAAAATGTCAAAATAGTCAGTGATTCAGCTATATTATAAAAACATATTTTAATAATTAACAGTTATCAAACTCAGTTAAATAAACTAGACATAATGAAAAATAGTTATAGTTTACGACTTCAGCAGATTAAATTATTCTCATGGGAGGAAGGGTTCAAGCTGTAAAAATTTGACATTTTTCTGAATCATCCCTAAGCAAAGTAGAGAAGTCTGATGTGAAGTTGAGACAGAGAAGACACTTTTTAAATTTGCAGTCATAAAACACACTGCTAAATGCCATGAAGACAAGCAACTTTAAGAGACTGTACAAGAGAACTGGAAAGGGAAATAAGGAATTACTCGACATCTTAAGATGTGCAAAACCTGGTAAAGACTGGAACCAATGATGGGGTGTTCATGCTGTGGGAAGAGCTCTGGCTCTTAGTCAGAATAACATCCCAACCAGCAATGTGCTGAACATGGCAGCTGTTGAGAAACAGAAGGCACCATACTTAGTACCTAAATGAAGGAGAGGCTACAAGTTATATGAATTAGCTCTTGCACTGGCTCAGCAGAAGTAATGAATCATCTGAACAAACATGCCATAGTTTTGGGGCTACCAATTTCAAGAATGATGCAGACTAGCTGAAAAGAATCTCAAAGAACAGTGTGATGAAAGGCCCAGAGAAAACTATTTATCAGAACAGATTAAATTAATTAGGTGTTTTCTAGCTCACAAGAATATAGAATGGATGGGGGGCTTAATAACAGTATCAAACTATATAACAGATTTCTTCAAAAAGTAAAAGGAATGTCTTTTCTATGGCCTAGGGAAAAAAGTTAATGTCCTTCAATTACAACAAGAAATAATGGTTTAGCTATGACAAAAAATGCTGCCCAAACTTCCTACATTTCTTATATTAAGGATGTTGAAGCAATATAATTCCTAGAAGGCTGTGAAATATTCATTTCTGCAGGTTTTTAGAACCAAGTTAGATAAGCATATATCAGCAATGATATAGAAATAGCTGTTTCTGTCTCAAGAATACATTAGACATCTTTCTGAGATCCCTTGCAGTCGTATGATAATCAAAACTTATCTCTCATTCCTTGCTGATATGGAACCTTTCAACTTTAAGAAAGTCACGTATCTCTTATAACCAGCTGCTATATTTCAAATATGCTTTTTTAATCACTGCCCTTCTGGGATGATCTTCCCATGAACTGTTTCAAGATGTGATGCATTACACTCCAAAATATCCTTATTGTTTACAAAGGCTCAGTAACACTTCACTTGCTAGTGCGCTAATGCTGTCATATGAGACTTTTGTAGATACTACCACCTGAATTTCCACATATATGACTATCCACTTTATTTCATTTAATGTGTTATGTTTTGACTGTGTGCTCTTTGGGGCAGGGTTTATCATTTAGTTTTTAATTTCAACAGTGCTAAGTACAATAAAGTCTCTACCATCTGTGAATGTTAGCTGCCATGGTAGTACAAACAATACTGACACAATGTGCTAACAAACCAACACAGCAGGGTGCCATGGGAAAGAACTGAAGATTAGTTTCAATGCGACTGGCCATGTAGCAGAAAGTGTTTGCAGTTGGTTTGGTGTCACTTTAGTCTGGGCTCTTTCCGTGGAAAATCCTGCGTCAGCACTGGATGCTGGTGGGTAGTGCACAGTTCCTGCTCACCCGGAGAATACATGTCCCTATTTATCTGGATCTTCCTGAAACAACTTGTGGACCCCCAGAAAAATCATTCAACTGCCCTTTCTGTCTGGCCTGACTTTATTTCGTCAATGATGGACTTTTCATAGCCACAATCTTCTTTGGTTTTTTTTAAACTTGTTACAGTGTTGGGAAATTATTTGTATTTTTCAAAGTACCCTTCAATAAAACAACATGAATAATAATGAATTTGGAGGTGGATACTGAGTATATTCCAACTTTCTGGTTAAAGCTGGTTATAATCCAGCCTTCACCTGAAGTGACTTGATCTTGTGAAACATCAAGCAGCCTAAGGAACAGTTCTTTGACTGGAGAGATTTTTTTTGTCATTTGGCTTAGGGTGTTTGGAAGTCCTAGAATTTACATTTGGCAGATATTCCCATATATATCTCTTTCTAAAGTGCCTGAAAACACTTATATCTTTCACAGTCTTCTGTTAAAATTGTTCTTTGCCTCTGTGAGTGCAAGGGAACCATCATGATTATTCTCTGCTTTCCATTTTTCTTCCAACTGCATGTCAGTATCCCTGAATCTTATTTAATGGGTCAATCCTCACAGACCATGACATCAGCTCAAATCTCACAGGTTGCAATAACTAAAATAATACACATGCTGGCTCAGAGCAAGTCCATTTCATTTGGCATTCACTGTTTCTAAGGGGGGTCTACAGCAAACCTACAGTGGCACAAGAACATGACAGGAAACCATAGAATAAGCTCCCCTGCTGCAAGGATCTGTGGCTCAGAGACTTCCAGGGGCAAAGACAATACCTTTCAAAAGTAGCCTAGGAGTAGGTTTTATTATGTTATCCTATACCTTAAGAATACAATGGGTGCTTTAAACAGATAATTCTACAGGTAATTTTAGAGTCTATAAATTAAATACATTCAGGATCATTCCTACAATGCAAGGAGGTCCTAAATCTGTTTTTCACTACCCTGTCCTATTATGATTCAAATGTAGACAAGCAAAGGGCTCAATGATCAGGAAATCAGTAAGATGGAGAGCTGTTCACTGCAGAGCCTACAACTCAAACAGGAGGTGACTGTCAGAGGTACAGAATTTCCACAGGCAGTGTGTGCTCTTCTCGGGAAATGAACATGCTGCACTCAGGAATTTCACTGAGCACTATGTACAATTAAGAATCTTGAGTGGAATAAATATCAAACATACCTGACTGAGGCATTTGTGAGCAGTAATATCTGAGGATGGAACATGGTGATTAATGGAAAGCAGCACTCATGAGTAATAAAACCTGTTCTGTTGACTTTTACACATCAGTGACACGGAAAAATGAATTTGCAAAATGGCCATAAATTTGGTGATTAAACAAATGTAGGCAAGGACAGTCTAGAAATATGAGAGTTAAAATTACAAAAGACCACAATTATGCTGGAAAAGGGATGTGGGCTGGATGTCCATATTTAATTCAGCAGTAAAAGTAGCATAGAGAAAGCTAAGAATAAATAAATGGTAAACCTGAAATACATTTAGAACAACACATATGAATATCAGAAGCATGACAGAAAGCAAAAATGTCTATATATTAAGATGATTTTACCTAGAAAGAGACAAAAGAGGTGCAGCTTTACAAAGTTACCACACATACCTGTGTCAATGAACTTAAAAGCCAGGCAGAACACGTGCATCATTTAAATGCAGCAATTACCTATTAATTTTCCTGTGAAGCATACATATTCCCTTATGCATGCAGAGCAGACAGATGGGGCCAAAGGCTGAGAGCAGGACTAGGTGGTGCCACGGGTGCACACTTACCCGCAGGGCCTGTAGGTGAAGACGATGTAGCTCTCCTCGTCGCTGCGTTCGATGAAGGTGACGCAGGTGTACTTCTCCCAGTGCCGCATGGCCTGCTTGAACATGGCCCGCTGCGTGCCTGCAGGAACCATGGCAGCACATGAAACCACACATTCCACCCAACTGCAGCTCCCTTACTACCAATGCTAGGAATATGGGCCTGGAAGCAGTTAGTGAATCATGAAGCCCTGTGTGTCCCAGTAGTCTCATGTATGGCAAGATTCCAGCTAAAGGGATACTCAGCCCATCCGTTCGTCATAACATATGTGCCTGCAAGGGGGCTAACAGAGCCTGACACACCCCAGTAGATATAAAACCTGCAATAAAGATCACCACTATGTTACACCAGAGGAAGACAGCAGAAGAAATACAGCGTTGCTTATGTGCCTGCATCAGCACAATGTTCACTAAGCAATTTCCCAGATGAAACTATAGAGTGAACCACATTGGGGGAGGAAAAAAAGAAACAAACTGGAAGAAAAAAACAAGTAAAATCAAGAAACTTTACATCATATCTATCAATCTAGTAAAAAGGAAAAAAAAAATTAAAAATCCTGTAACCTAACCTTCAAGTTGGACACCAGTTTAATCTAAGCCATGCAAATAGGCATACTGGTAAAAACATTTGATGAAAATAAATCCAGTCTCACCTTCTTTACATGAAAATCTCTCAGAAAACAAATAATCCACTGAAAGTCGGAAATTCAGAATTTGGTAAAAGCTCACCTAGATATTTGATTTAAAAATGAGAAACACATCTGGAAAAGGTCAAAACTATCGCCTAGATGCAGAAGCACCCAGGCCAACTCTCAGCACAGAACACAACTTCAGAGAGCGAAGCAATGTCATTTCATTGAGTGAAAAAAGACAAGGTTTACTGACATAGAAGCACCATGTAAGAATTTATCTGTATTGTTTCTGAGCTGAAAATCCACTAAGAAGAGTATTATTTGGCAAGAATGTGCTAGCAGAAATACTCACCTTGCATGTTACAACATGGGCTAATTAAACAAACAAAACATCTAACCTTTTTAAAACTTACAGTCAAAAGCTGAAAGTTTGTAAAAATAAGTTCAAATCACATCAGAATCTAAAAAGTAAAGGCTATTCCATCCCATCTTGCCCTTTTCTTTTATCTCCAAGCAGTTTTTTTTCTAAGCTTTAGAATTTATCTTTCATTATGAAAAAGGCGAAGTTTTTAATATGGCACTTTCATTTAGTTCACTACGATTATTTCAGAAGATAGTAATCCTAAAGCAAAGGTCACATTTGGTACAGTACTATGTAAATACCCAAACTGAAAGCTTGACTGTAGCTGTCAGTTTGAAAGGAATGACTCTGGTTTCATCATATACAATGCGTGAGCATTTGCATGTTTGTTGGTTTCCCTGTATTATCATGCACAATAAATATTATTTCCTGTATTTTCCCTTATCTCTTTGCTTTCCTTGCTCCACTTTCTGTTTTAAAGTATCTCTTACATCCACATTGATATTGATCCATTTACATTTTTCAAGGATAACAAATGTTTTAACTTTTTCTACAGTTTTCTGCTGAGAATTTTATATATAGGGCAGCTAGTCTTTCTTTTTGTTATATACAATGTCTGTATGTACTTATCTGAAAACCAAATTGAGGAATAACAAAACACACTTGAGTCAGTTTGTTAAGTGAAATCAGTTTAGAAGAATACATGTCACACCAGTTACACTGAAGGTATTCCTGTACTAAATATACTGCATTAAAAAAAAAATCCTTGACATTGCTTTACTTAGGCTCATGGAAACAAATGTGCAACAAGAAATATTAGGTAAAGAAATAGACCTTTCCCTCTCTAAAATGTTGTTATACATTTTTATTATGTAGCTTGCCTTTGAAAACAATTAAGTATGACTAATATTTTCAAAAAAGATGTGTACTTCAGGCCTGTTCCAACAGAAACCCTTTTAATGACTTCCATACCATGACTTCACTTTTAAAAATTAAAAAAAAAAAAAAAAAAAGGAAGGAAAGCAATTAAAAAAAATAGATCTTTCCTCTTTTCATGCAAAGCCCAAAGCTTACCAGTGAAATTTCCACCTATTACATATGGAATGACACCACCTGGCCATATTCTTTCTGTTCGTGATGTAGCAGCTCTGGGAAATCGGTTTTTCTCATTTTTCCCTGAGAATTTTACAGTAGTTTTTCCTTTAGATGTATTATTTTGCTCAAAACCTGCAATGATAATTAAAACACTGAATGAGCTCACACACACATGAAAAAAGAGAGCAATTATTTTCTAGTAGGTCAAGCTCAGTATTCTTTATGCCCTTTCAAAGTAGGACATCGCTGTTACGTGACAGTCTATCACTAGTTTTCTGAAAAAGACATGAAGTCTGAATCTTCATTTTTTGAATATATCTAGAGTAACAATCTTGCACATATGTGTATCAACTGGAATGTGCATTACGTAAATGCATCTAAATTTTCTCATTTAATAAAAATATTTAAGAAATCACACTCCCTGTGGTTTTGGTGGTGTTTTCTGCAATTTTTTCCTGGCTTTTGTTTTGGTCTGTTTTTTAAAAAATAAATTAGGCTTTTTCCAGCAAAGAATGACAGACTTTGGACAGACACAAACTAATCAAGGCATTCACTATCCCTTTGATTTTTATCGTATGATCTGGAAAAAGCAAGTTCATGACCATCTTTAAAGCACTGGACAGTAAGAAATCATACATTTTTCATAAACTAACATTTGGAACCCCATGGGTAGGTTTTACTAATGGCTGAAATTTCTTTACAAGAGAAAAAAAGTCTACCATTTTCAGGGATACTACCACCATTCATCCCATTACAGGCAAATCTTCCTAAATCAGCTGAAATCTACTGTGAGAACAGAAGAGGATAACCATAGTTAGACAAGGACTTGGACACCAGCACAGGCACTTCTGAAAAATTTATAAGTTAGTTTGCAGATCTGGGCAGTTGATCGAAATGGCGAGGTGCTTAACAAGTCCTACTCAGTGCAGTTGAAGCATTATGTCTTATTCCTCGTGGAAGACTACATTTTCCCTCTGTAATAATCCCCTGTGGTACCAGCTGCACTTAAGTGTTAATGACTGTGTCAGAATCCGGGAGGATTCCAGGGCAGAGTCATGGTAAGGAATGTTGGCATAGCCCCAAGGCTGAGACCAGCAATAGGAAGAAAAGGCAGAAGCTACAGCACAAGGCAGGGAGGAAGCTCTGATATGTGGGAAGAAAAGCCTGCCTTTGTGACAACCAAAATGTAACTTGGATTATACCAGGAATTATACAGAAAATTCCAGGGTTTAAAAAAAAAAAAAAAAA
>WEIU01004251.1:12783-24761 GCA_013389925.1 Aegithalos caudatus
GCATCACTTGAAGGACTACAGTTGCAAATTGGAAGCATGGACATGTGTACAGAAAATAATTGCTCTAGTAATGAGTAGTTTGTGGGGTTTTTTTTCAGTAATAATACAAAATTACTTATGGAAGGTGAAAATAAAAATCCTCAGTAACACACTGTTGTTGTTTAACCCCAGCTGGCTACTAAGCCCTGTGGAGCTGTCACTCTCATCCCAAGCNACTTTGAAATATACTCCCACCCTTTTCCTTCTTGTCCTTCCCTTTCCTTCACGTCCTGAGCATGATGCCACATGATCTAGATTATCCCTTGGTCTTCCAGAGTCACCTGTCCTGACTCTGTCCCCTCCCAATTGCACCCCCAGCCTGCTCCATGGTGTGTTGGAATGAGAAGCAGAAAAGGCCTTGGTTGACTGCAAGCCCTGCTTAGCAATAACAAAAACATCCCTAAATTATCCACACTATTTATCACACCAATCAAAGCTCAACCCTATGCTAGCCACTGTAAAGAAAATAAACTCTCTCCCAGCCAAACCAGCACACCTGCACAGTGAGAACTCCAGGCTGAGTTTATGGAAGACACTACAGGGCTGTGCAGTCACTGTTGTGCTTCACTGAGTTGTTCATTGTGCTCTTCAGGGAGCCCATGTTAAGCTTGAGTGCAAATAGGGCCAGAATAGTCTGGCCAGCTTAACATACAAAAAAGATTATTTCAAACAGTTTTGTTTTTTGAGATATTAGTCCATTAGGAGTTCAAAGGTTGTTCCCACTCAAGAGAGAGCTGCAGACCTTGCTGAGAAGGTCAAGCAATATCCCACCAAGAACAGCCACTAAAACACAGGAGGAATTCGTTACTTGAGAAGCTGTTATTTTCATTCAAAAACTGTCATTTAATGAATCAAATAATCTGAAGCAGATGTTAAATAAATGTCCTAGTTGGAAAAATGAGGCATCCTTTCATTCAGAAGGATCAACTTTTTAAAATTCCGCTTTTACTTACCGTCCACTGCCATGCTGATTACTGAATTACATCATAGTAATTCAGAGGAGTGGGCTGGGTGTCTATTTTCATTTGTTCTGGGATTTTTCTGTCATACCACTTTTTGTAACCTCCATGATTCTTTATCACTTACGCTGAAGATTGATGTCTGTATCTTGCATTGATACATAGATGAGATCAGATGATTTCAATACTATCCATCTTAAAAAAGATGTAAAAATACATTCAGAAGTCTTCTTTAAAATGTTTTATCCTTGAAGTCTAGACTGAAAGACTTAGTGAGAAAATATTCTATGTATAAACTGGGGAGAAACTGGAAATCCTGTCATTCAGAACATTCTGAAATTGAAAAGCAAGACCTTAAACTGCATAGAAAATATCTTCTTTGAACCTTCTTCTTGTGAAGATTTATTTAAATTAAGTCTTTGAATTCGAGCCTATTTCTTTTTTTTTCTTCAAACCTCTCAAGAGAGCCTGCGAAACCCATCACTCCTGTGTTTAGTTGTGACCATTGAAAACAGACCTTTTGGACTATCAGGGAACTGACAGCTCTGCTTGTGTGTAGTCTATGTCTGTACAGGTTTAAATATTTTCGCTTAATTGTGAGAAGGCAAAATAATGGAAAAAATTATAAATGGTGTTTAGCAATTGATGCTGTAAAATACAGAAAGGTTTAGGCTTCAGAGCAAATACTATATGAGCAAATAAAACTTTGTTTCTTGGAATCACTTTTAATAGTGTTGTGTCAAGCTAATAATGCCTTGCACCATGATCCCTGTAAGTGCAGAGAAGCACAGTCAAAGCCTGACCTGCTGGTTCAATAAGGAATTTATTGCTTGTATTAGAGGTGTTCATGTGAGCCACAAAGTGGGATATTAATTAAGGAGCTGTGCAGAGCAGTGTGAACAGGCTCCCTGAGGTGGGCAGTGCTGTGAAGCTCTTGAAGAGATGTTTTGCATTTGTTTCTTCACACCCATTGCCTGGGCACAGTGTTGTCACCCAACCTGCATGGTGTTCACACCTGGGCAAATGTGCCCCTTTGCCTCCACAGTGCCCAGGGGAAGGAGAACAGCTGAGACTGAACTTGCAAGAGGAGGAATGTGCTCTTCCTCTTGCTCTCTGCTATGTTTGAGGGTACAGAGAACATCTGTTGGCCACACGTTTTTAGGGTGGTACTATATTGCAAAGCAGCAGCTGGATTAATTTGTGTAAAGCGGTGGTTCATTTTATCTTGTTTCATTTAATTCATACAGAAACAACATTTTTACATCTCAGTGGTTTTTAGCATTACTCCACCTCACCATCTTGGGGCATGGAAACATGGAAGAATCTCAGCTTTCATTAAAGAATTTTCCATTCCTTTCTCTTGTCAAAATAATCTGGAATTCAAAAATAAGAAATACACTGAATATAAATCTAGTGCTCCTTTTCTGCATGACCAGTATGAAATTTCAAAGACAGTAATTGCAGACACATATATATAAAAGAGATAAATACCTAATTCTACTGAAGTGAAATAACTGGAGGTACAAATACTAGGAATAATCCAGGAATGATCACTCTTTTTATATAAATGCTTTATTATAAATTAAGGGAGCAGCATTCCTAGACTGCCTCCTGCTCTCAGGTTCAGGCTTTTAGATCTTTGGTGCTGCAGGTACTTTATCTAGTTAGATTAAAGGCAGCATTCAGGTGCTTATCTGCGTTACAGTCACAGCTCCTGGTTTGCTTGATAGGATTTACTGCGGAGCACTGGAAGCCACAGCACCAGGCAGTTGCTGTGTAGCACCTACAAGCAGTTCTTGCAGATTTGCTGCCTTTCAGCATTCCATGTGCCTCCAGAGACAAGCTGTGGAAACACGTAGGTGTTGTGAGGTTTAATAATCACAGGTTATCTAACAAATTTGTTTGGGTTTTTTTGGCCTGTGACAGGGAAATCTTCAAGCTCAGAGTCAGCAGTGAAGGGATGATAAATAACTGGTTTGGGTTTACCTGTTAAATGACCTCTATAGTTAACATGGGTGTTCCACAGCAGGTTGTTGCTCTGCAGGCCTATCACAGCAAATGCCTCTTGATTACTTGCGATTTAAAGTTTGAAAATACAGAAAATACAGCTCAGTAAATTTGCACCAGTGTTCAAACCACCTGACCAGGCATGTATACAACCTGGCAGGACGTGATGTTTTTCATACACAATAAAGTAATCATTTCAGTAGAAATCAAATTATACTGATGAAATATTTGACCAAAAGTGTACTCCAGTCCATTTAGCATAGATTAAAAGCAAAGGATAAAGGATAGAAGGATAATTGCTGAACTAATGGAACTCTGAAAGTTCTGAGAGTTAACACTTGATTGTATTTTCACTTCACAAAGAGACCAGTTCTGGTGATCCCATTATTCTTGATTGTAATATACTCACACATATCTCATTAATGCTCCTGTGAGTAATTAATCTCATTAATGCTCCTGTGAGTCATGCTAATGTAAGGAAAGCTCAGATAGTTTTCAAGCACTGTACTGCCTATGTAAATTTCATCCAAAGAGGAGGAGAAAAAATAAAGAGTTTTGCACTCTAATTTTGATCAGTTATTACATACACACAAATCAGACCACTGTATTTGATCTAGCCTAATACTTAATTTGCCCAAACATTTGTGGTAATAGCATATTTTGATTAAATTATCTGAGTTTTAAAAATGGTTACTATAGCAACATACTTCAAGAGTGAGATGCCTGACTCTCATACTAGCAAATATTTTCTGTCAGGAAATTATTTGATAGGATGATGATAGGAAAATTTAATATAAGTACTTGAATTGGTAATACTCCTGCCCAAATTAAAAATAAGCCAGGTTAGGTCCTAATATAAGTAAGTACCTTTTTTTTTGTAGGAGCTGAAAGGAGGTAAGTGTTCACATAACTTTATCTGTACCTAATGTAAAAGAAGGTAAGAAAATAAAAGTGATAAAATAGACTGTCTGTAATGAAATGTCATGACTAAATATGTTCGTGTTTTTACTCTGGAACAATTCATATCATCTATACATGCCCATTTCTGTAGTAAAATCTGTCCCAATAGCCATTACATATAAATGTGTAACACTCCTAAGTGTTTCTCTGTGGCATATTTACCATTGGATCTTATCATCTTGAATTTTGAGGTACCGTTTTCTCATACCATCATCTGAGAAAGTGTGAAAGTCTACCGTTGTGTGTCAGTCAGGTCACAAACTTGATCACAGAGGAACTCACCTACAGTTTGAGAGTAATTGTCTGTGAAACCAAGAACCTGAAATGAAGCCTTAGTCCTGTTTTCACTTAATTCCTTGCTACCTGCAAGGTGAGAGGAGGCCTCTGTAGTTTCTCACTTGCAACTACTCAATGCCAAAGTAAGACATCTTTAGATTTTTGGCAACATTTTCCATGCTTGCTCCCAGATGTGCTTGGTGCCCAAACATTCAAAACTGCAGGAAACAAACTGTGGGTTGTTCTGTCTATAGCAGTGCTTTTGGATAAGGTAGATTTTTCAATCTAAATTGCTCTCCTAGGGATGTCACTGTCCATGCACAATTGTACATTAATTTTTCTGATCCTGACTGAGGTGCAAAACGTGTATTACTGTGTGAATCATCAAAAGCCCTTTGTTGCCCAGCAGTGAACTTTGGAGGCCTTTGCTCCATGTTTGAACTCAATAAAGTAGCCCACAGTGATGCCAAGGAGGTGTTAAAACTGAGCAAGACCGTAGGCTGGTGCTAGCACCATTTTAGGAAAAGTTCATGGGAGTCTATCTTCAAACCTGCTGCTCAGTGTTTATGTAGCAGGAAAAAGCATTTGTTAGTTGCATTTGGAATAGAAAGCAAAAACATTTACAAAGCATGCTTTGGTGATAAGCTTAAAGGGCCCTCGGTTTGATCCCAGAACAAAAGTTTATCCATGAAGATATTGTTATTGTCTATATTCTTTACCTTCAAATAGATGTTCAAGTAATGGAATATTTCATTCCTCTTCAATGTCTGATTTCTGATCCTTCTTCCATGCACTGAATTTGTCCAAAGTTAGTTTTTCTTGTTTCATTTTACTTCCTGGAAGAGACACTAAAAGGGATTGAATGTCAATGAGTTTTAAGAAATCCCTGAGAGCTCTAGCTCTCTACTCATACACACAACTATCAGAGCACAGTGGCATTACTAAAATGAAATCATCCCTGATTCATGCAAGGGGAGAATCAAATTCTGCCTATCCAGTAGTTCTGAATGTAATGGATTCTTGAATTTTGTTGATACTGGAAAAAAGTAAGTTACGGAGAAGTAGTTCTCTTCTTTCAGATGATAAAAAAACCCCATGTGTCACCTTCACTAAGAATTTGAAGGTAATTTTATGTCCTCTTTAAAGGTTTATATATTATTACTGCCATTCACTTCCCATCTGATGTAAAAAAACCCAAACTTGCCCTTGATAAAAAACCTCCACTAAAAAAAAAAGCAGAACAAGTCCCTCCCCAAATGTCATGTATGTCATCAGTCTTGAATCATACAGTGACTTTCTGAGTCCTTCATTTCAGAACCCCCTGATTCATCAGTGTAGGACTTCTCTAGGTCTTGGGAGAATATTTGCAAACCAGGTAGTTTCCTCCTAAATGTATTAATTGTCTTAGAAGCATAAAAGGATTCATAATTTGCTTACAAACATTTTCCATTATTGTTTGCTTAAGCATTTTAGTTCCAGGAGAGCTGGAATTTTCTTTCCTGAATGAAATACTCCCTAGCTCTTTATTTCTTGTGAGAAATTACTGATATCCCCCAAGAAAATAAATTGTCCCTGGATTGTTAAAGACTACAGTTTGAAAAGGGAAGGGGTAATCACAATAATTTGAATTAGTAGATCATTCTGTCAGAGATAATTGGAGCAAATTGATGTTTAACCTTATACTCTGTGACTGGAGGTATTTGACCTTTGCATCATTTTTTTGTTCTAAGCAGTAAGTTATGCTACTTTGATGAGTACATCCTACATGCAAAAACCTTTTCCAGCACAGCTGTTGGACAGTGTGTCAAAAGAAAGCTATCCTAGCATAAACTCTACAAATGTAAGTAGCTACAAAGTCAAAACTTAAGTAAAAATAGAAAATTTCCCACCATTTTCAGATATCTTTCCTGTACTGTACTTCTTGTGTGACTCACAAGTATATTTGTAATCATTTTGCTGGATGTGGACATTTCTCTGTTAAAGTATCCATCTTGTGTTAATGAAAATTTTCTCTTTACAGTATGTTTGATTTGTGTCTCACATTACCTTACTCTTCTGGGAGACCTAGAAGTGCTATTCATGCATAGAATCCTGTGATTCACCCAGAAGTTTCTATGTTGAACATGGAAATAATTTTTCCCTTTTCCCTCCCCACTTTTAACCAGGTAGACAAGAAAATCGTCCGCACCGAAATTGGAGTTCTTCTTCGCCTTTCACATCCCAACATTGTAAGTTTAGCCATGTTCTTTCACTTCACATTTATTTCCTTGCATTTTAATACTCTTTTTGTTTGTGAGAAAAAACTATTGTGGTTCACCTGTACAGATCTGGATTAAACAGATCTCTGAGTTCTCTTTGTGGGCATGAACATCTATTGAGTTATACTTCCATTTTAAGATAAAACACTGATGTTCTTACAGAGCTGAGTGAGAAACTATGTGAAAAATGTTCAGCAAATGAAAGTAGAAGGTGTTTTCACCTTCTGGGAAGGTAGGAAAGGTCTTACTTCTGGTTTCTCAGAGAGATTGACGAATGGTCTCTTAAACTCCAGTATTTCACAGAGGTTACTGAGGTATGAGAATAATCAAAAGTGTACAAAAAAAGAAAAAAAGCAAGCAAAAAAAATTGGGAGAGAACAAGGTAGCTTTCTCAGATGTGGTCTATGTTCTACTGTTGACCTTCAGATGTGCTCAGAAGAAGACAAATAAGCAAGAGAAATACTTTCTGTTATCTTTTGACAGATAAAACTGAAGGAGATATTTGAGACCCCTACAGAAATCAGTCTTGTTCTGGAACTGGTCACTGGTGGAGAACTATTTGACAGGTAAGTTACCTGTACACACCTCTCCCTGTACCTTCCTTTCCCAAGGATGTTAGGAATTCAAATTTTTTCTCTGTATGTAAACCCTGTGTTAATAATTACTGGATTTTACTAGCATATGATTTATTCACATGAATAAGTATCTGCAGCAAATAGTTTAAAATGGCCTTTGGAAATGTAATTATCAGGAGACTTTTGGGGGAAAAAGCAACTGAGTTGAAAATGGAGGAATTAGCTAGTAAATGTTGAAGAGGTGCTCAGCAGGCATATAGCATCAAGTGTTACAGCAGACAAAAAGTGGGAAAAACTGGCAAAATCTCATTGACAGGTCATCTTAAAACATAATAGGTGGCAGTCAGCCTGCCAGGATGATAGCGTTATGTCAAATAAAAATTTCATAAGCAGACTAGCAAGAAAGAAATTCTATTTGGTATTTGCTGTGTTTATGAAACATCTGGTTTTGCTACAAAGGTTCTTCAGGAAAGCTGTTGAGTTCTGAAGGTTTTGCTCATGAGGCTGCACATGCTTCTGGAGTAAGTGCATATGCATAAATTGAGATGATTCTGTAATAGTGTTGCGATGATATATTATTGGTTGGGATTTGAGTTTTTTAGAGCAAGAGATGATAAGAAAAATTTTGATACTGGCTTGAGTGAATGAATTAACTTACTGGAGTTAGTGATTTCCAGCTCACATAAGGACAGATTATTTGATTTTTCCTTGTTCTGTAATTAAAGTTTGGCTTCGTAGAGGAATATTACAAAAAAATACATCAAATATTCAGTCTGAAAGTACCTTCCACTCGGAAAAAAAAAAAAAAAAAAAAGCATACTTTTGTTTTTAATACCTTCAACCTTGACAAGAGCTATTTCTGAACAACAACAAAAGCAACTGCTCCTGTGACATCCTAAATTCAACAGAAGAAAGGTGATTATGCTCTTAGTACTCAGCCAAAGGAATGAGAAGAGAAATGCTGCAAGTTAAAGAACCAGTGAGGGCCCAGTCCTGAGCTGGAGAGGGCCCTGGTCAAAGTACCTCACCTTTCATGTAGCCCTTTATATATCCACTGGATTTCAGATTAGGTCATTTTCAGGAGGGATGGCTATTCCACAGGAGTTTTTGATGAGATTTTGCAAAGGCAAAACACAAATAATCCAGTGAAGCAATTGATTCCTGAGCAGCAACCATCTGTGTTGTAGAAAAACTGAAGAGAAAAGACTTGATGGGATCCAGGATGGGGAATTGCATTATTTGATGAAACCAGTATTTAATGTCCTGACAGTTTCAAATTATAATCTATACTCAGTAAATTACTATGGGATTTGATCTGTCAGATTGATTTTTTCAAAAAGATTGGATGCTTGATACAATAGTTTGGACAGCTAGGAGCAGCTGTCTAGCATTCTGACTAGAAGCAAAGTCACTCAGTAGAATTGCAGGGCCCCCTTGTGATGCTGTAGATGAGCACCAATACTTTGGAGATCTGAACTCTGTGTCCTCCTTTGCTCCATGCACAACAGAACTGGAAACTTTGTCAATACACACCTCTGTGATTTGGAAAAAGACCCAACAACCAATGAAACAAGAAACTATATTAAATTATTTTCAGCTCTTAAGCTATGAATAGGAGTATTCACTCTTCAACTTTAAACTAAAAATAATTAAACAGAAATATGCAGCCAAGATGTTTTGCACTAGCGACTCCAATTAAACATCAGCTGTCTCCCCTTTCTAAGCGGGCTAAAGGATTAGCACTTGCATTGTTCTGCACAATGGCTCCCCTCTTAGTTTTAGGGAGGATAAATTCAGCTTTCTGCCTTAGGGCAGATTTCCCTCTCATGCTTAATCTTTTCAGTCCTTACATCTTTTTATCGTGCATGAAGGGAATGTCCTGACTGACAATAGACCTCGTGCACACCTTTCTCTGTGCTTGTATAATTCCCATCACAGGAGAAAGAAAATGACCCTGGAATATCTCCTCCTGAGCAGAGGAGCTGTGTCAGATGTGGAGGGAGAGCTGTGGCCAGGTCTTGAGAGCCACATCATGTTTGTCCTCAAGGTGAGACCCTATGTGGACAAGCAGGACCTCAGTGTGGCCTGGGACCACCTCCAGGGTTTAGAATACCTTATATGCCTTATTTGTAAAATACCACCCATACACAGTCAGCAAAGCAACTTTTGTACTCTGGAGGAGTTACTCTTATCCCCTTTTCTAATCAGCTATCAGCAAATGACACAACTGGGCCTGTTACACAAGCATTCCTGCTCTCCTGGCTGCAAACATCTTCATTGCTGTTACTCCTAAATCTTGTAATATGCTGCTACTTTTTATATCAGTTGTTCCATTGCTCCAGTTTTCTCCCATCCCAGATGTCCATGATTCTGAATAGTATTTGAGCTGCAGAAGAGTAAGTTCTTCCATGTAAACATCTCTCTCATCATGAAGATGATTTTATAAGTACCCAAGATCCAATTAGTCTTCTAGAATCCTATTAGCAATGTTGATGTGCTGCTGGTTTCATTCCATTCTAACTAAAAATTCTGGGTAATAAGATTATTCACTTATTTCACCATATTTAACATTACTGTCAAATCATCCACATTACTGCTAAAATGAACTCTCATGATGATAATTTTTCAACTGTGTTACCTAAAGGGAGATAAATTCAAATTAATGTATTGGTTTGTAATGTATGGGAAATCTGAGTTAATACAGCTCAAATGAGATTGATTTTGGCTGTATTTTTAAAAAGAAAACTGTTTCTCAGACATTATAAATCACATTGTGGGTCATACCCTACATATCACTCCAAATACGATAAATATAACTACTCGAAACTGGAGAAGTTTGTGTAAATTAGAATATTTATTGCCAATGTACATGACAATTTTTGCCAACCCAGCAAGTGAGGAGTGACAAAGAGCTTGTGGCAAAGAATGACAAAGAGAGCGGCAGACTAGTGGAGGAATTTGCCAGGAAAGAGAGAAAAATGCAGCAGGTCTAAATTAACTGGTATTAAAGTTTTTTATGGGTGCTGCATCTCCAGCCTGGTGCTGAGACATAGTTCTGATGTTTGCTTGGCCCTACTCTTTTATTCCTGCATGTTTAAAACAGGCATGGTTGAAGTGCATTTAAAGTGGAAGTGTTTTGACAGAGCCCCAAGGGATGATCTTCTGATAAGGCTCTGAGTATTCCAGCAATGGTGAACTCCAAAGCACAATCTGGTATTTTGTCTTTTATGGGCTACATTTTGTTGAAGTTTTTTTTTTTTTTCAATTCAAATTTTATTCTTATCTATTGGCTTTCAGCTGAATCACAAATATATCTCTTTTTCAAATATGAATTTCTGCAAAAAATTCAACTTCAACATCTTTTTAGTCATAATACCTGCAGGTTACAAAGAATAGTTTTTGTTTTTTCCACTTCAGATAAAAGTGTCAATCCATACTGTCCTGGTTTAGAAAGACAGGTGCGTGCCAGTGAAAGCTGGAATTTCCCTTGGAATACAGAATGTAAATCCCCTCTCTCAAATTATTATAAATTTGCAATTAAGGGGCTTTCAGGCAATGATTTGGAGATAGGAATAACAGTTCTTTACTAGGAATATTAAAAATATACATGCAGTAGTACAGAAAGACAAGCAAAACAAACAAAACCCTAGAAAATCCTGACAGAGTCAGGGATGTGACCTGACACCCTGTTGGTCAGGGTGTTAGAAGAAGTCCAGATGAATCCTTCTGGAGTAACAGATGCAGTTCTGTGGAGTAGAGATGGTCCTATAGAAAGTCCAGTGGTGGTGAGATGGACCCAGTCTTCCTCCAGGGAATCCAGTGAACAAAACAGGATGCCTGGTGTTCCTGAGTCTCACTTTTATCCAGGTAGGAATGCCAGGACCCCCCCTCACTGGGATGCTGTAATGCGTCATGCCATTGGTGAGCCCTAATGGCCCATTATCAGCAGATATCCCCCAGGGAGGATGAAAGAGATAAACACTGCCCCACCCAGTTTTAACAGCTGGGCCATGATCAGAAAGCATCCGCCCTAAAATTCACTTTGGCTGCCTCTTTGTTTTGGTCAAGCATCCATAAGCACCTAGTAACTTGATGGGAAAAAAATTTCTCCAAGTAAAAGAAAAAAACTTAACCCCCAACACATACATTCTTCTTGTTTTTACTTTGGCGTCTTGACTGCAGGCTCTTTTGTTTCTTCTTTCATATTATTATTACGTGCACCAAACAATGTCTAAAAATAGGCTAACAGCTGGCAGTGTCTTGACTCACTTCCATTTCAAATTTCAAGTAATTTCCTCTGAACTCTAGGTTCAAACTCACATTCTCTTCTTTCATGCAGTATACATTAACAAAAATACTAATTGTTCTAAGGAACTTGCTTTTTAAGGACAAAATATAGTAAAGTTTTCCCAGGCTTTAGGAACAATTTTTGTGGTTGTTTTTTTTTTTTTGTTTGTTTTTTTGGGTTTTTTTGTGGGTTTTTTTTTTTTTTTCCTGCTTTCAGAAATAAAATATTGCTAAGGTCACAAAAATAGTCAAAGAATTAATCAGTCACTAAAGTAGGGGTCAGAGAAGTTTTTTGGACTCCTTGCTTCATGAAACCATGTAACAGATCCCACACTCAGGACTGGCAAAAATAGAAAGAGGTTGGTGGCTTGACTACACCAACTATGCCTGTTCTCTGAATTTGGAAGTCAAGACACAGAGCTCTGATAAAAGTGCTCTTTTACATCTTAGTAGCTTATTTTGTTTCTCTTGAATTTAACTTCAGTAATGGTAAAACCTAGTAATGTCAGAATAAAAACATGTACATTGATGCACATTTGTAGTCTTTCCAATGTAATTTGGTATTTTGTTCTTATACAGAGTTGTAATAGTGCCTTTACACCTTTTTTTTTTTTTTT
>WEIU01004255.1:7642-36322 GCA_013389925.1 Aegithalos caudatus
CGGCACGGCACGGCACGGCACGGCACGGCACGGCACGGCACGGCACGGCACGGCACGGCACGGCACGGCACGGCACGGCACGGCACGGCACGGCAGCCGAAGTCTTCACCCCCTCGGGCGGGGTGAGACTGAAGCCGCGTTGCTTCACCCTGCCCAGAAATAGCGGAAGCGCCGGGACAGGGTGACAGCCGCGGCGGGATTGCTCACTCAGGGGGATGAGGCTGCTTTTATTTTTGCTCTTTATTTTTTTTTAAAGCCCAAGGCAGCGGGGGGTTGTTTTGTTTTTAATTGCACCTCTTATTTTGGCAGAAGGGAAGTGAATCGTCCCCTCGATAAGCTGGCGGGGCAAAGCCGGGCTCCCAGCCCACTTGGCTCCCAGCCGCCGTCCTTGGCTGCTCCCAGCCGTGTGTCCCATCCACATCCAACACTGTAACTTGATGGGTCCGCGCTTTGGACCAGTGACCTCGGCCGGGCGCTCGCCAGCAACTGGCCTTAATCTCCCCTTTCTTGTAGGGAGTTCACACAGCGCTGCGGAGACCACGACTTCGATGCTTCCAGAGCCAGCCATCAGGTCTCCTTCATCTTCTTGGCTTTCCTCAGCTGGCTGTTGTATTAAAAATATAATATAAAACCCAGATTTGTTTTGAAAAAGTAATTTTGTGCGGCAGTTATTAGTACTGATTTCTTTCAGCGTTTTACCCTTGTTTCTGCAAGGTGATTTGTTCATAAGTGTTTTCAGTATTGTTCAGTATTTTCACTGGAATGTTACAGAAGAGAAAGCATCTTGTGGATCATGGAAAACACAAACTATTCTATCTTGAGGGGTCATCAGGGATGATTTTACGGTGCTGAGCACCTCGTCTAAATGAAGATGAGGCTTTATTTGCTGGTGACTACTTACAGTCACCTTTCTCCTTGAGACTGGGTTCTCTTTAGGAGTAAGAACCTCTTGTGCATGTGTGTATATATGTGTATATATATATATATATACACTGTAACATCTCTTGTTTTTCATGACTTTGAAATTTTCTGCCTTTCCTAGTTCAGTTCACTACCTAAATGAACAGTAAAACTTCATTCTCTCTTGGTAAAACAGGTTATAGGATGTTCAGGATTGCATGGTATATGTGCCATACAATGACAATGTTTTCCTCTAATAAAAGAGTATGATCAATTGTGTCCTATTTGCTGATAAGCTTTTCTGATTGTCTTGATATTCTGCATTATTTGAACAATCTAGAGCATAAATTCTGTATGAGATAAACTGTTTTCTAATCTCCTAGTCCAGTTTTATCTTCGTCACCTTTTCAGTGTTTTCATGCTAAGGTTAGAAAGTACATTTTTGAACTGTATATGTTTTCAGAGGTTCTATCATTTCAGATTCAGGTTCTATCATTTATGCCTTAAGACTTTATTGAATAGTCTTTGGTCAGCATTTTGCAGAGGGATAGACAATTATCCGGTTCTGGTTTTAGATCTCAGGACAGAGAGTACAATTGAGATTTTACTGGACAACTGATAAACATTCCCTTCCATTTGTGCTCTTTGACAAGCATAATACCAGGGCAAAGATAAAATTAAATCAGTGGTATTCTTTACCACTCATAAATATAGGGTTAAATATTGCAATTACTGGCCTTACAGGAATAATGCTTGGTGCAAGAAGATTTAAATCAAGTTTTCATAGCAGACCTGTAAATATGGAATCAACCTTTTCCTAGATTTCATGTCCTGGAGAGTGTCTGGAGTTCCTCCCCTTCAAATCTCCCTGTTGCCACTTCAACTGCAAGAGAAAGGTGCTTTAACATAAGCTAAAAGAAACACCTTTTCCATTTTTGTTTCTGCTATTTCGTCATTATATTACAGGATCCATAGCACAGGAAGTTATGAAAGCCAGAAGCATAAATGTGTTCAAAGGGGATTGCACACAATTATGGACAACACACTCATTCATGACTGTTCAATATAATGCAACTTCTGGCTCAGGAAGTCTGTACTTCACTGATTATCAGAAGCTGAGAGAGTTGCTGGAGGAAGGCTTATGGTCTGCATGATGTGTTGCTGACGGTCTTTCTGTCAGCATCTAGCTCTGACCTATAGCAGAAATGGATGTAGGACAGGAGGTACATTGTGTCTGATTTGTTATGGTCATTCTCTGCCTGCTTGACAAGATACACTTGTTTACAAACAACATAAGAGGGAAGTTACTTTATGTTTTCAGGTAGACCTTAGGCTCATTTCAAATTTTTAATAGTGTTGTGGGTATGGCTTGCATCAAATACCTAAGGTAACGTGGGAATCCTTCAATGGGAAAATGGTACAGAGGGACTGGGGGGCAATAAGAGGACCTGGAAATGCTGTGGCTCAGCATCATTCATCCATGTGCTTCTTCAACCAGTCGATGTATTTGGATACCCTTGTGTAAACCCCGTAGCTGCCTTCAACAGCACAGCCCTTTCCCCAGCTGACAATCCCAGTCAGAAACCAAGTGTTCTTGTACTGTGTAGCATGAGGACCACCACTGTCTCCCTTGCAGGAGTCCTTAGCCCCAGACAGGTCTCCTGCACAAAACATATTCTCTGTAATATTTAAATCGGTCTCCTTTTCGCATTCTTGTGTCTTTACACGTGGCAAATCAACTCTCATCAAAACAGAAGAGGTGGCACCTCCATCTATTAGGCGTCCCCATCCACTGACTGTGGAGAATTTGATGGTGGACAGTTCATACACAGCAAACCTTTTCTCAGGCAAACATATTGGCACCACATAGTCAGTGAGATTCACTGGTGTTTCCAGGTTCAAGAGGGCAATATCATTATTGACCTGTCCATTCGTGTATTCTTCATGAACAATCATCCTGGCAACTCCCCTTTCTTGCTCAGTTTTCTCATCAACATTTATTTTGTGTTCACCTGGAAAAGTTATTAATCACAGGTCATGTCAAGTAGCTCCTTGATTCCATGGAAGTTTGAGAATATAGGGAGTTTCTAGTCTGACACCTCCAAGGACAATTACCTTGTACTGCCAAAGCCTTCTACTCTGATTTTGTCAGGAGGAGAAGCTGCCACCACTTTTATAAGATGAGGAGGGAAAGATACATACCCAGTCTCACCCGAAGCTGTTTAGGGTGAGTATGCTCCAAACAGTGAGCTGCAGTGACCACCCACGCTGGGGAAAGCAGGGTGCCACCACACTTTTCTTTCTGATCCTGTATTATAAGGGCCTGCCAACATAAAGCAAATTTATGTCTTACATCAAATGTGCTTGACATAAATCTCAGTAGAGATGGATTTCATATTGCTTTTTCTGTCCCTTTATGCAATACATAATAGTGTGGTTTGACAATACCACATTGACTGCATGGAGAACATAGCAGGGGAAGTATTTCCCTGGACATTTTCTTCATCTTGTAGTATGGACCCTGCATATTACAGCCAGAGTTGTATCCCTGGAAGCAGCAAATAAAATTCTTGCTAGCAGTAAAGGACTAAGGGGTCAGGAGATAGTTGTGCTACCACTCTACTCCAGGTACTCCAGAACAAAGCTAAGGTGACTAACTGAAACAGGTGGATCTGCTGGCTATGGTTGAAGAAGGAATTTGGTTATTAAGACATGGCACTGTTTAAAATTTTTAATATAATAGATTTAAAGGAATGAATTTACTGTAGTGATTTCATAAGGAAATTTTTAAAATAAAAGCAATGAAAGATTTTTGAAAACTCACTTGCCATGGACATTCACCAGGAGGGCAGATTAAACCACCTACTATTCGCCCACGTGCAGTTGAATTTTTTTTTGCCAGCACTGGTATTTTTCCACATGGGTATTTCACTGGAAAAAAGAAAACAAAAAAACAAAATCCAAAACAACAAAAGGCAGCAAGTGGGATTTTATTGTACTGAATTCACAGCAAAATGTGTAATGTCTTCAGTGAAGCTATGTCAGCTGAAAAACTGATTTCTAGTCTAGGAGCATGGATTCTCAAAAATAATCTAAAGGAGCACAGCAGGTAAGTAGTTGGTTTTGGTGTTTTTTTTTTGTGTTTTTTTTTTTTGTTTTTTGTTTTTTGTTTTTTGTTTTTTTTGTTTTTGTTTTTGTTTTTGTTTTTGTTTTTTGTTTTTGTTTGTTTGTTTGTTTGTTGGTTTGGTTTGGTTTTTTGGGTTTTTTTTGGAAACCAGAAATGCTCTTACAATTAGAGTCCAGGCCCTTACAGCATCATTGCCATGGAGTCACCTACCATAGGTCTTTCCAAACAATAAACCTCCTTAAGATACACATCACCACAATGAAGTAGGCTGCAGGCTGGAGTACAGAAGTGACCCTGACAAGCTCTGTAGTCTACACATTTTCCTTGTACCTGCTGACTTCAAGTCATTTGTACCAAGTGCATAACATCCATGGCAGGGTGAGACAGAGGCTTAATTGTGGGGTGTACATCTTGCCATCCTTTGTTTGGGCAGAGCCAAAGATGTCCTAAGAGCAGACACTGCCTTCTGGTGTGCCTCTCCCAGACAACCTTTATTTGCTTGTGTCCAGTGCATGTTGGATTCCTCCAGACTGCACATCTCTGTTCTGTCTGAGTCAGCATGTCAAGACAGGTAATAAAGAGAACCAAATCCTGACAACTTGCAGTTAAGCTGTAGTGCAGAGGAAGTCCTGTTGTCAGTACATCCTTCACCCAACTGAGTTTTCCTGTAAAGAAGAAGGCCTACCCTTGGGGAGTGCCAGTGTGCCACGTATCTGTGCTGTAACTGAGCACACCATTCCTTCTGTCTGGCAGTCACTTCACTCTGTGATAACACTGTGAGGAGGATAAAACTTTTTCTACCTTTTTGGGAGCCAGAGTCCCCAAAAGGTCTCTGCTGAGCTGCATGCTGCATTTCTATAAGGCTGTAAGTACTTCAGCTGACATGAAAACAGCATCAAGGTTTTACAGGTACACACAAGGTATGGAGAAACAGGACTAGCTTTTTGGTGGCAACTGGTGAAAGATTAAACAGACATAACACCTAACACCCAACACCCATAGTCTCTAATGCTGTGTGTAGGGCAACACAAATTTGGGCCATTGTGGGAGATGACAGAGGGCCAGTGAAGGGTCTGTCACAGTTTTCTCTAACTGAGTTACACAGGTTTTTTCTACTTGCAACACATGGTCAGTTCTATGACTATTTTGGCCCCCAATATGCAAGCAGCAACAAATACATCTTCCTTGCAGGGAAAGATGCACTGAAAAGCCTGTGAGGAATTTTGAATTCTTTGTTCTCAGCTTTTAACAAGAGCAGCTTTCCCATCACATGGTATTGCAGAATCTGTTAATAAGGGATAAACACATTACTAGACATTTTTTTCTAATGAAATTGCTGCTGTTGAGAGCTAGGTTGTCATTACCAGCTCTCTGCATGAGTGCTCCACTGAGGTGTGTGTAGGGGGGCACCACCCCTCAATTACTTTGCATGCTCCCTGTGGCTCTGTCCATTATTTTGTTATGTTCATATCCCCAGGGGTCTCCTTTTCCCTCTAATAAAGTAATTAAAGTAGGCATCTGCAAAAGAGTCAGGTGCCAGCTTATGTGTTGGTAAAAAGATTTACTTGCACTACCTTAGTCCCAGTTGAAATTCACCTTGCTAAATGAAAGAAATATCTAACCATAATGTCTATAGGAATACCAAAAGTGCAATGTTCCCAGCAATGAGGAGAGGAAGGGAGGAAGGGAGGATAAAAGAGATTAACTGTTTTTCTTTGGTTATAATAGGCCTCTTCCTCTCTTCAATCCTATGCTAAAATAAATATAGTAATAAAACCTAGTCACAATTTCAGATTGAAGAGACAACAGAAAACATATCTGCCCCCAAAATATTTTCCTACTGTGGGTGTAAGCTAATACAAAAAATAAAAAGGACTTGTAAGCCCCTCCACTCACCAGATACCCCTCAGCCTGATCCCTAATACCTGACCACCTGCTGCCCTGCTCTATTTAGATCACCTGGTGAGGAGCGAGGAGCTTGTCTCCACTGCTCAGTTCCTTTCTACTCGACTAGTGGTGTGTTCCCAAAGGAAGAGAAGGATTCAGCTCCATCCTAGCTTTGAGCAGGTTGGAAGGTCAAACTTGAATTTCCCACATTCCAGAGGATTAGACCTCTGGGGCCAGGAAGAAGTCCAAAAGTATCTCTACTTGGTGATTATGCTCACAACTGCTTTTCTGGGGTGGCTACCTTGCACCAGAAGCCTAATGTATGATTTGGAGAAGAGGTGAGGAGCTGGTATCTGAGGGTTATGCATTGCATGTCCTGACATGTATACATTGAAAACTTTTCTTCCAGAGCTGGCTTAGACTTAGCATCAGCTTGGTAGTGTCTTACCTTGAGGGATGCAGGACACGCCATCACTTGCTAAAGTGTAATCATCATCACAGAAGCACAGTCGTGTTTTGGACTGCTTGTCAGTACAGTACTGTTCACAGCCACCATTGTCAAAAATGCACTTCAGTTTGTCAGCCACAGCTGGAGTCAGAGAAAGAGCATTTAGGATTCAAAACTTAGATTTTTGTGCTTAAATAATTGATACCATTTGCAAGTTATATTAATAACTTGCAATTGGAATGTTGTCAGGAAAGCAAGGCAGGAAAAAAAGATTTCTGTGATTTATGCAGAAAAACTTCATCAAAAGCACCTCCCATCAAAAGGTAAGTAGGCCTGGATCTCCAGGGATTAGGGAAGAATAGGCTTTGCTTAAGAAATATATACCTAAAATTAAATCAATCACCATTTATATAGTACTTGAGCTGTCTCAAGAATGGAGATATGGTAATTGTGTGGTAACCATTGTAAAACATGACTCAAAAATTGTAATTCTTTGACATTTTAGCATTTAGCAGGAGGATGCTCTGGGATGATTGTTGAGACTGCCTGCCTAGACTTGATGGGTGCCTAGCCATTGTCCGGACTCTGCATGCTCTGAGGATGTAATACTCAATATTCAGTGTCCTCTGAAATCAGTGGAAAGGTTTGTATTAACTACATAAACCACTGGATACTCCCCTTTGGGCTTTGTAACGTGTGTATGCAGTGTAGTTCTCACATACTGCATGGAGCTTCTAAGTCAAAGTAACTTCAGCACTTGAGTAGGAAATAATTCCTCCTTTTCTCTCAGATGGTGTGCAAATGAAATTTTTCTTTTTTTTATCATGAAGTCATTGCAGAGCAATAAGTATCTTGCTGCCTTGCAGTGCCTGACTGCTGTCTGGTTAGATCCATCACATGACACCAAAAGCAATATGAACAGTAGCTGTCACAGGTAGAATGATGCAGAATCACAGAGTCATAGAATATCCCGAGCTGGAAGGGACCAACAAGAATCATCAAATCCAAATCCTGAATTATAATGACTGCTTCTGTTCATCTCAATGTCTTGCATTTGGATTAATAATGGCATTTTTATTTTGTTAAGTTATGCCATGACTGACCTTTTTCACAGCTCTTGCCCTCATATTCAACGGGACAGCGGCAAACGTAATCCTGAAATTGGTCATCACAAATCCCACCATTCTGACAGGGGTTGGAGGCACACTGGTTAGGGTCTGTAAAACATTCAGTGTCAGTCCAGCTCACACAAAGAGCTGCAGCAGTGGGAGCATTCCGCAGCTGTTAGAATATCCTGAATGATCGTACCAGAATAGGTGTGCCAGAACTCTTCCTGGAAAAAAAAGATGTGAGATTTAATTAAAAAAGAATCAACTCAAGTCTTACAGCCCTTTTTGCACAGGATGGGTTACAGACAGTCACAGTGATGCCAGTTCTGTCTTTATAGTTGTGACAGTTAATATCCATAAAATATTATATTTTCTAGATTGTATGATAATAATGATTTTCATATACTAATAGAGAAGGGCTTTGTTTAACACACATAAATGGGTTGTACATAAATAAGCTCTGTATAGCTGAGGTGGGACTGACTGAAAAAAATGTTGCACAATACAATAATTTAAAGTATTGTCATGACAGACATTACTGGGGGCTTGGGGAAATGTCTTAGGGAGTATCCATTTTCCCACCATCCCCTAGGTGGTTACTGCTTGGGATTGCCCATGCAGTGTGCCCTCCTGCAACTCATTGCTGCTGTGTACCCCTGTAAATAGAAAAGAAAAATTCAAACAGAAGGACACAAAGTGTTTTTTAACTCTGGTGGTTTAAAGTGTCAAAGCACACCCTTGAGCATTTAGAGTCCTTATGACAATGAGTGCTCACCCAGCCCTGTGTTACTTACTGTCCTCTCAATATCACCATAAATCTCTCTTGCTTCCTCATAGGAACACTTTTCTTCTATGCATTCTCGCTCTAGTGACCCCAGTTTTATCTCTTCAAAGAAGCTGTTGGCTCGTCTTTGTCTTTGCAAAATGTTGGTTGCCTCTTCCTGCTTTAGAAAGACTGAAAAACAGCGGCACGTTCTGTTTGTCATACATCTGTGCTTGCCAGACAGAGAGGATGGGGGGTGATTTCCCCCGAAAACTTTTCTGCATCCCAGGCTTTTTCTGAGATACTTTAGAAAAGAAATGGGCAGATGTGAAAGAGTCTCCTTCCTCTGGCCTTCCTCACAGGTAAAGTTACAGAACAGGAATTTTAGAGATCCCAGAGCTTAGGAGAAGGTGGTGTGTTACAATGGGGGGTGGGGTGTGTGTGTGTGTGTGTGTGTCTTGGGTTATGTAACAAAAAAAAGTGTATTCTATTTCATCTGTTGAAAGCAGTTGAGGAGATGGTTTTTTTCTTCATCTCTTCTAACTCCAGGGGGAGGGGGTGGATGCTCTGTCTGACAATGGCCCAGCTGTTAAAACCAGGTGGGGCAGTGTTTCTTATCTCTTTCACCACCCATCCACCCTGGGGGATATCTGCTGATAATGGGCCATTAAGGCTCACCAATGACATGACACATGACATCATCCCACTGTGAGATGCTCCACCAGGTAGGGGGAGCCAACTGTTCCTACCTAGATAAAAACTGAGATGTAGGAACACCAGATATCTGGTTTTTCCACTGGATTCCAGAGGAAGACCAGACCCATCTCACCACCACTGGACCCTTTTCTATGGGATCATCTCTACTCCAACAGAACCACATCTGCCACTCCAGGAGGACTTACTTTGGGCTGCTTCCAACACCCTGACCAACAGGGTGTCAAGTCATATTTCTGACTCTGTCAGGGTTTCTAGGATTTTTGTTTATTGGTTTGCTTTTTTGTTGTTTTGTACTGCTATGTTTGTATTGTTAATATTCCTAGTAAAGAACTGTTATTTCTATTCCCATATCTTTGCCTGAAAGCCTTTAATTGCAAAATTATAATAATTTGGAGGGAGTGGGGGGATTTACATTCTCCATTCCAAGGGAAACTCCAGCTTTCCCTGGCAGATACCTGTCTTCCCAAACCAAGTCAGCATGTCAGTGATTCCTAAGGTACTGTCCATGTCATAGGCATCTTAACATGTGCAGCAGTTTCTTAGAGCTGTAGCAGCTGGACAGCCTGTGTCACTATCTAGCAGTGGTGTGCATGGTAAAAGCTGATTTTTCTGTACTTGATACAGTCAGTCACAGTGACAAGTGGACCACAGCCATGTCTTCACCCACAGTGACATGTTATTTCACACCCCTCCAGTTGCTGGACCTGAAGAAGGGATTTATCCCACCACTAATAGACCAGAATTTATGAACCACTGCTTTAATACATTATCTTTGATTTTCTTTTGAGGAAAAGGTTGTGTTAATGTACACAGGAAGGCTGGACAATGCTGACTGCATTTCCTAGTGGAGTATGTGAATGGCTCCTAGCTCCTGCCATCACCAGAGACTACAGTTGTGAACAGGTCTTAAGTGTCTCTGCCATGCTTTGGAAAGATATTGGGTACATAGGTCTGATAGCAAGCATCAGCAGAGCTCATTTCCTAGAACTGCATCAACTTGCAACTGGCAGAAGTGTGCACTGAAAACACAAAGTTCATTGTCACCATGCTGACCTGCTCCTCAGCCTCTGGATATAAGCACATCACACAACTGTGCTTTCCCAGTGTAATTCAGGATAAGGAACAAGAAGTCTGAGTCCTAGTTGTAATTTTGCTTATGTACTACACAGAAAAAGTCTTGAAATGACTAATTTTTTTTTTTTTTTTTTTTTTTTCTCTCCTTTATGTCAGGAGGGGAGCTTATGGAGCTTCATGACAGCTCACATTTCAGCTCTTTAACTATTTCACTTCTGCTTGTGGGTAGATTTGGGGATTAAGGCTGATGCCTATCTCCTGCTTTTCCTCAGGACATTCTCTCCAAAAGAGTGGGAGTTACCTTCTACCTGCTGAAAGGGCCCTGAGGGATGCTGAAAGACTCATGTGTGTCAGCTCTAATATAGACCCAATCATATATGCTGAGAGGGTTTATTCCAGTCTGAAGTGATGTGAGGTGTCTCCATAAGCATTTGACTCTAATTCAGGATATTTGCTGAATTACATGCAGAATAGTGGTAATTTTCACCTGTATTTTAAAGTTACTTAGGCAGATAAATTATTATGCACTGAATTTATCCCTGGGTGCTTTATAAGCATTTGATCATTATGGGAATGTCAGGTGGGTCTTTCTGCCTTGATTTCAGTCAGGCAGTATGTATTTGATATGGCTTTCCTTAAAGGCTTTTAATTAACTTCATACCTCAGATACGTGACACGTTTCAGTGCATGGGCACAGACTCTGTCACAGGAACATGCCTGTGCACATTGCTGGGGACAAGCACATGGCTGGGGACGTCCATCCACTCATTCTGGCATTATCCCATCCAATACTTACTTGTATTGGATCACTTCTGACTTTACTCCCTATTTTTCCACTTTTCCTCACTGCAACAAACAAGACCTAGTCAATGGCTAATGGGGAATCTGAGAGCATTGGATATGCTTTATTAATATGGGAGCTGGATTTTGGACATATACTGGGCAACTGAAGAGCTACCTCTTCTCTGCCTGCCACTGAAACAGGGTGAATCCTCCCTGCTTTAATTACTCATCATCTGAATGACAGGCTATCGATGCTTTGCTTTGAAAAATGTTCCAGTTCTGTTTGAAATAACAGTAAATTCCAGTTCCTTTCTTCATGTGGACAGCTGGTGGTTTGCCTGCTGTCTGTGCACCAAGATAACAAATAAATTTAGTAGTCTAGAGGTGCTTTTCCTTAGCTGGCAGAACAAGTGCATGGAGCCATTGCCGAGAGTAAATTAGAGCTTTAGAATAACACACAGGCACAGCAGGAGACAGGACAAACATGCAACAGTGCTCAAAACTTGAAGTGAAAATCATCTCAGGATACAGGAAAGAAGAAAGAGTTTCCATTGCCAGGAAACATAATTACAGCTATATCCTAGAACATACCTGCATCCAGAGAAAGAGGGATCAGTAGCAGAAAGCAGAGAAACAGAGCCACATACTGCCTGGAAATCATGATGAACCCAGTGTTCTGGTAGTGTATTGACATTTCAGCAAGGACTGTTTGGCCAAAGGGCTCAGCTTCAAATGCTTAGAGCCAGAGGAGGGGCCAGCAAGTCTTGGAAACAGCAAAAGATCCATGACAGCCTGGCGAGCTGAGCAGAAGGGCACATACAAAACCTGCAATGTGGCCTTTTCACAGAAGCAGGGAGCTTGATTTTGAAGTGTGCTCTTCTGACCCGTACAAAAGTTATGCTGGTTACACAGGCTGCTACCCTGGGCCTGCATTTTCCATTTACCACACCTTTTTCCAAAAGAAACATAAGTGCTGGGACCCTGAATCCACAGGACAGGCAGTACCTTGGCCACATAGCACCACGTGCAGAAAGCAGTGATGTGATATTCATCTTGCATGAGCAGACAAGATATGGCCTTTTAATGCTTTGGAGTATGATTGTACCACTGCCATCAATTCCCATTTTCCTGTCACCAGTTGAAACTCAGCACTTCTGCCTGAATTTGCTTGGAGACACTAATTAACCAGCAAGAGACACCCTACACTGGTTTCTCCATCTTTGCTGCCAGACGCATGTGGTCTGCACAGGTTGTACCAGCTGGAAGTGGCACTGACCTGATCCATGTTGTACTTCATTAGGAACTACCAGGGCTCGAGGGGCCACTCTGCAGACAGTGCTTTATCTGGAACCTAAGCAGTCCCCTGATTTAATGGAAATCAATTCATGGCATCAGACTGGAGAGCTGACAACATTCTGGGGGAAATATTTACTTAAGATAGCAGCAAGGTAAAGAGCATGTTTGTCTATGAGAAGTGAAGCATTAGATGAAGGCTGGAGTGTTTTCCAGGCTGTTCTCCCCTTCCTGCATGGAAAGGAAGAAGGGTTAGCCCTGCACCTGAATGCTACAGCAAAGAAAATCAACAGCTGGATGTTTACTTTGTGCTAACGCTCAGCTTAACTCCTTGCAAAAGTTGTGATTGCTTAGGAAAGTCAAGCTGGCTGTTGTTTCAGTGCAGTCCTGTTGTTTAGGGGCAGTACACACAGCTGGATATTCTGCTTTGAAATCACTTTCCCAAGAGGCGGTATCCAGGCACTTCTCTGGATCACAGCCTGGCTAATTCCCAGCAGCCCAGTTCCTGGGATGGCTGGGAACAGATGGCATGCCCTGTCCCAGACAGAAGAAGGAAGGCAGCTACTGGAATGCGAAGGAAGACACAGCAGCCCTCAGCTCTTTTTTGGGAACCCTGTCCATACCTCTCAGTCTGCCAGCACAGCCCGTACTCCTTGTTCACTTGCCTGTGAGATCTCATCACACAGGTGGTGTGACTAACTTCACATTAACTAACTTCAGCTGGGCCTGTTCATTTCTTAAAGAGCCATGTTTTTAAAGGAGAGTTCCCCTTCCTTGCAGTTTTAGACCCCAAATGTTCTGGTTTCAGCTAGCATAGAGGTAATTTACTCAGTAGCTTGTTCAGTGCTGTGGTTTGGACTCAGTGTGAGGATGAGGATAACACACTGATATTTCAGCTGTTGCTGAGCAGTGCTTCTCCTGTCAGGACCTTTTCAGTGTCTCATCCTCTGCCAGTGTGGAGTTGCACAAAAAGCAATGAGAAAGCACAGCCAGGACAGATGACCCAAACTGGCCAGAGGGATATTCCATACAACAGAATGTCATGCTTAGTATATAAAGTGGGGGGAGTTGGCTGGGAGGGTATGATCACTGCTTGGAAATGGGATGGGCATTGGTCAGTGGATGGTGAGAAATTGTATTGTATATCACTGGTTTCCTCTTGGGTGTTTTCTCTCTCTGTGTGTCTCTGCTTTTTATACTACTAATATGGTTACATTATTATTATTATTATTATGCTTCAATTATTATGCTGTTCTTATTTCAACCCATTTTTCCTGATTCTCCTCCTCATCTCATGGGGAGGTTGGCATTGAGTGAGCAGCTGCCTGGTAGTTAGATGGTGTCTGGGATTAAACCATGACAGTCCCCTTAGTGCTCAACGTAGGGCCTGGAAAGTTGAGATGATGACTGATCTGAGCAGAGAGTATTAAAACAAGTTTGTTATAAGCCTTCATTGCATTGGTTTAATAGTCACTGGTCACAATGCTGATTTATTTGCCACCAGAGTGATTGCGCTTGTTCTCAGGGCTGTGTTATGCAAACCTTACTTGCAGCATTTGTTGCTGTTTTGCTTCGGGGCCCGGGTTCTGTTGTATTTCCTCGTATCGGCTTTTGATCTGGTAAGAACCGCCGCGAAACGAGCCCGGTGTGTTCGAGCATGGCTGTCCCCTTTGTATTTCTGCAGCCATCTACTGGGAACTATTAATAATTACACCTAGCCGCAGACCCCGTGACAAGCACTGCTACTCCAAGGAGGGGGAAACGGATTGAAACTCCAGCAACCGGCTCTGAAGCTACTTAGATTCTATTAACGAGCACTGGGGCTACTCACACTCCAGCTGATTTTACTTGGAGGGATGTGCAGTACACCTGAAAGTGACAGCCCTGGGAGGGGAAAGCACAGCCCCACCATCTGCCATGGATGGATCCAGAGGCAGAGGTTTAGACCTCAAAATAGAACCATGTTCCAGGAGAAAACTACCTGCCTGTTTGACTGAGTTCTGTACCCCAATTATTCTCATAAGGAGGAAAGAGAAGAGGGGAAGACAATTTTTTTGGCGACAAACTCTGAATACAAGCTTAACATTGTATTTTTTAATTTTGATGTGAGTTATTTCTTTCTGTTATTTCACTGCTTGAGAAGGATATCTGAAAATACAAAGAGAATAAGGGAAGAAAAAGATAATAAAGGTAGTGTGCTCCAAAGTTTGTCAATTTAATGCCACATATCTCAGTTGGTAATGAGATACTCTGCTACAAACTGTTTTTTGACTGAGGCAATCACAGCTACACCACCACCACCACTAGCAAATCCATAGTCTTCTAAATGTAGCTGGGGACCTACTGTCCTGTCAATGGATGGGGAATAAATAAAAATTCACCTATTTTCAAATGAATGCCCAGAGAAGGCACTTCACTAACTAAATGTCTTATTTTGATAAAAACACAGTTTACACAAAGTCTTAGGGAACAACAGAATTTATCTCTTCTATTCCTGCATCCTTAATTAAGGCATTTGATTATTTTTACCTGAATTTACCCAAATACCCCTGAATTTGGGTGGCTTCATTATACCAGGCAGATCTGGTTCTTGCCACACACATCTAGGTATACTCTTAATTCCGGGGACTTGTATGGACACTGCAACCTTCACAGTGGAGTTCATAGTAACATGTAACACATCACTGAGAAGAGGAATGGGAGTTCCTGTCATTTTGAATTAGGTGATGTAAACAAGTTATGGTGTAACTTCCTCGGTTTTGCTCAATGACAACACCTGTGCAGGATGGAGAAAACGTTTTATATTCCAACTAGCAAACTGCTTCTATCTATGAAACAGTTTGTGCCCCAACTTTTTAACAGTGATCTAAGAAACCAATCATTATTAGGTTTTTATATAGAAAACCTTTTACTTTTAGTCTCTACTAAGGTACATTTGGGCTGTAATTATTTCATTCTTTTGCTCTAACAAGTATGATGTGGATCTACCCAAAAAGGCTGGACCTCCTTTTGCTCAGAAAAGTAGGACTACCTATTACATAGGGAGCTGTTGGGATGACAAGATCCAGAGTAAACAAAAAGCAATGGAGTCTCAGTAACATGGTAACTGGATTGTGTACTGCACATGGCCAACAGCTCAGCCCAAATCACTCCAGTCTGTGAAATTCACCTGGAATGGCATGATGGTCCTTAAAGTCATCCATCAGTGAATGTACAAGCATGTTCCTCTTCAGGTGCAGCAAGGGTGAACAGGGTGTCTTCTCACCCACAACTTGGTCTGCTAATACCACAGGATCCATGGATACACAACTTTCTTCGGGAAAACCCAACAGTAATGTGCTCTCTTTCAGAAAAGGGTATGTGGGAAAAAGGTAATCAATCCAATTACCTGGCACTGGCTTTCATTTTTTATCCTCAGCCTGCAGACAGGCTTTAATTCCCTAGTGCCAGGCCCATGATTCTAAATGAGACATGACCACCAAGGTGAAATGGTGTTTTTCTGAGGTGGTGCCAGAATGAGCAGGCTGAGGATTTGAATATACAGACCTGGGTTTCTGTTCCAAATCCTAGAACCTCTCTCTGTTTTGATACTCATAGAAACCTTTCAAGACTGTGAGACAAAATAAACCCCAGAGCATGTCTATATAAAGGCATTCAGCAAGAAGTGCTGAAATTTATTCAAATTAATTACAGTAGAGACCTCTGACTTTGAACTTCTAATTCACAACAGCAGTAAAAAAGGAAATTGTGAAATGGGTTGTATTAAAGTGCAATGATGTGGAAAAACCACTGAAATAACACAAATGAGGCTGCAGTGAGAAATGAAACAACAGTCTCATCCAAGTGATGACAGCAATATATAAGTAAATTATGTTACAGATAATTTACAAAATAACTTACATAGATGAGGATAAGATAAGCTGAATCTCATGTTGCCATTTCATTGTTAAACATCAGACTAAATATTCCAGGTCAGCACAGTATTATATGGAATAATAAAAAAAAAATTCAGAGGATTTCTGTGTTGAAAAAGATGCCTGAAGTAAAACCCTGATCAGCATTTATATTGCAGTACTGCATGAAAACTAATTATTTAAGAATTGTAAAGTGACACATTCAGCAGCATGAAGACTATAAATACATCTTTTACATTGATACATCATATCTACACACATATACATATCTACACACATAGCTATATACACACAAGCATATACATGCACACATACATGTGCACAAATATATGTGTGTGTATACACATGCTTCAATTTGTGCTGACCATGGTCAGCTGCATTTTGATTGCATCTGGGGTAGGGTTGCTTCTGCATCATTCTTAGGAGTGTTTGTCATTTAAGTTTTCTAATCTGCAGCCTCTAAACCACAAAATTCTGATATGGCATAAAGATAGAATTCAGGGCTCAGCCATCAGCAAGTCTGATGATTAACAGCAGTTCCCATTGACATAATCTGCTGTCCTTAGTGCTTTTGAAAAGTTATGCTTTTCATGTCCCCATTATTTTTAAATAATGTGGTGTATGAATCAGTTAAAAACCTCTTTTCATATAAGCAGAAATATTTGAGAGATGGGCGGGAATGAATACAGTATTCTATACATGCACTTAGTTTTGTACTGTTTGTAAGTATGGTGTGCAAAAGTGAAAGTGACAAAGTGAACATTTACAACATTGGCTTATATCATACCCTGAAAATGGCAAATTTAGCATCACCCTTCCTCTAAAGAAATGTAAAATACTTATCTGTAGCATAAATCTGACTCTTCTCTGTGATTTTTTTCCCTCCTGTGCTCCCCTTTTGTAGAGAAAATTATATAATTGCATTTTTTTTTCTCTTTCAATTACTCTGGAACAAACACTGTGGACTAAAAATATGTTGGATTTCCAGCACTCATAGGACTGTTTGAAGGAAGGCTCTTGACCCATAGTGCAGTTACAGTGCTTTTCTTTGCCTGTTAACTGCATGTTGGGAGAGCTGAAATTAACCATGAAATTACTGTTTATTAAAAAATCATTTAGTGAATAAGAACATTTATGTTTCATTGTGCACCTGCATAAGGAAAAAGATACTACTAAATTGCCAAGGCTATGTAAACACAGTGATCTTGGTAAAGAATTTGGTTGTGAGGCCAAACAAAAAACCTCAGAAAAGAGCTATTCCATTGCACGTGTCACTAAATGCTGGAAAGGATAAAGTAATAGTTTCTCTTGATGTTGTTGTGGTCAGTGAATTGGTCATGTCTGCATCCCAGCCTCTAGGAAGCAGAAAAATATCCTGAAAACCCAAGAGAAAAGAGTGGACCAAACCTCCTTCCTCGTTGCCATGAGTCCCATTCATTGCATTGACCGAGGTATGTCCTTGGAGAAAGGGTTTCTTGGGGAGAAGAAATTGTAAACGTGGATTTATTTTCCTCATAACTATCCTGTACAGTGATTGCTATGTCATTTGTTTACAATGAGTATCTAGCATAGAACACATTTTGTCTGCTCACATTCAGATTCTGGCTGCTACAAAATGATACAGTTCTGCAGAAACCTGATTGAGTGTCAAAGAGAAAACGTGCTTTCTGCTAACAGCTCGTCAGAGCAGAAATCTCTACAAAGTCCTATTTCAAATCATTTAACTTTTATTTACAACTTCACATTCCATGCACTTTTCATTGGGATCTTCCGAGAGAACCTGTAAAAGTCACCACTAAAAATACTCAGAGCTGGCAACACAGTACTGGTGGTTCTCCAATACAGTCCAATGTCCAGAATTCTGCAGCAAATGAAACTCTCCAGATTTACCTTCCAGGGAGGTGGGATGAACATTTCCTATTAGCCCTTAATGTCAGAAAAGCTGGTGCTACTGACATTGCAGCTATCACTGCAACTTGATGATGTGCTCAAATTGCTGGAGGCAGTGCCTGATTCTGGGAAAAGAAAGGGAGAGAAAAACGCAAAAGAAAATATTATATAGTGGTTATTTTTCACTACTTTCTTTGATAATAGGAATCTTCAAAGAGACAATCATCTTATTTAAAAAACATAACCTACCAGAGCTGCTTAAAGATTGAACTGATTTTGAGTTGCCTATGAGCATCAGCAGATTGCTTGCTGGAATCCAACCTTCTCTACCACTGGTCAGGTTCTTTACAAACCTAAAAAAATATTAAAAAATTAGAAGTCAGACTTATTCATCTGATGCCTTTGAAAGCTTTTCCCTAAACATCCGCCTTCTAAAAACACAGTACTGTGTATAAAAATTTCCAAACACAGATCTGCATACCAAAGTCCATCCTCCCCTTCACGAATCAGTTGAACTAGATCTCCACTTTTCACTGTAAATTCTTCAGAAACTCCTTTGTCATAATCAGTCACAACTGTGTATTTACCAGGAGTCTAAATGCACACAGACGAAAGAAAACAAATTATTTCTGTTGAGTACTTTAAGGTATGTTGCAGCTTTTGTTACATAATTATCATACTTTTCCCTTCTTTCTCATTTACCTACATGCTGAAGATGGTGTAAATCTACATACTGTGGCATTAAAATTCTGCTGACTGATTACATGCAAATTCAATACATTAATTCTCATTCCCTGAAAAACACCCAGTGAAATTTTCACACTACAACAATTAATTCATATGGCTGCAGAAACTAAACCTAAACGAAACAGAAAACCTGGCAAACCCGGGCCATGGTGTCTGTGGAAGTCTATTGACATGGTACCTGAACAAGCCATGGCTTGATTGCTGTATCATGGCACAAGCAGCCACGACTCGCTGGGCTGCAGGTGTGCAAAGGCACAGGGGGACCTCCCCAAGCTACAAACTCCAGGCTGATTTAAGAGAAGGAGATCTTCTCCATTGCCCTGGGAATTTTGCCTAGCTGAGCATTTCAAGGCAGATACTTTCCCTCCTGCCAGCTTTAAAAGCATTCCCGTATCCCGCCACACGGTGCTGGTATCACTTGCTTAGCTCCATAGGAAAGCATTTCTGGTTACCAGCTTCATCTCGCCTCCCCCTCCTCCTCCTTCCTCCTCTGCATCCGAGGAATTCAGCGGTTCTTCAGCACTAGACCAGCCGTCATTTTCTTCGGATGCATCCAGAGAATGGGATGGTTTGGCCCAGCCTTGGGGAAGGAACAGCCGACAGTTAACCTCACAGCAGTGAGCCACGGATTGGGAGACACATTCTCCCCACTGCAAAGCTCCTGAGTGATCAACATGAACAGGAGAAAAACTGACACAGGGAGGATATTACAGTCACTGGGGGAAATTCACTGCTGGCAAAAGTTGGCCTGCTTCCATCTGAGTAAGTGGAGTTGTGGAAATGCATGGCAGTGAATTTGGCCCTTTGGATTTATATAAAGGAAAATGAATGGAGAGAATGCGCATTTCCAATTGAAAAGCAAATACGTAAGAATATTTGTATAATAATTATATATTATACAAAGATAAATGAGGGATAATCTTTTTTTCTTGGGAGGAAGCAAAAGACAGGAACATACACTTGTTGGGAAGAGGCTGAACACACAGGATTGTCACCCAGAGCGACCTAACCAGCTTGCTGGAATAAGGGATAGATAAGCATTGCCTCCTTCACACTGTTAGGTACTGTCAAAAAAAATCCACACAAGCTACAAGCACTCTGTACTTTGCCTGACAAGGCAGCCCATTATTTAAGAGGGTTCAGGCTGATGCAAGAAAACTTAAGTACGTGGATCTATCTTGGTGTTAAGTCACTGCACCAAACACCACAACAACAATCTCCTGCCTGTCATTTATTGCTTTTTCTCTCTCAGGGTGAAGCATTTAATTTATTCATAAAGCTGAATCATATCCAGAGTGCACAAAATCATCTTTCAAATAAAACTACATCAGGTTTTATTAGTGGGATGTTTTACACCAAGTTCAGCAGCTGCTAATAAACATGTTGAGCTTATAATAAAAAAAAAGTTTTAATAAAAGAGACAAGTATTTTTAAGCAAGCTTTTGTTTCAAGGCAAATAGTAACAACAGTGAAACTCAATGAAAAGAATAAAAGGAAGAACAAACCTCCCATTTTATGTAACTATTAGTTAAATTGAGAAAGCACCAGCATTTTTGCTTTGCACTGCTCCTGAGGCATTTGTCACACAGCTGGTCATACAAGTGCATTAGGAAAAACATGAGCAGCATCAGAATAAAGCCAAGAAATCATAGAAAGGAATCACACCCAGAGCACACCAAATGGAGTGGGACTTTTACCTTGCCTATGCTGCTGAGTGACCTGCACAAGATTGGAAGTACTGACCCATTTGGCCCTGTCCAGGGTTAAGAATGAACTTCTGTCTGTGAAGAAACTGAGTAATAAATTTCTGCTGTATTCCATGAAAATTTCCTTGGAAGCTTACATCTTGTGCTTGGCTTGTGGGACACAGCTGAAATAATTTCTGTTATTTCTAAGTTAAGAACAATACAACAAAAGAAAACTTGGTTTCTCCTAATTGTTCCAAGCTCTCATTAGAAACCGAATCACTGAGTTGCACAAAAGAAAAAGAAAGTGAGATCTCTCTAAGTGTCTGTAACCTCATACTCGCTGGGTAACAGCTTGGGTACATTTTGGCTAACAGCTTTTGTTCCTCAGCCTCTTTCTCTTCTTATACTGTACTGATGTGCCAAGAGCAGACTGGCCTGGTCCTGCCATACCAACAACACTTCTCCTCCTCATACAAGCTGGCACTCTACAATTAATAAATCCCTATAAAAGCCCATCTCCTCCTGGGAAGGGAGGTGGTCACTATGGTAGTATCTGTATTAGCAAATGATGGGATTGAAATTATGCCTGAAATTATGTGTGTTCTGCAGGGTGGGACTACATTAGAGCTCCCTATAAAGGTAGGAAAGGGTAGGCAGGCCTGAGAAAAGACAAGGTTATCCAGAAATTATTTTAGATATAACGATGCTAGGAAAACCAAGAATTCATTAACTGCTTCTCTTCAGAAATGATCTAACATTTCTTAAGAGAGCTATGCTCAGACTACAACATGCAATTCTGACACTAATTCATATTCCTTGAGTTCAATTCAACATAAATCAGAGCAATACAGCAGTGAAAGGAAATGAATGGGGCCATGTGCTCTGCTCTGGCCATCACCTGGCACAGCTTCATCCTAAAATACCCAGGTCATCTCCCTGCTTATCCCTCTTTGAGTTGGGGAAGGAGAAGAGATAAAGTGCCAGAAAAGAGATTGGAAGATGCAAGACAGAAGGAGGAGTTAGTGGATGTTTTAAATTAATTTACTTGGTTTAGCAGTTTCATACAGTAAGATGCTTCTGGGACAGAAAATCAGATAAGCCTGTTAGAAGGACACAACAATTTTACTGTAAATCACCAAAGATCAAGGACTCTCTTCCTTGGAAAATCCCATCACCCAAGGAAAAGGCCATAAAACACACTTTTCCTTCAGACATTTTTGGGCCCACAGGATTTCCATGGTACCTGGAGTTCTCAGAGTTTTGCCTGCTACCTGCAGAAGAATAACCTTGCAACTCTCATATCCACCCTTGTGGTGTTTCTGCACGTGTCTAGCCCAGGATTACATTGCCTGCTGCTCAGCAAGGTGAATGGTGTTGCAGTTTCCCCAGCACAGCAGCTGAGCTTGCACCATTTCCACAGACAAGACAAAGACTTCAGAAACCTGGAGAGGAGGCTGATGGTAGGGATTGAAACAGCTTCACCTTTAGACTAATATTTTCTAAAGGAGATAGTGGTGGAAACAGTCAGGAGGAGAGGGGCTGCTCTCCTTGTAGTCTCTATTACTCTAGTTAATTAGCCCTAGGGAGTCAAATTTCACCATCAGCCTTGCTGGTTAGAAATGGGTTAATTGAAATACTTTCCCATTCTCTGCTTAGTTGTGAGTTGGAAGGACGGGAGGAAAATTGCTGCAAGGGATTCAGTTAAGTCATCTGGGCTTCACAGGGTGGTAAAGTTGCCTACTATCACCCAAAGAAAGATGGCAACACGTCTGCGTTTGCAGTAAATGCAGATCTAAAACAGAAATTCCTCATGATAGTGATCCAATTTTTGGAATTTTTTTGCTTTTTAAAAAGTTAAATCATCTCCACAAGGACACCAGTGACAGAAGGATTCTAACACATGGAAAACCATGGTCACTTTCAGCTGGACAGCCTTGTAATTCCATGAAATGTGGCTTCTGGCTCTTTGTTAGCAACAGATCTCTTTCCCCCTGTCTTCTAAAAACAAGTTACCCATATGCTACTTTATTTAAACCAAGGTAAAACTTCAAACAGTTGTGCTATCAAAACCAGTGTATATAGATCCACTTGGAAAAACACAGCTGATGTCAATACTCCTGCACACAACAGCATCATACAGGTATTCTCAGCACTCTGATGTAACATATTACATGAGGGATGTGTGGGTACTTGTGGAGTACAAGATGTGGCATCACTGTACCTCTTAAACCAAAAGGAGTTGGGTCACTCACTACTTCGTGCCGTTTGGCTTTTTTGTCAGGACTGGTAGGAGAAGCTGCAGGAGGATGAATAGGTAAAAAACACAGAAGAAAGACATTGAAGAACTAGAAAAAAGAGAATAGGTGGATTGCATGCTAAATACCTTTGAGTTTACACTGGAAAACAATCGGATTTCTGTAATCTAATTTTAGCTGTCACTGGTGCATGGCAGCAGAAGGAATTAACTATTTACAAGTTGTTATTTGAAGAAAAAGTGACAAATTTATTTTATAGTAATAGATGAAAATATATGTAAACTTTTCTAAATTGATTAGACATCAACTGAATACAATTAACTTCAATTTCAGACAAACATTACCAAATTAAGCAATCATTTTTATGTAAATCTAGTGCTACAGAAATACCTGGTCCTGTAAGAAGGATCATTGGCAATGTCTGGCTTTTAGCAGAAGGAGATGAAGTTTCTGTCAAGGCAAGCATGGGACATTAGTGCTCACCTCAATAGCATTAGATACACAACCCTGGAGTCTTTCCAGAAAGAACTCAAAGGTAATTGGGTTTTAAACAGGCATTCTGGAAAGATGCTTGTGGGGGGAAAAAACACCATGCTGTTGAATAAGTGCTATCATCTTAATGCAATTCAGACTGTTCAAGGACAGCAAGAAGTGACTGTACCAGTGTGATTACTTGGCAGGAGGAAGCAAGAAAAGTCTCAAACTCTTATTGCCTGTTTTAGGAAAAAAGAGGCGAAGACCATTTCTGGAAGAGCAGGGAAATTCTTACTTATTTTTCTATCCAGCAAAACAACATTGTCAGACACATTCTGCTGTTGTTATTTATACTTTGAGAATTTTGTTAGCAAGGATGCCAATAAAAAAGCCTCTATAAAACCTTCACAGAATCACCTTGATTCCTTTTTGCCAAGTACTAGTGCATTTGGGGCAGATCCACTGAAGCTAGAAGCAGGCCAGGTGTCTGGTCAGAAGACAACTTCCTTCCTCTAGTTTTACTACAGGAATGGGGCACAATAAACTCTGTACTTGGCCTTGACAGTGAGATTGGAGGCACTGAAAACCACACTCCTTCTCTTACATCTCCACAGCCCCACTTTTCCTAGCTGCATCTCCCCATCCCACTCTGGAGCTGGCTTCCCTTGAAATCTCCCTGTCAGAGGCACCGACTAAGGAACCTAGCTTGACCTTGGAAGAGCAAGCTAGTGTGTACACTGAAAACCTACCACACTACACACACATACAAGGTGATGCTTCAATTACAGCCTTACACAGAAAACAGTCTAGCCTTTTTTTTTTTAAGTTACCTTTCTGACTTTTGAGGTTAGTAAAGCCCTGCAGTGTAAAGCGCTTTTTTGACAGTACAGAGCATTCTGAGGTAGAGCTAGTGTTGTCTATAAAGGAAGAGAGAGACACAGAAAGGGAGAAGGCCATGAAAAGATCAAGGCAAAAAGTCATTTTCAGCTGTGCCAAGGAACCTGAATGTTAGGATGAGAAGGGACAACTGAAAGTCCGGGTACACCACAAATGTCTGGTTGCTCTTGCAGTGCAAGGGCTTGTACTGCCACTGGTTCAGTAAATAACTTCCATTATGGGAAGAAAATTAAAGAGAAAAAACAAAACAAAACGAAACAACTCCCTCTTATGTCACGTAATGCCAAGAAAATTTATCAGAGAAAAAGAACCCTGAGAAGCTGCGCAGCTTTAAGAGAAGACCTAGTGCAGACTTTGGCCTTGTAACAAATAGTTCCCACCTGTCTTTGGCTACCATCCATTCAAGATAGCGTTGAGCCTGTCCACTGCACACCTGGAATGTAGAAATCAATCCCAAGCTAAGGGCAGGTGGGACCAGCATGCTGATGCAGCACTTTGTGGATGGGCTGCCTTAGGGCTGAAAGCAGCAAAGCCCTGCTCATCCAGGAGTCTGCTGCCTCCCCTGCACTACCGTGGCTACTCTGCTGGTGGATCTGCCTGTGCAACTGCAGTGCAGGCATGCTCCTTGCAATTAAAGACCACAATGTGTTTGGGCAAACTCACCTTTGCCTTTCTCAGGGTACTTTGGTGCTACTGTAGTGCCACAACCTTCTAGACTGGTCAGATCAGCTTTTTTCTCCTCCATTTTTTTGGTATTTCTGATGTGGTTTCGTGAAGGACTGTTTATTAGAAGAGAATGACAGCAATCAATCCAATCACAGGTTTTTACGTACAGATATATAGGCTGAAAACCATTTATTTGTTAGCTGTAGCTTCCAGGACTGAAAAAAGTCATTGGTGATTGTGTATTTATAAACCATGAGAACACACAAATGAGAAATGCCTCTCCTGACTGCAATCACAGGTACTGTGGCAGTGGGAGTTGGTGGAAAGATGGCTCAGGACAACTTCCCCTCACTTGCAGCTAACAGGTTCCTCCTGAATGTACTAGCAATTAAAGAAGAAAGGTAAAGGAATAAACTCTGCCTCTCAGTAGCTCTTAACACAGGAACAGATGAGGGACCTTGCAGGGGATTCCCATCACAACTCCATCTGGGAATGGGATAGAGAAAGACACTCACAAATATGATGTATCTGTGAAATTCTACCTGAGCAATAAGTAGATACAAAGAAGATGCAGGGCAGAGAGCTACCAATACATATTTGAGCACACACCAAATGGTTATGAGCCCATGGGCTTATGGCTAGGTATATACAGACATATGAAAAACCAGACTAAGAAGCAGAGGACAAAGAGAGGTGTCAGGCAAGGGCAGAACAACAGATGGGAACAGAAGAATATATAGGTTGGTACGGCAAAGGATGGAAAAAAAGAAAAAACTTCACCTAGAAATTGGGACACTGGAGGAATTAACACATTGCTTAGGTTAAAAAAATAAATAGGAGTAAAAGAACAAGAAAAGAAGGTAACATGACATTGGAAAAGGAAGAAAAAGTAAAGGAAAAGAACAGGGAAGGAAGAGAAAGGCTGCTCCATAAAACTCTCTTATCTGGCCTGTAATGTACAAAATCAGCTGCTCAACAAGCAGACACATAATACCACTGGGATTTTGGCTGGAGAAGAAAATTATATTTCTGTGGCATTCTCTATCAACTGGCAGAACACATGTCACTTCTGCTCAGTTTAACAGTTCTGGAGATGTATGAACTCCAGGCTTTACTGCTTTATAGTAGGAAGGGAACTAATGCAAAATCTTAAAACACAAGGATCAGTGTTAAGAGGTAGGAGCAATGAAAAGCTGCAAATCAGATGTATTAGTATATTTACAAGATAGCCAGGCTGGTGTGACAACATTCTTACCTTGCACAAGATGATGCTGGTAGTGGTAAGCTCTGTGTTTGTTCTAGTGTCCTGTGCTGACTAGCTTCTGTAATAGAGAAAAGAAAAAGAACTGTTAAAATTTATTTGTGTTCTACACTGGGAAGATCTACAGGGCAGCATCTGAAGATCAAAGAGAAAATAGATTTTAAAAAATTGAAAAAGAAAAAAGAGAATCTCCAAAGTATTTTACCTCTGCATGCCTGCAATTGACTTGTCAGCACTTTTCTTATTTCATTTACCCAAGTAGCTTTAACTTCAGGGGTTGGTGCCTACCCAAAAATAAATACAATCAGCCATCAAGCACAGAATAGTTATTACACAAATAGTTGCATGCCAAAGCATAGCCTCAGAGGAATCATTCAAGAGGGACAGACAAAGCTCCCTCTCCAGTGCTTCCATGAACAGAAACTGGTTATAGCCACTGGAACAGGCTGAGGCAGAGGCTGTGCATGTGCTACAGCCAAACCCCATCTCCCAAGCCATCCATTACTCCAGTGACAGCTACAGTAATGGTGTACACAATATTCTCTACGGACATTCCAAGACATGATTATTATTTTCCCCCAGAAGATTCTTCCATTGAAATATGATTTAGGTTTTCCTTTTTTTCCTACATTCCCTCATCACACTCTATTAGTGATATAACAGAGGGAAAAAACCTCCAGATCTTCTTAGGGTTAGACTCCTGCTCCCCTTTTTTTTTTTTTTTTTTTTTTTTTTTTTTTTTTTTTTTTACACAATGGTGTTGTTTTTAATAGCAAATACCAGAANGCCATGTTATTTACCTGTATAATGTAAACTTCTTCCCTCGCATTATACCAGATTTCAAATTTTTTTGCATCACCTTTGACATTTTCTGTTATTCCAACTGCAGCCATCTGGAAGCAAAGAGAACAGAAGCTGACCTACTGTATTGCAATTATGTTAAAAACAGAAGCAAGCAGTTACTGGTATTCTTTGGTACCTTATTTCTGAAAAGGAAAAACCCCTCTGGCTCCTTGCACAAGGAAAAGAATAGCTAACAATCTGTGATCTGCGTGTAGGATACAAGAGATTTAGTGCTTTGTATCAGCCTGGCTACCTTGGAGGGAAGAAGGGTTTAGATATATTAGATTGAGACTGACTTGTAAAATCCAGATCATCAACTCCTCCATGATTTTTACATTACCTTTCTCTATGTTTTCTGTGTGATTAATGCAACTGCCATTCAGCTGGACAGACAGCAACACAAAATAACACAGACCTGCAGCACCAGTCAGGTTTGCCTGAAAGGGTGAAGTTCCCAGTACAATGCTGCAACACAGGTTTGCACAGATAAAACTAGAATGTTGAATTACTACAAGCTAAGCCCTAAGTACCTTGTCAGTCAGGATTGATCAGTGTCTTACATTTAAGGAATGTTTGTAGCTGTAAGAAGGTGCTTTCTCATATCCCTCTCCATTTTCTTCTCGTTTTTTACAGAACAGCACTGCTTTCTCATGGAGGAAGAGGTGTCGCTGCATTGGCTTGAAGCGTGCCAAATCTTTCACCTTTGTGTGACCCTTTTTATGATCAGTCCAGACATTGAAGGATCCCTGCATTAAAAGCTTGCCCAGCTCATTCAGGTTCCCCTAGAACAAAAAAGCAGAACAAAAAACCCAGTGATATTTGTAACCACAAAAATAACATCAGATTAAAATACAGACTCTGAAAAGGTCTTTAGAAGTCTGTTGTTGCCAATAATCTCTCATATCAGTGTTTATTTTGGATTTGGAAATGCAATAAACTCAATGTTGTATTTTTACATACAATTTTCACTGGCCAACACTGTTCAGGATGGATTTTACAGCCGAGAGTACCAGTAGCACAGAGCACTATGCATAGAGAGGGAAGCACAATACACGGTTGGTTGTTTGGTTCCCACCCCAAACTCTGCTCCAAACCTGCTTATGTATTGTTTTGAGTTTTGTTATTTTTTTGGGAACTGAAAGTTGTGGGTGTAGTTTTACACAAAGATAAAAGGAAAAAAAAACCTTAGGTAGGAAAATATTAGTCATACAGGAAAACTTCAAAAGAGTATAAAGAGATCCCTTTTCTATTATTTTCATTACACAATTAAGTTTAAAGGCATGTTTTGTAAAACACTCTTCTCTTTATTAGCACATATTATAGGGCATACTGTACACATATCTAAAAAAGAAATTAAAATAAAGTTAAAAGTAAGCAAAAATACTCTTACTCACATCATAGCCTGTAATGGCTATCTGGTGCATAGAATCATTAACTGCTTTAAGAATGCCCAGTATAGAAGTTAGTGCTTCCTGAAGATCTTCAGCACCTTCACAGTTCTTACTGTACTTCAGCATTTCCTGAGTGCAAGGGAATGACAACACACTTAGCTTTTGAAACAGTAGCAACTAGGAAAGTTCAAATTTTAACACTGAATTTTAGGAAGGGGTGTTGGAATGAGATGATCTTTAAGGTCCCTTCCAACCCAAATCACTCTATGATTCTGTGATTTTAAATTTAGCAAAGTAAAGCTTTATACCATACAATCTAAATCTAGTTAGTTCAATAGTGGCTGGAATTCAATAGATATTGAAGATTTACTTCTCATTTTTCCTGCTCATTAGCCAAATATATTTTGTTCATCTAGAGGTTTTGTAAGCTGTATGTAAGAATTTTACAAGACTCATTTGGCAAACATCTTTTTCATTGCAATTGCAAAAGAAAAAAAAAACCACCAAAAACCAAATCAAGCCAACAATCCTTAAACAAAAGGATAGGGCTTTT
>WEIU01004255.1:51456-80359 GCA_013389925.1 Aegithalos caudatus
ACAGTGGGCATTAGGGGGTTAGTTTCTTCAGGACAGATCTGACAACAGAGGAGTTGTTCCTGAAATATTCTATAATGTTCGCATTGCAACATTTGCTTATCTGCAAAGCATAAATATGGAATTAAATAAAGGAGCTGGGGAGGGGTCAAAAAAGGCAGAAAAGCAGCATATTTAGTATTTCAAAGCTCTCACCTTTCTACCGTTGTTTGATTGTCTAGCTGATCTTGATTCAGTTTATATTCAGGATTCTCAGTAACTGGTTTTGTAATACTTCCAAGGATATCATCCCCCTGTTCTACTGCTACCCTGATATCCTCCTACAAAACAGAACAGAAAGAAACAAAACAAAACAAAATTAAACAAAACAAAAACCCCACATGCTGTAGTGGCATGTTGTTGTTTTCTTAGGGAGAAATCACAAGGCATTGAATTGAAAGAAGGATTTCAACAGCATTCGAGCAAGCACAGTTTTATTAAAAGCAGTGGCTGACAACAAATGATAAATGTCAGCTTCTTCCATGTTTATCATCTTAAGATTCCAGTGTAACTGAGCTGAATTTTCATGGTAGGCAGCCTTCTAGTGACGCTTTAGTCTACAAATATCTCAAAAATTTTAGATGCACAGCTCTGAAACCGCCAAATAGTGTTCATTTAATCCTTTTTGAAAGGACATTTGTTCGTGCTTCAAAAGGCCATATATTTTAATATGCATGCAAATACAATCAAATTTCCTGTTGCAAACAAAACTACAAATTAAACACACCACTACTTACAAAGAAATTATTGTTTCGCATACAATCCATTATGCATTCGTACATACATAAACTTAGTTTCAAGAAATGTCATTTTTTAATGCAAAAAGGATTTTTAACATCAAAAAAAAGTTCAAAAAGATATTGATGGTTCACATTTTTTGTGATGGTCTGTTAGCACTGTCCATATTTACCATTAATATTGCTAGCTATAGATTAAAAGACAGTTAACTAGAAGACAGCATCTCTACAAAAATTACATACCTTCATTTTGTCCTTCTTTTCTGTGTGTGTTGCAAGAAGGGAGCTGGTTGATTGCACATCATTTGGTAGTTCTGTTTCAGCCAGCTCAGTCCCAAAGGACTGAAGAATCTGAGCTGTTTGTTTAACCTTTTGGGCGAAACCTTCTATAGCCTTTTGGAATAAAAAGCATTAAAGATGTTTCGTGTTCATCACACACATATGTACAAACAAACACAAGCACACAAAATATAACTCTCGAAACAAAGCCAAACAGATGAATTACAAGAATGAAAAATGGCCAAAGGAGAATTTTACAAGCAACAGATACCGTCACCATTAATTCCTTAATTGTATATTTTTCTTAGGCTTGTATCAGGTGTATCTTCTTCATATTTTTATAATCTGGACTTATTTTACAACTTGAGCTTTTTCTTTCTTGTAGCAAAACCAATAAACCTCAACACAGTAACACACTGTAGTTCCTTTGCTCCAAGTGTTCAGAAAACCACTCCCAAGTTATTACTCATATTATTTCTCTAAGATGACTAAGTACCATTGGGAACATCTTCTCACACTGAGCAAGTCAACTTGCATCACTTGGAATCTGTTTTATAAATGACAGGGTATAAAACAGAAGGGTTCATTAAGCTGCAAAGTTAAAACAAAACCTAGGACTTACAGTACGACGGGACAGCCATCTGTTGTGGCAGTAATCCAGGGTGCCACCAAGATCTTCTGTTAATTGTGTCTTATCAATGTAACCCTGCAGTTCTGACACTGAGCCCAGCATTATGATCTGCAGCAGGACAGGAAAAAAGTGAACGTGATCAGTGGTGACAAGTCCCTTGTTAAGGATTCTAAGCCCCATCCTTCAGACACTGGCAGAGAAGATGCACTTTAATATAAAAGTGAGAGATTAAACTGTTTCCTGTGGATATAGAAAAACAAACTTGACAGTTCTTTCAGCTGAAGGTGATGTAAATGTAAATTACTGAATATGAGCATGGGTACCAGGCATATTAAAAAAAAAAAAGAAGCTTATGGATTATACAGCATAACNTTTTCCTTGTTATCCTAGGTCTGCAGGACAAAACAATTGTGCCTACATGGATTTGTCATGTAAGGACCGGTTCCCCAAAATAAATGAAGGATGGGGAGAATTTTCTTAAAGACCATCTTTCCCCCTTGAAATTTACATCTGATAAGTACAATAACAGTTATATCACCAGCTCACATAGTTTCGAATTTTATTTTAAAATATAAATGCTGTACACTTGCAAACAAAAGCACAATCCATGGGTTTACTGGTGATATAACAACAGGCATCCATTGTATGTTTGCTCCAATGACAGAAACCATAGTGTTTGTCCATGGGAAACGCATCTGCTTCAAAATTCACATACTCCTTCAATAACAAGCCACTATGAATTAGCTAAAATTGTTAGAACTGCCTCTAAGCACAGCTTTTTGTTGGAGTTTCATTGGTCCTCACTGGCTACCTTAAGTACTTTTCAGGATTCCCAGTAGCAAAGTGAAAACAGAGGATTTTACTTACAGGTACTTTCATTTTAAGCTCATCTTTGTTGAATCTGAAAGCAATGTCCGAGAGAGCTCGATGAAAAAATCCTGTTGGGCGCAGAACGAGGACTAATTGCAGGTTTCCTGGGAAAGATGCCTGCAAAGCAAGTTTAGCCTGTTATTTTCTGTGTCTCAGCTCCAGAACATATTTATGAACAAGAAGAAGCCCCTGATAAACCACAAACTAACTGTATCAAAGGCCTCCCACAATGGGGTGACCAATCATATTGTTGCATAGCTAGTACAAAGAACTTCATTCAAAAGACATTTACTTGTCTTTGGGAACAGGGATCTATTCTCTTGGAATCAATTTTTTTTTTCAGGGCTGGCTTGTACTGCACTTCAGCTAAGATTACAACCTACCCAAGGAGGCTAATGAACAAACAGCAGTGGCTTAGTATTTTTTAAACAGCAAGACTTTTATGGTTACTTCTTCTTCTCTTTAATAGGAGGTGCCAAAGAAACCTTCAATATTGTATGAAAACCTAACAACAAATTTCTAATTTCTGCATATACTACCTTGTCAATTGCTTACACAAGTTTTTGCCACAGAGGATGAATTTCTCAGGCAGTAACTTGGAAATAAGCTTTAATTTGGCCAACAAAAATAAAAAACAAGCATGAAAATTCTGGTTTTTCTCAGCAATTCTGTTTTTTCTCATCAACTTCCAACTAGCAATCTGATGGATCTTTCCCAGTTCTACAACAGATAGAGGGAGAACAGAAGAGAGAATATACAAAAAAAAAAAAAAAAAAAGGCATTAAATTATTAAAAATCAACCTCTGCTGTGGCAGAGAACTGCATATTTGGCATTTAGCCACTCTTGGAAACATTCTCCTCTATTCAGTATTTCCACTGTAGGGAGGCAGTGAAATTCACTAAAGAAATTATCATTATAATGATTAAGTATGCAATTTTCTTCATTATACTGTTGGAAATTATTTCACTTTGCTAGCTAACTGGTTTACCAGAGGGAAGAAAAAAAAGCTCACCAAAAAAGCCCCACTGACTGAAGGAGCTATGTTCTGTTCCAAATCTACTGGAACTGTTAATATCTGGAAGGTTGAAGAGTGATTTAATAATAATTTTGAGGTTTCCAAGGGTTCCAGGTACTTAGCACTAAAAATGAAGAACTTTTAAAGGGAAAAGTAGCTTAACACTTTTCTGGAAAACTTCACAGATTCATTGTGATTCCCCAGATATTCAGTATACAACCAAGATTTCAATTTGACTAAAGAACCTTAAAGGCTTGACCTTCCTAACCTGCCTCCAGTTCAGTGATGTTCAAATTTTCTAGAAAGTAGTGGTTCAGTTCCAAAGGAATCTGAGGGCAGGGAAGAGAATCCAGGTATTTCTGAGTGCCCTCACCAGCTCCTCAGCCTTGCACTATAAAATTCACTAAAAAAGTACACTGTTCACTAAAACTAGGACTGCCTGTGAAGTCACTAACAGTTATCAGAGGAAAAAACTTTCATAGAAAATTTCTGACTGTATACAGAAGAAAAGATTATACTTTCCTTAATATTTTTTCTGAACTACCATACGAAGAAAACCCACAAATTTATTTAAGAGACATAAAAACAACAGACAAAAATATTCTTTAATTAAATCTCCTGGATAAGCCTTTTAGAACGACAACTGCATTTACTTCTCTCATTCAACAGACATGTCAATTTATTTTGTGTCTGTAACAGCAGTCTTCAGTCCAACTGAGCAGTTACTTTTTTACCTTTAACTTCCAAAATGTGAAGCTTATTCAGTGGCAAATATTTCAGAAAAAAATATGAAAGAGATACCTTTTAAGTAACACGTTTTGAAAAAAATAAGGTGCCTCCTTGTCAGACATCCACCCCACCACATGATGTCCTGACCCACTGTCTATGGCAGCAAATACCTGCAACCCATTTAGCCTTACCTGGAGTGCTGGGAAATGCCCTGGACAGGGTGCTAGATAATCTCACTGAGGCTCTCCTTCATCACAAAAGGCTGGGCCAGATAATGTTTCAAGGTCCCTCACAACTCAATCTGTGATTTTATGACATTTAGGCTATTACTGAAGCAAACAGCAGTACCCAAATGCAATCTAATAGTAAATTTTTCTGCACTTATGAAAATAGAGTTTAATTGCATGATGAAATTAAGTATGATGTTCAATTCAATGAAAACAGAGAACGCACATTGCAATTATTTTCTGTCTTAATGTGTCAACCCAAAATGATGCTGTTGAAGTCAATACAGTCTTGTATCACTTGGATTCCCATTCAAAACCTGTCAGAAATCTACCTTCTCTCTGAATAAAAGCTCAAATTCTAGATTACTTTGACTTTGTCTACAGTATAAACTTGACTCCACTAATCTTGTCTCCATTTGGTTTTGATTTTTTTCTTCAAAAAAACCCCATGTCTTAAGAAATTATGCCTCATTCCCTTGCTGTGGCTAGGAGTCAAATCTACAAATTGATTTTTGTGTAACAAGAAAGGGAAGTTGTGCTACAGTAAACAATGTTGTACTTGTGCCAGCTATTACAGTTTATCAAAGGTTGTATCTACACTGCCAAAATACTACTGTTTTCCTAACATTTTTTGCTAAAGCCCTGGTGACTTGCAGAGACAATACTGTGATGTAAGAGATACTCCGTAGCTGCCTGTGAACTTCATTGACCAGTCAACTTCACCCTGAACACTGGAACAAAACAAAAATTCTCTGTTCCAGTCCAGCAGCATATTTGTTTGAAGCCATTGTATGCTAACCAGACAACAAACAATGACTTCTCAATAATGCTTTGCTAAATACTAAGCACTAAAAAATATTCATGTTATGTTTAGCAGTGCTATCAAATAAAGTGCCTTCAAGGACTGTTTCACTGAAGTCTATGAACCTTACTCAGATTACTAAAAAGCCTCATTTTTTTCCCAAAAAATGTTTTTCTTTACTAGATTAATTAATTAATATTAACAGTTCCCCCAACATCTTGTCTCAAATATTGAATTTATCTGATTTAATGCCCATGTAAAAGAGACTAGGTGTCATGTTTTTATATTCTCTGCAAAAATTAGGAGAGCCCAGCCCATATATTCATTCATCTCACCTGCACTTGTTTGATACCTCATGACAGTCATGGGATTAGTTTTCTATCTGCTCATCTCCTTCACTTTCTCATCCAGTCAAGTCAGCATCAATTTCAAAGAGAAGAAGATGTAGATGTGTACATTGTTATCAGCTTTGAATCAAATCTGACCAAACCAGGAATCTGTGTACAGCACTGCCCCAGGATCAATACACTCTAATACAATGAACCAGGAATACAGGGAAGAACTTTTTCTGGCTGGACAAAATAAGGAGCAATCATAAAATCTCAAAAAAACCAGTTAATGATTTCTCAGGAGCAGGTTGACCTGCCTGCTTTGAGGCATCTGCTTTTCAGAGATGAGGAACCTTTCAATGCATGCCCCAGGTTTCTGGAAAGGGGAAGATGTATAGACCGAACCCAGCTGAATTCTGGGCAAAGTGTAAAATCAAATTACCATAGAGTCATAGAATGGATTGGATTGGAAAGGATCTTAAGGATCATTATTTCTAACCCCTCCCTGCCCTCCTCCTCCCCCAAAGGGCAGGAACACCCTCCACGAGAACAGGTTCCTCAGGTCTTCATCCAACCTCGCCTTCAGCACTTCCAGGGTTGAGGCATTAATAATTTCTCTGGGAAACCTGTTCCAATGCCTCACTACCCTTAAAGAATTTCTTCCTAACATGTAATGTAAGTCTTTCCTCACTCAGTTTAAAACAACTCCCCCTTGTTCTATCACTATCTGCCTGTGTAAAATCCCTCTCCCTCTATTTGATAAGCCCCCTTCAAATAACCAAAAGTCTGCAGTGAGGTCAGGCCCAGAGCCTTCTCTTCTAAACAATCTCAGTTCTCTCAGCCTGTTCTCATAGGAGAGATGCTCCAGACCTCATCAACTTTGTGGCCTCCTCTGGACCACATGTTAGTTGTATATAATCCTAACTACCATTTTTCTTCACAGAAATTACTGACAGAGAGGCTGTGTGTACTGCCAGTACTGACCCTGAAGTTAAGCCAGCTTGTGGAAATATTGTAACCACGTGAGCCATCAGAGAGCTAATGCTTGAGTCAGTTTTAGTAGTTCTGTCTCAAAATATTTGGAGTAACACTGATTTTCATTTTATGAACAGCTTCAAAATACCCACATTACCAAACTCCGTGGTGGTGTTTTCCTTTCTGTACTTACTAGTATGCCATAAGCCACAGAACACTTCTTTCCAAAATGCTTCTGTATATAAAGAGCCTAGTAAGTACTTGCTTACCTATTTTTTTAGGACTGTTTATTCCTGGCTAGAATGAACAAGTGCCTTACACATAATTCATGTCATTCTAGAAAGAATCTTGAATTAAATCAGTTCATAAAAAGAGCAGTTTGAAATCTAGTTTTAAAAACATAGAACTGTTTTGCATTGGATCTATGTTTAATGCTTGTGACATTATGATCCTGCTTTCTGAGTTTAAGTGACTCACTTCTCTGTTTTTACATATTAAACAGATGCAAAAAAAAAAAAAAAAAAAAAAAAAAAAAAAAAAAAAAAATGGCTAACTACACAAGGATAATTGCAAAAGTGCTTGCATGTGTAGTAGTCTCAAAACATCCAAAGCAATCAGACAAAACCAAACTGATCTCAAAATAAACTTACTCATTTATCATCTACTGTACTCATTCATAATAATAGCCACAAAATTAATACAAATACTGTTCCAGCTTCATCATACTGCCAAGTTCTAGGCTTAAACCCAAGCAAAATGAGAAACATGACCGGGGCTGAAAAAAGAGCAGTATTTTCAAACTTAAGCCATACAAAGTGTGAAGTGTCATTATACTTTTCAGGACATGACACAAAGAGCTAACTAGAAACTGGGCTAATGGGAAATACCTATCCCATATAAATACAAAATAGTGCCTTTCATGGGGCACCGTTTACAAAACATATCTTTTCTACATCAAGAACTCACTAAGAAACTCAACATCTCTAAAAACAAGGCCAAAGAACTCAAAGTTGGATTACTGCAATTCAGCATTTCTCACCTTGAATATCAAACCAATAAGATTCCAGATGGCACAAAGATGGGACTGCCTGACTCCTGCAAGGTTTAGGCTGGCATTACAAAATCAAAGAATCAAGTAGTTTGGAAAAGACCTCCACGATCACTGAGTCCAACCTAAGCACTCTGGTGTGCTGTGTCCACTGCCTTCTGGTTTCTTCCTGCCAGCCAGCGGTCTTGGCCCTGCTCTTCAAAGAATTAATGGGCTAAGCTTCTGTTACAGTGAAGACTGCGTTTTGGTTTATGAACAGCTAAGAAAAGCAATGGTCTGGACAAGGCAGTACAAAACAGAAGGCATGAAATCTGCATGTAGTGCATCCTTAGTTGGCAGCGGCAAATCGCAAAGCAAACTTCTTCTCCAGGAGGCTCAATAAAACCCACCTCTTGTGACATTTAGAAAGGGCTGCATGGTTTTGTAACTGGATAAAATTTCCTCACTACCACCCCCAAAGAACCTCCATCCTAACTGCTTACTCAAGAGCAGTGGCCCACAGGTACATTATTCCCTACACGTCAAGGAAGTTTATTTTCCCTGGACCTTCAGCATGAGGTTGATGAATGGCTTTGGTAAAACTTTTAATGATGTTGAGTGCAGGTTTTTGTTTGTCTAAAAGAATGAGTTTACACCGCAACCTTTCCTTCTAGATGGAGGAAGACGATTACAGGACAACAAGAGACTAATACAGTGTAATGACAAAGACTTCATTTTTAAAAGAAAATACACTGGAACTGTGAAAAGAGCAGTGTGAAATCCTAGAACACATTTATCGAAAGCCTTGCTCCTACAACTCTGGATTGAATATTGCTTGTTTGGATATGATAACATAAGGAGAGAAAATAAAAAAGAAAAAAGGAAAAAAAAGAGTCATTTTAAACGGCATGGAAAGGACAAGTGGATCAATTTGTCTGGCATCTGTCATTCACCCAACTTCAGCTGAGACAATACAGAGTTGCTTTTTCACACAACATGACTGCTCCTCCTTGCACACTTATCCATGGGACTACTCAATTGTCCAAGCCCAGGAGCTAAAAGTTTCAGCAAGGTCTTGCATGTCTCTTTATACTCTGAATACTGTGTTTAACTGAAAACAGGACATTCTAATACAAATCTAGAAGAATCACTGCAAGTGACAGGGCAAAAAGTTGAAAAAATTTCATATCCTCAAACAACAATGTAATACAAATTAACAATTTGAAACTACTAACTTCAGTATTTTTCTTGTAAGAACTTCAAATTCTACTGTCTCCCTAACAACGTGACAATTTGCTATCAAGTCTTTACACCTAACATGAAACTTGGATATTTGAATCTCTACCAGAATTTCACCTCTCAGCCTGACTATCCCAGTAGACCAGATTCTTCCTAGGCAAATAACTTCACTTCAGCTAAATCAGGTGAAAAATAAAAATAATAACGTTTGCAGTGTCTCTTAAGCCACAGAGAATGCAAATCTTATGCTTGCTAACAACAACATCCTGGGCTGCCTGCCCACTGCACCTTCATGGAGTAGAATAAAACAGTAGCAAAGTCTACATGCCTGGGCATGTTCCTGCCACAGTCTGTCACATCCCAGGAAAAGAAGGGCAGTATTTTATCCCAGGCCTCTGGCTTTGCTCTGAGTCCCACTGCACTGCATGTGCTGCAGCAGCAGTCATCCTGGAACAGCAGTGCAGTCACTGACTTTCCACTACATCTGCAAAAATAGGTTAACCTCCTCTCCAGAGTCTTGACTACAACAGCCTTTAAATATCAGCAGGAAATACAGATTATGCTCATCACTGCTCATTTTCTGCCCCAGGAAAAAAAAGTACCCCTAACAACAAAGAAGGAAAAGAGAAGCTTAGAAATTTTTAATAATTTATTTTTCATAATAATTTCAGCCTGAAACAAAACATTTTTGTTAGTTTTGTTTCAAAACATACTTCTAATACCCATTAGTACAAATGAAATGTGTATGAAGAATCTTGAAAATAACAAAAAATAATACTAACAAATACATGCTAGTATGAATTTCTGTTTAACAGATGCTCAGTGCTTACAAATGCATGTCCTACAGTTGCCAGGATATTAGTGATGGGCAGATGCTCCAGCCAGGATATTCCTATCAGGCAGTGCTCCAGCCACAGCACCCTATGCTGGCAGTTTTGATTTCACAAATCAAGAGGGTCAACTCCCTCAGCATGAATAGAGAAAAAACAGGAAAGATGGCAGAAATTACAACAAATAAACTGACAGCCAAAACACTTTTCTCAAATAAAAAGAGACTCCTATCCTTACACACAGCAATAAGCTTTAGCAATTAAAATTAACAGGGGCTTTTTACAAGGAGAAAGGGTGACATGACAAGGGGGAATGGCTTCCAGTTGAAAGGAGGGAGATTTAGATGGGAAATTAGGAAAAAATTCTTTACTGTGGGGGTGGCGAGGCACTAGAACAGGTTACTCAGAGAAGCTCGGAATTTCCTATCCTTGGAAGTGTTCAAGGCCAGGCTTGGATGAGGCTATGAGCCACCTTGTCTAGTGAAAGGTGTCCCTGCCCATGGCAGGGGGTTGGAATTAGATGATCTTTAAGGTCCTTTCTGACACAAACCATTCTGTGACTCTGTGACTGAAACTGCCAGAGCTATCAGGTGTTCAGACATCCAGTACAGTCTGGGTAGCCCAAATGACACTCAGATGTTTCATAACCACCAAAAGACAATTCTGACTGCTAGGAAAACCATGCAAGTTGAAGTCTCCAGTTACCCTTGAGCCATTCAAAAGAAATCTTTGTCTCTCAATAGGACCTCACTAATTTGGGACAATATACATATTTGTGTATTTGGCTTTGTTTTTTTGATAAACAACAGACAGCTGAAATGCATTACATTTCATTTATATCAAATACTACAGCAAAGATATAATGGACAAGAGCAAACAGTTTTTTACTACATTTTCTTTCGGAATAGGAACACAAAATTTTCAAGTGTTTATGGCTGAAGCCCAACAGGAGGACTGCTATAAATATATATACCTGGGTACAATTCAAATCCAACACTTGCTGTTCAACAAGAGAAGCAAATATAAAAAAAATCATGCCTTTAACAGGTTAGACTTTAGCTAAGGAGCATTATTCTTCTCTCAGAAAAAGCTCACAGAAGAATGATAAAAACTGAAAAAAGCAAAATAACCCATCAGCAGCAGTACTGCAACTGTGTAGTGCTCCTGTACTTAACACCCTTTTCTGGGCAAATCCCTTAGGCACCAACACCATCACAACAGTGACAGATCCCTTATAATGGGGGGAATAGTTGCTCAGTTCTGTTGTCTGTGCTTCAAAGCAAAGTAACACACACTGGAGAACGCTTCCATAAATGTTATCATCATGGCCACAAGCAACTTGTCTGTAGCTCTCTAACCCTTAAAACCCCAATTATGCAAATAAAAGGACCATAATTTGTGCAACACTTATCTGTCCTTGAACAGAAAGTACAGCATTGATTTTTGAAAGAGATTCCAAACCCCCAGACAGAGTCCTTTTTCTTCAACCATCCTAAACTATGCTGCTCTCAGTTTTCACTACTGGAATCTGCTCAATTCTGCATCTCAAAATTTTAAGATGAGCTGCAAAAGCAAATTTTGCTGATACTAAAATGTATTTTCAATGTTTTAACATTCCTACCATGATTATTGTGTAAAGAGTTGTATTGTGGGAATATTATCATTATATACTCATTCATAAAACATCATAGAGTGGGAATAATATACTACCTTTAAAGATGCATTACTTTAAAGTAATGTACTATCTTTAACTTACAATAAACAAAAAATTTTCAGCCATAATCAGGCCACATTAAAATAACATTTGTTATTTTGATTTGACTTTTATCTTACAGAGTCAAAATTTTTCAGCCATTAAAAACTAAGATTACAGCTTTGTTTTTTAGCCCTTACTGGTAAGACTATTGACACTAACAATTCAAGCAAGTATAACAAGGTAGAATAAAAACACAACTAACCAAACAAAAACTAAGTAAAACCAAGTAAACCAGAAGTAGAATAAGCACATGATAAACATCAATCTGTCCTTAACTACTTCTGGGAAAAAAAAGGAAAAAAAAAAGAGGAAGCCTCTAATAAGTTTCTTTTTTTAATTCTGATTTTAAAAATATTAATTGAGAGGGAGACTGAGAAAGTTAAGAGCATGTGCTGTTGATTGATCAAAGAAGGCACATAAGGTTTTCTTGCTTACATGTAATCCTTGTTTTAAATCAAACATCACAAGAACAGTTTCTCCATGTGAACTCCTTTCACAAGTGATAAACCCAACCAGGACCCTCACCCTCATTTCTTCATAAAAGGGAACTCACTTGAATAGTGAAAAATGGACCCCAACTCTATGGGACCCACAGGATGTCCATGCAAACATTAGGTCCCACCTGGGAGAGCTGCATGCTCACACATTCACACACACATATTCTCTCTCCAAGTGCATACTTGGGAAGATGTCCTGAGCTGCAGACTGCATTAAAAGCACATCATAGACACATGATGCTCTGTTTGGGATACAAAAGACCTACTGGATACCTTCAATATCATCTATTAGCTGACATACTGTCGAAGAGAAAAAAAATTATGTTTTTCCACTTGTAAGAGGAAGATTCAAACAGGAAAATCTTTCTAAGGGGACATTGAAAACAGTACTCACTGCTATCCGCAGTATGGAAGCTTTCACGGAGGTCCATTTGTCCTGTCTGCGATCTATGACAAGAATAAATCCAATTCCAGCATCTCGTAAACTAAGTTTGGAGGAGGAAAGAAGAAAACAGGAAAGTTTTGTTAAAAATACAAATGTAACTCCTGGTTCCCTCACACAAAAAAAAAACAGTTAAAAAAAAAAAGTAGCTTGACCTTTTTGTGCAGAATTTTCTTCATATAAAATCTTAAATACAGATACACTATACACCATTGCAAAGATGCAGTAGTCCCACAGTATTTCACAGTTTCAAAATGTATTCAAATAATGAATTCTTCCTTTTTCACAAAAGACAGTATTTACATTTCTTGCCCAGGGATTATTTCAGAAGAATATAAGACTGATTAATTCTCCACTGTTTGTTGCTGATATAGTCCCTTCCTCATGATGTTGTCAGTATAATTTCAGGATCAAAATGAAGTTGTTTTCCTTTTGCATCTGCTTTTAACCTTCTGTTTGAATGCCTTCCTCCTCACTGATACTTAAAACTCCTTAAAAACACAGATCCTTCTGATCATTCCATGATATTGCTCCACACATCGGAAATTCTCATATGCCTCCAGGTTGTAAACTTCTTCCTAGGTGCATTTTCACATTCACCGAAACAAAAAACCTTACAGTATTTAAGCTCTTCAAACCACAGATGAGAACAACGAGCTCAGAGGCACTTCTCTGGAATGGAAACATCTGTGAGAGAGATTCTGCTCAAATCCTGGCGTACGGGTGACCTTTCTCTTTTGCCTGTGCTCAGCTGCATGTGCTACCGAGCCCTGACCAAGGGATATGCTCCTGTTTTGTAATTCCCCATCTAAGCCAATTGTGCAATGCCAGCAGCAGCCCTTGCCAGCCAATCGCAATCAAAATGGAAACAGCAGGCAAATACAAGGCAGACAGGCTCAGATTTATTGTTTTCTCATACATTTGCTCCTTTTTCAGCATATGTCCCATATTTTTACTTCTGATAAATTATTGCAAGGCCTGCTGTGGCACTGTGTAACCTTTAGAAATATTGTGCATCAATCTGTTATGGTAATATCTTAAAAGAAAAAATAAAAATCAACACAACAGAATGTCAGGATTCTTTATTCAAGATTGCTGAATCATGGAAACACCAGCTTTTCTTTATAAGATTATGTCAGTAGCATAATGATAAGAGGATGTTTAAGAGGGTGAAGAACACAGGTACCCAGATGTGTCATCTTAAACTGCTCTTCAAAATTACACATTTAAACAGGACTCGGAGTTTATTCCCTCTCTTTTACAAAATACAGTATCTCAAATTTACAGACGTACTATTTAGTGGGAAATATGAATAATCATTAGAAATGCAAAGGAACCCTTGCCTTCTTTCAGAAGAAGCTAAGCAGTCCTTTTAGCACAGCAGAATATTAGAAGCAATCCTCACTGCCCACATTCAGTGCACGTTATTTAACTCTTGCCTCTGGGTTAGGACAACACTGATAAACAACATCTGAGCACTTGCCTTGAAAGCCTGACAACCCTTGCAGACAAACAGGGCTTTATATTAGCAATATGCTTCCCACTACAGTAAATTTCCATTATTTACTAAAGTTTCCCCTCTTCTTTTTCTTTATTTAAAGGGCAAGGGGAGGAGAGAGATCCAGACTGATTTTAGCCTCCTCCTGTTCCCTGTTAAAAGTTCTCACAATTTTAACCTTCAGTGACTGAGCAAAATAAAATTATAATAGCAACCATGTGCCACAATAATCAGATGGCAAAACAAACTCTTTGGGTATACAGCCTTAATGTGGGTGAATAGAGTTAAAAGGGTGCTACAGCTTTCCCCACAGGAGTCAGTGTGGATTTTGGAGTGTATTAAGACTCGTAAAGAGCTATTTTCCTAGCTCAGTAGAAATTCCCAGGAGCCCTGAAATCCCTCCACACTTCCTCAGGGGAAGCATAATCTCAAGAGTACCTAAATGCAACATCTGTATAATATTTCAAGAAACTACTGATATTTCAGTGCAATGTGAATAAAATTAAAGCCTCTGAAAGAGCATCAGTAGGATTTCTGTCTAGGAGTACACAAAAACACAGGCTCAGCTGGGTTCCCATAGATTATCTACATGGCAGCTCCACACAGTTCATCACCTGCTTCAACACCTGACAATAAGCAGAGCTTAATATCATTATCCTAGAAAAATTAAAAGACAAGGCTTACTTAAGTGGAAGAATTAACAAAGAAAAGCACATCTCTAAGATAGCCCAAAAGATGTCTTCAGCCAACCTTCTTTTTCCACTGGATCAAATAGAAGGATCGAATATCTTGTGTGCTTGCATGAATCAGCAAGCTCAGACATAAAAGACAGGATTCCCCACTGCTGCCTAGAAGAGACCCGGTGGCAAAGTCTTGAGCATCTGACTTCAAATTGTTAACACTCCATTAATATAGACTGGTGGGGGAAAAAAAAAAAAGTCAAATGCCCTGTTCCAAATCAATCAGGGTGGGAAAAGTATTTGTTATCTTGACAACAGTGCCTTGTTGCAAAGGCCTGGCTCTGGAATCTGGGATCCAGCTCCAGCAACTCAGAGGCAGGAAGCAACAAACCAAACTTAAGACATTGTGTACAACAAAGTTGAGAACATTACAAAGAGAACAAAGTCATCTAGTCAAGAAAAGTAAATATTGAAAACAGGTCTGTTTGCCAATGTACCCTTGCTCTACTGACCTTTCTTTGCCGCCAGACACGCACCTGCATATGGGATTGCAAGACACCTTGCAATACCCTCTTCTCTTCCAGGGCACAGGATGAACGCTGCTTTGGAAACAAGCACATACTTAATTTTCCTTTGGCTCCCGATTTAACTGTGAGTGTCCCTCTTTCCCTCAGCCATATTTATTCCATTTAATCCTGATACTGGTTTTCTCCTGCACCTCCATATGCTTGAGAGGAATGTGTTTAGTTTTGTGCTCAGTGTCTCAGCAGAAGCATGCTCTGATGGGCACAGCTCATCAAAAGCTCATCAAGCTTTTTTTCCCTGCCTTGGTCTATCTGCATTGTACTCATCAGCTTAGCTCACATCTTCTTATGCCTCTGCATCACTCTCCAATAAACTTGTCTCCACCACTGGCATGTCTCTCCCATTCATCACTCCTTGTCCCAAGAACAGTTCAAAATGTCTTTTTTTTTTCCCCCAATTTTAGACTGTCAGGATTAATGACATAAATTCTCACAGTTCCTTCATCCTCTAACTGTATGCTATGTCCCACTCCATCTCCCAGTATCTTCCCTTGGGTGGACACTCCCCTCAGCTGTGGTCCTGCCTATGGAATCCAGAAGCTTGTCTGCACTGCCTGCTGGTCAAGAGGTGGCACTCACATCCCATGCCACAGCCTTCCTGCTATCAGCCCTGGTAGCAGACCTGGCTCTAGAGCAGCTCATCCTGTAACCACAGAGAAGCTCCTGCTCAGCTCCAGGATGAAGCCGGACATTTTTGGTAACAGGCTTGAGTAGTTACATAGCATCTGTGGCCTGGGATTTAGGCAGATTTTTCTCAAGGTATTTTTTTGACACAAAAGCCATCATTCTTCTGAGTGTCAAGCCTGAGTCCTTGAACAAAGGAAGTAGACACTTGAGCTTCTCAAACAATTGTTTCAATGTTTGAAGTGCATGGTGGGTTTGTTCCCTGGCATTTTAGGAACCACTCAACTATTTTGGCTGAAGTTTACACCATAAAATCAGGTGGCATCTCACAAATGGAAAGAAAGTTTGGCAGAATTGTAAATCACTAGAAAGAAACCCTTACAGTGAGAAATATTAGAAAACCTTAGCAGAAGCACCTGTCTATTCAGGCTTCTTCACATTTTCCATATGACCTTTGTTTTCTTTAATGTATTAACTTGTACCCGGTGTACTTTCTAAAACATAATTTATATATTTAATTCAAATTTAGTATTTCCTTCCTTTGTTTCTCTCTGAATACATGCACAAAAAAAAAAAACCCAAAAAACCCAGACCAAAACAAAAAACCCAGAACACCAAGGGATAAGCACTGTTCTTCTGTTTATTCAGCAGAACAAAGAACGGAACATTTTCAGAAAGGCAGGGAACCATCCCTGCTTCTGCAGGAAATGTGTCCAACAAATTCACAAAGGCCAGGTTAGAAAGGTAGAAAGTGGAGGAAGAGGAGCAGGGCCACAGAGGACAGGAGACAATGCAGCAGAGAGCAGACTTTCTGCTCAGGCCCCTCCCTCTGTGCTGGGGAGCCAGTGTAAAACCATTAGGGAGGAGGTGACGGTGAGGCTGAAATACCTGCCCAACAAGCAGTCAGTTTTCCATGTAGACTGTAAAGCAGGAACTGAATTTTCCGCTTAGTGACTCCTCAGCTTTAGATTACGGGGACATCTCCTCTTGGTCTTGTTTGCAAGACTTATTAGCTCATGCACTTGGGGGAAAGGGTGGGAAAGCTTATAGTACATAGGACTGTGGAAATAAACTTCCCTCTGGGTATGTGGAAGCAATTACATAAACATCCTCTGAAAGATCCTTGCATTTCTCCAAGGTATGGGTGGTGACAACTGCTACACAAATAACTTCCTATTGCTTCTACGCTGCTGTATGAAAGCAGTTAGAATACATTGATCCCTGCTACAAATGAAACAAAGGAAATCTTTGGGTTCAGCCGAGAGACTTGAAAGTATCAAAACTTTGCACGTTTGAAATTCTGTTTCAGCAGAAATTCAGCATTTTAGGTTATATAAGTCCACTTATTTAAAACTGAATTTCAGTCTTAGAGCTTTATTATTAAACAGTTGGCCTACATAGCAGTCAGGACTGTTCCCTACCTCAACTACCTCGGCATACAAATGGACTAGAAATTCTTCCTCTCAAGGGCTGAACAGCTATTTATTTCCATAGTAGGACTTCAGTAGCACTCCAGGAACAATTACTGCATTGAACAGAGCCCCAAGGCAATGTCTGCAGCAATCTGTATCATAAGCAGAAGCGTGGTACCACCCGATCTTAAAGCTTCCTCACCCACAGCACAGTGACACATACACACCGCTTCAAAAAAATGTGAGGTTAGGGGCACCTCACAAGTCCTGATATTTTTGGCATACAATTGTAAACCTGTGTAGAGAAGGGCTTGGAATTGGCTCACCCCCTCGCCACTTAGCTTAGGAACAGGCCATTGGAAATCAGGCACTTAACAAGCAAGGTGGCTCTTTCCCAAAAGAAACTTTGCATTCTACGTTTGCAGGGATGAGACACTTCAACTGACTGAACCTGAGCCACCTCAAAGACTACTTCTCTATCTCTCCTGTTGCTGCTAGAATGATTTCTTGGGGGGTGAAGGGGAGATGAGAATTCTTTCTTAATTATCAGTGTATCACACATTAAAAAAATGAAATCACAAATGCCCCAGCAATTAATGGAAGCAGAGAAGAGCCACCTCCTTAGTGGTTTGCCTAAGCTCTAGAAGGAAGTCAAATAGCATAGTGAAGAATGTGATTTAAAGGAATTAACAAATCAAGATAAAAATCTCCAATACAGTAACTAGGAAAGGAAAAAAAAAATCAGCTAAGCACTGTGGTGACATTTCACATTACCAGTTTTATGCTGGTTTGCCAGCAAGGAAAAGGGCAGTAACAATTCACCTGAAATAGCTTTGCTGCACATCTCCTCTCCTCCTGTCCCTCATGTAGGGTAACCCAGACTACTTCAATTTGATCACTAGCTACATTCTAGAGGATGCAGTGTTTCCTAGAGCAGAATAATTTAATGGGTTATGAACTTGACACACAAAAAGGGGAAAATTCAGCTGTAGCATTATACAAAATGTAGTACCCAGCCACTAAACAGTATTTAGATCTAGAGTAGCTTCATTTTCTTACAATTCTTGATTGCTTGTTATTGTAAAACTTCCCTTGTTTCAGAACTGGCCAATTCATCCATTGCATTTCAAAAGAAATCCACCTGCTGGGTATTTAAAATAAGGCAGAAAAACATAATATTTGGCACATACCTCTAATTTTTAAGATGTTTAAAAGATGCTTAATAATTTTTAAATATCTGGTACTCATTTGGTCTTTAAAATTTTTTACCTTATGACAGTTTCTTTCTCACAATCCAAAGTAAAACTAAACTTAAGGACTCAACATTTTAAGCCACCATCTCTGAGGAAAAGAAAGCAGACTTGTGCTTTCTTGAGTAAAGGATCAAAATAGGTTGATATATATCACATTCCACAAAGATCCAGTTTCAAAGTCCCAGATATTGCAGGCTTTTATAGCCCAAAGTACCCAGCTCCACAGCAGAAGACTCCTGATTAAAACTATTTAGAGATAGCAGGAACAGAAAAAGAACTATTAACCAGACACATGAGCTCTTACATCAAACTTGCTCATTTCTATTGCAAACTGAGCCTGTAAATTTTAACACTGTACCTAAACTGAATACTGCTTTGTAATGCTGCTGCTATTTCAGATCTTACTTAATGAGCTTTCTAAAAACCTGCACTTAAATTAGTACTTAAAAGCATTTAACTGAAGAACAGCCTGGCATATTATAATCCTTTAGAATGTGTTAAAATGTAACATTTTATAAAGTTACATAAAGTTACAAATTATATTCTGAACTTGCAATTTATAATTTTTAATACTCATGAAATTATATCATATGTAATCATAAAGTAATTACACCCCTAAGACAAGTTGGAAGTGATCTGAAAGCTGGACATTAATACCTTCCCATTAACTACACTTGGTCTAAATAAGCAAACTTCAGAATTATATTTTCTATTTTTACAACAGAAAATTTGAGACTTGCATTGTAATTGAGATTTCAGTGGCAAAGAAACCATCTGCCAAGAAAATAAATAGAATGAAAATGCATTTTCAAAAGATGGCTGCAAAAACAACTGCATGTTGCTCTCATGGCATCCAGTCACTTAGACAGAAAATAGCAGTTTGGTGCCAAGTTCTGCCACAGATGTAGATGTATGACTGAGGTGAAGTATACTGAACAATTCTGAGGACAGAATTGTCTCTAACAAATGCAGCCTTTATGAGCATCCAGATGAAGCTGTTTGGCTACCTAGCAGACCTCCTGAGCCCCTCAAGCAAACTGGCATGACATTTTGGCTCCCACCCAAACACTGGTCTGACATCTTGTGGTGATACTCATTTGTGACATCTCAGTTCAGTTTCCTACAAGAATCACTTTCAGCTGAGGTGTGTAACTAGTCTGTCAGTAAACAGTTCTTATTCCAGCAATATTTATGAGAAAAATCAGAAATTGCAGGTGCACTCTATTTATGGTAAATGGCGCTGCACATTGGGCAAAAATAGGAACACATTGATTAACAACTTCATAGATTAATTTTATCATTTGAGACAGAATTATTATAGTTTTGGCTTTCATTTTTGTAACCTCTATCTCTTCAGCTGAAAGCACTGAAGAAGTCAGCTAGTGCAGAAGTGCTGGAAAGACATGTCCATCTCTTCTATTTAATTGAAAAATTATCCAAAGCAGACCCAAGGAACGGGCTCACCTCAAACTTCCTGAGGTGCTGAATATAAAGGTGGTGCCTGGTGGTGTGGAAGTTGCTGCACTGCACCTATCTCTCCATATCCTCATCTCTGGAGTCAGGGAAAAAGCTTGCCATCTACTCCTTACTGTGTTTAACTGGTGAGCAACCTGTACTGTGCTTCAACACTAAAGAAGGCTCTTGATGTAGAAAAATTTGTTCTATTTGATTACGGAGCCCTATCATACTCAGCTCAATGAACTGTAACTGTGGAAGGCAAAACCTACCCATCTCAAACTAAGGCTGAGCACTGTTCATGAAGAAATTCAGGGAAAAGAAGGAATTCCAGCAGAAGAAATTTAAAATAGGACAGCCAGAAGTGCTCTTATACAAGTGCAGCCTCTAGTGGTCTATCCAAAATCACTGAATGCCAAGAAAAAATTACTATCTTTTAAGCTCTTGGCACTAACAGCTGCACTTCACCCAACACAGCTGATGCTGTGACATTCCACAGCAGCAGCACCACAACCTGCAAGCAAGGAGGCACCATTTCTTATTGATGCTTATGCTTCAAATCTGATTTTGAAAATAAAAACTTTCTCCACCCCCCAAAAAACAACATGTATACTATTCTACAATCAAATTAATTCTATACTGAAATTCTGGGAATAGATAAATTTTTAAATGCACTTTAAAAAACCCAAAGCACTTACATTGTCTCTTTATTTTGGTTTTGATAGTTACTGCCTTCCCTTCACAGAAACAGATGAAGCTGCACAGGAAATTAAAAAAATCTGAGCTTCTGTGTAGGAGCTGAATGTGTTAAAGCTTCATCATTAGACAAGGTTAAGCTAAGAAATTTGATGCATTCCCCTGCTTCAACTATGCACCTTTTCTTCTTCACATTCCAGCTAATTCTCCCTAAATCTTATCCAGGGTACCACTGATGGAAAACATTCTCTTTTTCCTTTCCTATTATGCTTACTTTTGGTCTCAGCTGTTATTAGTTTATGCCCCAGGCATGTCTAAAAACACACTGTATTGCAATTTTCTCAGGACTGGGGAACCATCAGATAACCAAATTTGCATTTTAGGATCTCTCAGCAAGCAGGCAAAGAAGAATTTAGATGGATGTTGAGTTGTGAGGTGGTATGAACAAAAACCATCACAGGTAACTGATTAAAATTTGCTCATGAAGCAGAAGAGATGAGCAGAATCATACAGCCTGGCAGAGTGACACCATGAAAATAAATGCCTTTTGCCACTTTATAAGCATAAGAATAATTACACACAATGTCGTGTCAGTGTGAGATCTTAAAAGCCAGTTAAACAGGGGAAAAAATAATGAGAGCAACTTCAAACAGCTTTGTCTGAGGGATTATTAACAATTCAAAACTTTGGAAATCTCATCCAAAATTCACAATGATTGTAGGCCAGACAGCCACAAGTGTAGCCCTATGCCTGATCTGAGTATTCTTCAGTCACCACAGGACTGTGACAACAACAGCTCACTGCATTGCCAGCAGACCAAGAGCACACAAGGAAGATGGGCCACTGTCAGAGACATGCTGGTGACAGGGCAAATGCCAACCCACTGGCAAAGAGGAGAGCTGCCCTCCAGCCTTGGTCCCAAAGGCAACCAGAAGTCTTTATCCTGCACAGAACTAGGTCTCTTGAAATTGTGAGACACAAATCCCAACATATTTACATGAGGGAATTCTGTCTCAAGCACTGCTTGATTTCCTTGGCCAAATGGACAGCACTGGTACATGCCTTATTTATTTTAAAATATTTAAGCCAATTTATGTAACATCCAAGTCATACTTCTATGTCTCCACTCAGATTCAGAGATATGGGCATTGTTATCTTCCTTGATTGGTCCCTATATCTACTCTTTATCTCCTGTGCTCCTTTAGGTCCTCGTATCAGCCTCTTGAACCACAACTGATTGGAAGACAGTAATGCTGGCTATATTCCATCATAAATGCTGACCTTCTTTCTGCTCCAAAAAGCTTATGTTGTTGGGGGGGAAGCCGAGGGAATGTAGCCAAGGTTAAAAATAATAACTAAAGTGTCCTGGCATCATCATCTGCCTGGGCTTGGACATCTGCTTGTACCACATGCACTTACTGCCTTTCCTTGTTAGCCATCAGCCTTTTTTATGGTAACTTCATAGATTCATAGACTTGGGTTGAAAGGGACTTTAAAGATCATCTAGTTCTGACTGCCCAGTACTTCACAAGCTTTATCCCACAGAAGAACTAAAATCAGAGTGACCTTAATGTATTTTTGCAGGTAAAAGAAAACTTAACAAGCCATTACTTAACAGATCCTCTTTTAGTGTGTGAAATTAAGTAAAATAAGAGTTTTTAAGGAAGGGTTATAATTTTCTAAATGGAAAACACGGTGTGATTTCTTGAGGTCATGCAGAGCTGCATTTAGAAAGACTGTTTGAAGAAAGACAACTTTGAGGACTCATTTAGACTTAACTACAGATGGCTGAAGTAGGTCACGTTATCCTGGAGGGACAATTAAGGATAAATAGGTCAATAAAGGCAAAAGGGCTCCATGTCGGTTTAAGCTTAAGAAAATTGAGCAACAGAAAGCCTGTGTGACCCTCATTTTAGAACTATTAAGTCCAACTCCATAAAAACATTTTTACACCTATTCAGAACTGCAGTATTGGAATTATACGTACTTCCAGGACACTGCAACAACTACTAATGCTACTGCACAAAGTATTGGAACAACCTTACAGGGAATGCTACACAATGTATTTTACAACTGTGCCATTACACTTAAATAGGGTGTAAAATTCTCTGAATTTAATACTGGACTAATAAAAACCCCTGTGTGACAGTCCAGAATCTTAGTAATTAACTTGCACAATTTTACAGTGCCTAATTTACTTTGTCTTATTAGTAGACTAAATTTACCACTGGATGGTGCGTGTCATACATACTACCCAAATCCTCTAAACCCTAAAGGTGTAAATGGGATTTAAAGACAGGAAAGGCTTTACCTGTACAGGGCTGGGCTTTAAAACAAGTTTAATGCACTTATAAGGTAGACATTGAAACAATGTAATGTAAATATTTCTAAACCAAATAAAAATTCAGACTCTAAGTAACAATTTGGGCTTTGACCTTAATCTTTTGAGGGTATGTGTCTGACACAAAAGCTTCCACTTAAATTTAAGATACAACACTTATTTTAAACCAAAGACCTTATATTCCCTGTCTACTTACAGCAACATATGGTATTTACAACTGTTTGGCAGCTGTGCTCTGAGAAAGGAAGGGTACACACAGCGTGACAGATTTTGCTGGAAGTCCTGGGATATTCTCACTGACAAATTTGAGGGGCTGCCAAGGTAACAGCAGGGTACAGGTTCCATATCTTCAGCCTGTATTGTAATCCAACAAAGAGGAGAGCACGGAAATTAAGCACAGCTGACAGAAATAAACTCTGAAGCTGCAAAGCTGTTGCTCAGCACGTCAGTATGAACTGTCAGGGCATCTGGTTTTTGGCACTTCTTTTCCATTATGTGGTGACGTTCATCCCAGGCATGCCACAGAACAAAAGTGTTTGCTCTTAGCTAGTGGGGGGCTGCCCACTCAGTTGCAGATAAATGAGCAAACACAGGCACTTACACACCGACACCAGCTCTTTGCAAGGTCTGATAGACCCTGATGGACTTAGAGGCTCAAAACACAGCATTATCCAACACTGCTGCCTCTGCTTTCAGAGCACAGGATCTATGGATCTATGCCAAAGAGACTGGCCAGGCCCAAGCTGTGTGAGCCCTGAGCTCTCCTGTGCCCCTGGCACTGAGGTTTGCCAGCACCAGCAACACCCATGCCATGCTGCTGCATGTCCTTCTAGTCCCTACCTAAATCCACCTCACCAGGCTTCGCTGTGCTCACACAGATCCAAACCCACTGAAAGGCTTAGTGCACACACACATTTCCCTTTCAGTTTTCCAGTGTCATCCCAAACAATGGGAAGCTGGTATAGTAAACAAGGAGAGGTCTATCAGAAGCTTAGCAAACCCTAACTACTGAGCTTTTGAACTGTCAGACATCAATGCTTTTGGAGGCCATCTCGTTCTGTTCCATCACTTGGACAGGATGGCTCCCTCGTTTCCCACACCAGTGAGTACCAAAAACAACGGGATTTTTTAGAAGGTTACATGGTGTTCAAACATTTGTAAACCTTCAGGAATCTCAAAGAAGGGGATGCTCTCCCAGCCAGGAAACTGATGGACACCTTTCAAAACAGGAAACTGCTGAACATGCCAAGATTACCTGAGTTATGCTCAAGATCCTGCAGTAGGACAGAACAGTATTACAAAGAGAAGCTGTACAAGGCTCTGGCAGAATACAAGGAAAAATGGCCTATGTACCATGCTTAATCAGCAATATGGGACTCAAACAGGCCATCAAAAACTCTTCTGAATTTTCTAATCTACACTACTTATTTCTCCTGAAAGCGATTTTGTGTTTAAGACTCAGCTTTACACTTTTAAAATATTAGCTTTCCAATCTCTTGTGACCACAAGAATTTTAGCTTGCCTTCTTTGTTCAAAGATGAGCCTATATGAGTAGGAAAGAAAAGCATTAAAACTATAATCTTTTGTTCTCATAAACAGCAAATTGTTTTCTAATTGCAGTAGAAACTGCTAATTAACCAAATGAAACACCATATGTTAAAAAATAGTGTGTAGTTAAGGTTTTTTTTAACCACTGCAATTATCTATTAATTTCTTTTGGAGCAAGTTCTCATGCTACTGCCCATATTTGGTAAATTCATATTTCAATTATGTGTATACACTTAAGCTAATAAAATACATTTCAAGAAACAGCTGCGACGAAGAGAAATTAAGTATGGATAACACCTGCCCTCAAGGTATACTGTAAATCTTAGAAATCTATTTAGCAGGATCAATAGAAAAATGAGAAAAAAAAAAACCAAAACAAAACAAAAAAAAAAAAAAAAAAAAACCACAAAAAAACCAAAACTCTTTCAAAACAGAGAACACTGAATGCCCTGAAATGCAATATTCTTCCTTCAGCCTCAGTACATGTGTGATGCAAAAGGTACATTGCACAGCTGCCTCTCACACTATGCAGTAAGAATGATGGTGTTCGGAGGTTGTCAGGCTTTTACTCAGCTAAGAGAGAACACAGCCTTGACCTGTGGAGCCTTTTCTCCCTACCAAGCTCAGCAGTCACCGCCAAAGGACTCACAGAGTGAAGAAACAGGAGACATTCTCTGCAGATAGAGAATCAGACCAACTACATGGACATTATAAAATCTCAAAATAGCCCAAAGACACAGCTGACTGTCCACTACTGAAACACAGTTGAATTTAAAGTTGTCACCTCTTACAGACACTTTATCTAGAGATATTAATGTATTCTACAACTCCACTGATAAGAACTATTAATTCATGTGGATCAATATCTACATGTTAACTATTTGCACCAATTCAGCATTTCAGTTAAACTACTCTTCCTAGAAAGTACTGCCTTATGTACTGCCATGGATTCTTCTACTTGGGTAGCCTATGTATCTTTCTAAGACAACTCTCACCTTTTTATTAAAACTATCTTATATTTCAATAATAATAATAAAAATATTATTTGCTAAAAGGCAAAACCTGCTTCAGAAACATTACACACATACCTTTACAACATATATTTCAATACCAAAACAGAAGTTGCAAAAGCATTAGCTGCAATCTTCCGCTGTATGTTGTACTCATCTTTAGTCCATTGTTTTTCCTGACAAAGCAGCGATCTTTCAGTACACACACATGTTGTCACATATTATGGCAACAATAATACTGTACTGAATATTTTGAGATTACTACAAACCATATTTAGACATTGTATTTTATCCAGCCATCTACAGAACACGAATTTACCTTGTATCATTAACAACACCCACCTGAAGAATACGGTTCAGCTCTCTGCTTAATGTTATTCAGTTGCACCAAGGTTAACCGAGTCTCTTTAAACTGAGACGAGGTATTCCCTTTCCACTGTGTGCTTTCTTAACATCCTCAGGTATCAGGCATTCACACATCTAAGCACATGCTAATAGCTCTACTATTTACACTCTTTCACTCCATGATAATCTAAGTTGATAGTATGCAACTTTTAATAGTTCTATTCCTAATGCAAGGTACCCCAGGAGATTTTTTTGTTTCATGATTAAAGTTTACTGTGAAAAAGGCAAGAGAAATTTCACACAGAAAAAAACCTGTGAAACCCAGTGTTTAGATAATACAGAACAAGGACACAGTAAGATGTGAAAAGGTCATGTTTATCTATCAGATTAGAAGGAATAAAAAGGTAGGTTGAGAGGTTTCAATTTTTTTCTATTTCAACAAAGTCCTAAGCTAGCCTTGTTTCACTTGGGAAGAGATCTTGAAAACCTGAAGTCACTGCTAATATTTATTATAGCAGTAAATATACTATTGGGTGAACTCTACTGCAGAGCACAGAGAGGTCTTTTCTTATGAGGCTCTTAGTAGTTCCTTACTGTCATCCCCATGAAATATAATTTCCCTTAACATGCGACTCCAGGCAGTTGGACAATGAGGTCTGAGCTACTGCTGCCAACCCATTGCTGTGATCTTGTACAGGGCCAAGTAGAACAAGCAGTTTTTTGAGGAACTGGGGTGGTTCCAGATGTGTCTGTGCTCTGCATTCTGTGCTCTTAGAAAAGTTCATTTCCCCTTAGTCTGTCAGAACAGCCAAAAGACAGAGTTACATATCTGATAAACTAAATGACAATGACCTGGGAGAGCAGTCCATGCTTAAGAGCTGTGGGCTGCATTTCCACCCTTTCTGTAAACTTGTACTCCTTACACCTCTTTAACCAACTGATAAACTAAAAGCTAACTGCTTCCACTTCCTTTAAAAGCCTCTTCCAAAGCACCTTAAACAGTATCTGAACACTAAGATAGCTAGACAAATCCTACTTTACACCACCTTTAAGAGCACTAGAAATATTCCAACTCAGGAAGAACTACAGCACTGCCCCTCTTAGGGTTATACATGTATATGTTACACATCAATAGCAAAACATCTTTCAGATGTATGCTGGCATCTGTCTAGTGTCATTCTGTAGTTTTTTATTCCTATAAACATGCACAAGGCCTCACAAACACAATTTCACACAGTAAGCTTCTGATACTGCTAGTGAAGGTATCAGTCATGAATGTCTTAGGCCTTTTGAGATTCTATTGATTCTCAGACAGTATCTTATCAATACCTTTATCAGTATCTTAACAACAGCATTATTTTTATAAGATTTGAAATTGAGCTTTCATCGCTTTAAACCTAGAGAACTGTTATTTTCACAATAATATCTTACTCTTAACATCTAGACAGCTGGGCTATCTCCTTTGTTTACAAAGAACAGTCCTCTCTTTCTAAATACTTATGAATTAAAGAAACAAGAAAATCCTAGAGAGCAGCCAGACTCAAGGAATGACTGCTTCTGTCTCAACACTCACAGAGTAATTGTTGTCAGGTAGGAGCAACTGCCAGAAAAAACTCCAGAAAATCTGCTCCTATGAAAGTGGTGTGCTGGGACACACTCAGTGCTTCCCCACTGTACCAGATGCTGTTTGTTCTGATCAGAATTTCTCACATGAACCCCACTCTGTGCAGAAGTTCAGTGGGCCACCATGAAGTGCACCACCAAGGACTTTCAAAAGGAGAAGCAGATGTGAATTTAGAATATAATTATTTGCAGAAACAGTACCCAAGATATGATCAAGGGATGCTTAGCACCATGCATTTTAACCACCATGAGGATAAATAAAGAAAATGCAAAAGCTGGCTTTGAGCTTCAGAGTTTCATTCCCTGACAAACTAGGGATTAAGAAGTACAACCAGGAGGGGCTGGTTACATTAAGTACAACTTGATGAGGGTGCACTCCATCTCGTACTCCATATCCTTGCCAAGGACATCAGACAGCATGGATACGCACAGTTCCCTGATGAAATCTGTCTCTGGATAAAACATCAGCCAATAAACACCCCTCTTTGAGCCAAATAATCCAAGCACTTTCTTACCCACCCAGCAGCCCACCTGCCAAAATGTAACAACTCAAAGTGAACAGAAGAGTGCTGGGGGAGACTGAGTTGAAAGTCTTGCTTAGGGTGAGTTGCATGCACAGCTTTGCCTCATTGATATTTTCCGTACTGTTATCACAGAAATAGGCTGGTCAAGCACAATTACTGTTGTTTAATTCATGCTGGCTATTCCCCTTCTTTTATATGCCCAAAAGTATGTTTTAAGAGGACTCACTCTGTAATTTACTCACAGATCAGAGTGAGGTTACCTCCATTCTCAAAACCTTTTAAGGATTATAGAGAGCAACCTTACAATGACATTGGTCAGTGTCCTCTCCACTCTCAAAGCAGCTCATCTTACCCCAAACACTAGACTTGGGTCAAGATTTCTCAAGAGATGCTTGATTTTGTCCTCAGCCATTGCTTGTCATTCTCCTCCTTGAACTTTCTCTCTGAACACATAGGCCTGGGAGACGCTGTCAGAGAAGACTGAAGTGAAGAACTCAAGTGTTTCAGCCTCATCTGTTCTGGCTGCTACTAATTTGCCCAGTCCATTCTGCACAGGTCCACATTTTCCTTGTTTATTCCTGTACTGCTAAAGCACCGGAAGTTTTTTCAAGCAGTCCTTGATGTCCCTTTTTTCTTGTCCCTCAGCTCCAGGTGTGCTTTGACTTTTCTGACGCCATCCCTACATGTTTGGACAATGTATCTACATTCTTCCTTTGTAGCCTGTTGCTGCTTTCACGTCCCCTATGCTGCCTTTGTATGTCAGCTCAGTCACATGTTCACTTTCAGACAGTGGGGTCAGCCTCCTGTCACATCTATTCACGTTCCAGGACGTTCCATTCTTGTACTTGGAGAATGCTGTCCTTCAAAACTTGGCAGCCTTCCACAGCA
>WEIU01004262.1:261-16101 GCA_013389925.1 Aegithalos caudatus
TTTTTTTTTTTTTTTTTTTTTTTTTTTTTTTTCTTTTGTTTTGTATCTGTTTATTCTTTTTTTCTTCTTTTCTAAAACATGAGCTCTGCAACTTGCAAAACTGAATTAGGTCACTTAATTTCAGAAGAACCCAGTAAGGTCCCATTAGATGGTCAAACCTGGCCTTGCTCTATCTGTCCTTTCTGCAGAGATCATTTAATTAAATTTTCAAAGCAACCTATGGTGGAAGATCAACATTTTTGAGCCAATGTCTTTGTGTGTTGTTCTAGCCTTAGAGATTAATGCTATCAAGCTCCAGGTGACTGCTCAGTGGTTTTATATCTGGATTTTAAGAAGTTGCAGAAACATTTCACAGGCTCATCTCAGAAGTGGATATTTAGAACTTTATCAAAGGGCGATCTTCCCTTGTCTGAATTACAAATTGTATTCACAGGTTTTAAATTAATATTTTTTTAAACAACTTATGTATGGGCTCCAACAAAAAGTCACATTCACAGCAATTCTTCATGAGGGAACATTGCAGTAATTTATTTTTGTTTGGATGGATGATGTTTATGCTGGAATATGCTATTTAGACTTCTGGTATTTTACACTTCACAGCTAAAGCCCAGGTGAAAATACTAATCACCATACTAATCCATCTTTTATTATTAAGATATCCTGACATAGGCCTGGTTGTTGAGATGTAAGAGGCAAATTTGACACCAACTCAATTCTGATCTTAGTCAGATGATTTCTCATCACTTCATCCCCAGCTCAGCACTTCCGTATGGTTCTTTTAGAAGCTAATCCATTTTCTTTTGAAGAACTGAGTCCTCTACATGGCTTTTAATCATTAAAAAAAAATAAGTCAGGTAGGAGAGGAAAAAAATGGGGAAAGTGTAGGCAAGAAATCCATCTTGCTGTCCACAGCCTTCTGTTGTTAATATGTTTCCATAAACTGATTAATCATAAATTATTAATGTCTGCCTCGCTGAGATAGAATGTTTCTCCTTTATTGAAATCTGTCTCCCAGGCATTCTGCCAGTGGTTTTGACTGATAAGGCAATAGTGCCTCTATTTGCATAATCATGCTGGTACCTGGCTGCACAGCTAGCTTACTGTAGTGTTGACACCATGTCGTATGATATATTTGTCCCTGGCATAATCTTGATGGACCACAAACAGTAATTCTGGATGAGAAAATTTTAAATAAGTCAGAGTGTTAAGGTATAATTTCGTTGTTGTTGTTGTTTTAAATGCATAGTTTTCATACCCTGCCTCCTAGAAGAGATGGAGTTCATTTCAGTGTGCAAGACAGAGTTGCAGAATGTGTTATGCTTAGAAAGTAGCCACAGAGAATAATAAACACAGAAAATCAGACTTGTCTGGTTTTATCACATTAGGATATTACTGCTTCTAACTTCTTTTTTAAAGCGTTGTCACAGATGCAAGCAGTATTGTAACCATATTTGAATTCTTACCAGCACTGAATTATTATTACTTGACTTCTGTCTGAAGAGAGTTACTTCATTTGCCTATGTTTTCACACAAATGAAGATGTTCTATCAGTAACCACTGAAGATAGATCCTTTCTATTGCTCATGTAGACAGGCTGTCTTACAGCAGAAAGAGATTCTTAAAAATGAAACAGTACAGCCAGTCAGAACTAAGTAATATTTTTGACCAGAAAGTGAGGCTTTAATGAAAATCTTAAGAAATCTATTAGGTAGCAGAAATAGTGACAAAAAAAAAGCCTGTAAATGTTAAGAATTACTCAGAATCAGTTTATTTTTTGGCATCAGCATTTTGAGTTATCTCCAATAGCGCTTTTTTCTCCAGAAGGATCTTAACTAGCAGTGATATATGAAATTCCCTGGATCTATAGACCATGTCTACTGGAGAATTTTGAAGTCCACATTTAATTGTATAAATATTCTAGAAAGGTGGAGAGAAATGGTACAAAATTTGAAATTCTGCTACCGGTTCAAAACATTTTCAAAAAGAAGTTCTCAGACATACTAACACTAAATGGAAGCAAGACAGAAACAGCTGAGTCTGCACCATTTCCACATCTTTCCAGGCTACTATTTTTTACTGGAAAACATGATATTTGGGGATCATTTATAAATAAATAACTTATGGCTTCAAAAAGGCAGAGTGACTAATGGGTATTAGTCTTTCTGTGGAAGATTAAAAGCAGCTTAACACACACACAGAGTAAGAATTGTACATATGTTATTTACTCTTGTAATTAATTTAATTTAGGAACATGCAACATATCTGAAGAAACACGCTGGGCTGCTACAAATTACATCAACATTTTGTTGCTGTGACTGTTAAAGATTACATACAGAGGTCTTATTTTTCCCCTAGTAACCATGTAAATGCATATTAGTTCTCTCTCTTTTATGTTAGCAATAATGAGGCAGGAATGCAGATACTGAGAGGCTGAAGAGGAAAACAAGAAAAGCTTACTACATACCTTAACAATTGATTTTTCTTCAGGCTTTGCACTTTAAATAGGTATGTATAAATATATTTATGCATTCCACTTCTTATATATTTTGCACATATATACATGAAAATTTTGTTTATAATATTTGATTTACATATACACTATTATTTTAAACTCAGGTACTCAGAAAATACCAGCTGCTCATGGAGCTGCTCACATCTCTTGGGTCTATAAAGCCATCCATACGTGATATCCTTTCAGTGTATAGGTACCACGTTATATTCCTTTTGGTTTTGAGTGTTTATTTTTAATACACAGGAAGGGTGACTGAAATTTGGAATGTGGCATCATTTGGGCTGAATATTTTAACAGATCAAATAAAAATAGGTAGAGAAAAAAAAGGTTTTTCTTATGCTTCATATCAAAGATATCTAGAAAGACTTTATGTGTCAACTTTCTACTAAAAGGCTAAGCAGGCAAAATTGTCCTTAGTGAGAACTTGTTTGGTTTTCTACAGAGACTTCTACCAAAATCTCAGTTAAAGTCATGACACACATCTCTGTGTACTAGAAAGTGCTCTGACATTGGCTTAATTTTACAAACTTAAAAAGTCAGTGTAATTTTGTGATACTTAGTGTTCATTGTAGTAGAGAGAACAGGTAAAAGAGAAATAATTTAAAATAATTTAACAGTTTAAGAACACCTTCAGTGAAATTGATAGGCTTAAATATTAGATTTGAATAAATTACATTTCTGTCTTTTTATTGTCTGGAGAGAGTATGGTAATTCCCATTTCTGCAGTAATGTACAGGGAAATGTAAACTTCTCCTCTGTGTTTTCAGAAGTGCAATTAAGTTAATAGAACTGGATAACTTTGCATCTAATTCAGCTGAATTTAAATCCCACCCAACAAACCAAGACCTGCCCAATACTTAAGCCCAAGGAATTAGTGTGAAAGATGTATGGTTTGAACATAGCCAATATATGTTGTCAGAACTAATTAGCAAGAAGCATTCTAGAGTTACATGGAGGTGATAGCAAAACCTCCTTGACCAACTATTAAACATGCTCAGATAATGGAAACTTTGGACTGAGTGTCCTTTTCAGCCTGTAAAAAACATACTCTATGACTTCAGCACTTCAAAAGTGTGTCTGTCACTATACGATGCAGAAATGAAGGCACAGAACTCAGTGAGCTCGAAGGCAGGAAAAAGAGAGAAAGTTTATTTACCACTTGGATTTTATAGTTTTCCAGGGATTACTCCTGGATTGGATGGAGAAGTTACCACCTCTCCATCCACACTGGTGGAGACAAAGGTCCATCAAATGTGTCTTCTTGAGAAAGGAATGTAATCATAGATTGTTTTCTAAAAGAGTCCTTGAAAGGACTCCACTTCAACATATAAACATACAAAAAGAACCTCAGAAAATCAGAAGATTTTAGAAATTCTCAGAAGGCTTTAGAAATGTGGGTGACGTGTCCTCACCTCCACCCTGGGACTAACAATGTGGTCAGAGTACTGCTTGCCCTTCTGTTTTAAGCAGATCCTTGCACAGCTCTAATGGAGTGATACACAAGACCAGAAACAATGTGAATTTTAATACACATTCATCTGGTTTTAAAGGTCAATGATTGTTTATGTGTAGTCTCATGTTACTGTTCTATGATCGTATATGTCATATAATAGAAAATAAAGCTTCAAATCCACTTTTTCTATGATTGTGCTTTACTACCAGTAACACGAAGCAGTGTTACTTCATGTCATGCAGAACAACATCTTTTCAGAAATTAATGACATTAGTTCACATGAAGTAAATGTCTCATTTTCTTTTTTATTTGAAGATCATTCTATTACCAACAGTTTCAACTTGTACATGATGAAATTTTAGGAAATCTCATGTCAAAATTTAATAAACAGATATTCCTGAAACTCACTCCTCAATTTACTGAAATGCTGAGACAATGCCATATATTCTACAGGAGCATGTTTTGAGTCAGAGTTAAAATTGAAGATTAGAGCCCTTAAGGAATGTTTCCTAGAAAGAACTAAATCTCTCTAAAACATTTATTCTTACCACAGTTTACAAAATGACAACAGAAATGGTATACTGATTGAAAATTTTCCTTTAGGACATTTGGGTGTGTGATGGGAAATGAGTTGGCATTTATTTGCCAGTTCAAATGCAGAGGTAAGATAGGGTCATCAAAGGATGGAGCACAAAATTACTAGTTGAGAGATTACATTATAGAGTTTTTGTTTATTCTACTTGCCAGTTACAGCTGTATTTCAAAAATAGATTCACATGTTGCTATTTTCTATACTTGTAACAATGTCTTATCATCAGATTTACCCATCAAGTAGGTGGGAATAAGAAACATTTAAAGAAATGGCATAGGTCTTTGTGCTTGACATTACTGCTGTTTAAATGAGATTCTCAGACAAGTGCACTAAGACAGTGATAGGTTACATTTTTTACCCAGTATTGCAGTCCCCCAGTGAGGGCTTAAAAGCTAAAACTAAAACTAAAAGCTAAAGCTTAAACTTAAAAGCTAAAAGCTTAAACTTAAAAGCTAAAGCTAAAACTCAGGAATGAGAACACCTGTGTACTACCCCCAGCTCTTCTGTGGAGCATGACCCCAAGCAAGTCATGATCATTTCTGGCATGTACTTCAGCTTCAATAGCTGTTAAAAATAAGATTTCAAGTCTGTTTAAACATAATCTGAATAATGATCAGATCATCAATGAAACTAAAATAAAAAAGGCTTGTTTGTTTATTAGTCCATTCCCAGAAAAGAACTTGGGAAGTGGTCTTCAAAACACAAGGTGAAACAAGCAGAAGATCTCAGAGTCAAAACTGATATTAAAGTCCTTAATTTCAACAAATGAGCTATTTAAACAAGAGAAAAAATGTTAATTTTAAACTGAATTTTCATAAAAGAGTCTCAAAATTTTGTTTGAAAGCTGAAAAGTTATGAGTTAAGTATGTATTCCTCAGTAACAGAAGACAAAAAACTAACTGAATAGTATATTCAAGTATGGCCATACTATCTACGAAAATAGGTGCTGCAGAAGTTACAAGATACTTTGGAAAATAAAACTGTTGAGCAGGGTAATTTAGTAATATTTATAGTTAAGGAATAAAGCCAGACAACTATTCATTGTTCCTTTAATATAAGAAACCACCATTTGTCAGTAATACTTTTTAAATAGCAGAGGATATTAAAATAGAGAAAAATATGCTCTGCATAGCTCTTCTGTAGATCTTTATAATGGATTGTTGATAATGGTTAAAATGGATATAGATATAAAAGAGAAAATATTAGTCTAAGAAGAAATTGTCAAAAATCTACATTTTAAAAAAGTAATTGTTGTTTATCACTTTCTTCATTGAAGGTTTTGCAAATCAGGTACTATTTGTGAGATATATATATATATATATATATATGTAGAATCATAGAACAGTGTGGGCTGGAAAGGACCTTAAGTGTATAAAGTTCCACAGGCAGGGAGGTCACCCACTAGATCAGGTCCCAGGGCCCCATCCAACCTGGCCTTGAACACTCTGCCAGGGATGGGGCATTCACTTCTCTGAGAAACTTCTTCAGTGCCTCATCACCTCCTGAATAAAGAATTTCTTCCTAATATCTAATCCAAATTTCTTTTCTTTTAGTTTAAAAACCCTTCCCCTTGTCCTCCCACAATTTGTCTGTGTTAAAAGTCACTCTTTTTTTTTTTTTTTTTAAGTGCCCTTTAAGGACTGAAATGCTGCAGTGAGGTTCCCCAGAGTCTTTTCCTCTCCATGCTGAATAGCTCCAGCTCCTTTGGCCTGTCTTAATAGGAAAAATGCTCCATCCCCCTAGTCATTTTTGTGGCCTACAATTTTTTAGGATCAGAAAAAAAATGGCTAAAAGTATTTTTTCTTCCCTATTGGATTTGGGCTTTGATAAAAGGAACAATGGAATTACTGAGGACATAAGTAGTTTAATAGTAGTAAAATGGTAGTACTTGTAAAATAAGTAGGTAAAAGTCATAGAAGTATGAGGGCTGATAGGAATCTCTAAAGTTGTTTAATAGGATAAACAAAAAATGCAACATAGTTATATACCATCAAAACTTCATGGAGGATTTTAAACTAATAAAAACTCTTTCATCAAACATGAAATGTTCAGTTTAATCAATATAAATGCTGTATTTGAGCAGTAACTTTGTCACAGTTTGAATCTATGGTATCCCTTTAAAAGGGTCCCAATGCATATAATTAGTTTATTTTTCAGCCTAGTTTTTAAAACATTTTTTCAGAAGATAAAACAAAAGAAAAATATCCAAATAAGCTATACAAAAATGTAACATAAAGAAGCAGACATCTATTTGTATCATAATTAGTTTGAATCCCACTTTTAATGGGTACACTGAGCCACATCACATAATCTACTGAATTGATTACAAAATGACCCTCAATGTACTTGTTCCATTTTAGAAGGCTATTTCCAAAGTCATAGTGAAAAGGGATGGGTTGCATTTACATATGATAAAATAAGGCATGGGCAGGGTGCATGCTGGATCTAGAATCACATAATGCATAAGAATGAGCTAGCATAATACAAACATTAAAATGTTCTTCATGTTCTTCTTTGTGTGCTTTGACTACAGTCAACCAGATATTTAAGCATTGAAATCCCATTATGAGATGAGAATTCAGAATTCCAGCCATCACCATCTTTAAACAAAACAGTAAAATATGACTAGGCTTGATGGCTGTGAGAAACTTTTTGGAGTTACATATGAATTTTATGAGAAATGCTGCCACTCCAGGAAGGGCAATGTTAGAGTCAGATTGTAACAAGTTAAGTGTGTAATAGCAAATCATCTATCACAGCATCCAACTCAACAAGTTATATACTTGACTATCATGTTAGAGAAAAAAATATAGGGCTTTACATTGGTGATTGTATTCCTTCAAACCACAGATTACCTGTTGTCTCTATCACTCTTCTGAATCAAAATTCATGGAATAAAATCCCTAATGAAATGCACTTTGGGTATACATTTTGTTCTTGTTGATGTTTTTTGACTGTCTCTTATACCTAAGGAAGATTTTCCAATATCTTTGGATTTTTTTTTTTTCCTGTGAGTTCTAACATATTTTGCAAACTAAAGTGACAGCTTCATTAAACTGAGAAGAGACAGTACATTTCAAATAAATATTTCATGCAAAACTATGTCTGAATTAAAAATTAAAACCCACTGTTAATATGGTTCTATTTGAGGCAGGATTATTTTCAAGAGAGAACTGATATCTTAATTTTTGTTTTCCTTTTACTGACTGCATAGGTCTTCATGGTACTGGTATTTTCCTACTGTGGCAGTGATGAGGTAAAGCCCTCAGTCTTGAAGAAATTTCTACCAGTCTTTAGTAAAACAAGGAGATGGTAGAACTACTCAACGGTCATTTGGTCTTTGAAGCTAAAAAATAGTGACCAAAAGAAAGAACTAGAACTAAAAAGGGAAGTTGTCTGTACTTATACTTCCTTTTCTGTTAAATGGGGTTTGTTGAAGGTGCTACAGCAGAGTTTACTTTTTCTATTAAATATGAATATTTATATAAGCAACAGATGTATTTGGGCACAGCCCTGCTTTCATAATTAACTTTTGCATGGGAAAATCTCCCCTAGAAGCTAATATGTTATAGGATGGACAGTAATCTCTTTTGATGAGGAGTTTCTTACCAAATGAAGAGTCTTTTTCTTAAGATGTTTAAAGGCACTGATTTGAAACATCTTGCAACTCACCTAACAGAAATATCAGGACTGTTCTTACTTCCTGATAAGTAAGATATAACATGCACAGTGCCCAGAAAGCTCTTAATTTCAAGCAATATATTTTTCCCAGCAATGATTTTAAGAAAGCACTTTTCCAGTTTATAACCTACAGGGAAACATTGACAACCAATCATGATATGCTGCAGGTTTGACTAACCAAACAAAGATGGTAACCTGCAGGTTTGACTAAAAATAAATCACACAAATAGCACACTTCTTTACATACTCCCTCATCCTTGCTTAGGCTGCAAAGCTAAATTTTTATCCATATGCACCTAATAATTAAGTGAAGACTTCTGTGATTGTGTAAATCTCTTCTACTTTGGCAACCATTTCAATAAACCATAGGAAGCTGTGTATACAATTCTGTATATATATGTGTAAGAAAGTTCTGCCTTTAAATGATGGTGAGTCCTTTTATGCACGGTGATATTCATGTAGCACACTGCAGGTGTGTTTGTTAGTAGACAGCACACAGGGAGAAATATATGTCTGCAGTGAAATATATTTTCTGTCACCTTCATTGATGAAAATTACTAGTTTTACTTTCTCTTCAAATTTTCACTTTAAATTACCAGATAAGTTACATTACACACTAATATTCCATGTTCTACTTTTATACTGGGAAAGAATAGAGACAACTGTTTACCTAATGTTATTCGATATTGAAACCCTGAAGTTTCCTTCAATATTACTGCATTCAATTTATATTACTGTAATCAGTTGTACTGCTTGCATTATTGCAAAGATTTTTGCCTTATGTCTTTGTGAAGGAAAGAAGAATTCAGCAGTCTTCCAGTACCTGAAGGGACTACAAGAAAGTTGAAGTGAGACTTTTTACAAGGGCATGTAGCGATACGAAAAGGGGAATGGCTTTAAGCTGAAAGAGGGCAAGTTTTTATCAGGTATTAGAAAGAAATTCCTTACTGTGAGGGTGGTGAAGCACTGGCAGAGATTGCATGGATGCTGTGGATGCCCCACACCTGGAGTGCTCAAGGCCAGGTTGTGGTATTGAACTTTAAACAAGCTGGTCCAGTCGTGCCATCCTGCCCATGGCAGGGGGATTGGAATTAGATACCCTCCCTGCTTAAGATACCCTCCAAAACAACCTAATCATGACTCTATGTTTTGAGATCATAAAATTCTACATGAGTGTTTTTTGAAATGTTTTCTGAGATAGGTTAATTAACAGGAGTAATATACTGAAGAGGTATAAAAGGAATTATCAAGAACTTTCAATGTATGAATAAGATTAGCTCAAAAAGTAATCTAGGGAAAATACTAAAAAAAAAATATAAAAGCCCAGCAGATTATGATCGAGAATATGATAAGAGCAGAGATAGCTGGATACTCTAATAAAAATTGTGTACCCAGTATAGAGAAATGTGGATTGGATAACCCATATATTTTTAAAACAAATATAATGTAGTGATGGGGAGAATAACAGGGCTAACAGTGTTCAATGCTATGCCCTCTGTATACTGGTCACAGTGAAGCGAGATGGGGTGAGATAAGTTGTGTTGTCCTGTGTGTTGACAGCTAAAGACAATCCCCATATGTTTGCTCCAGTGCTTCAGCCATGCTGTGTGTGCAGTTGGTGATATGCTACTTTAGCAAGCCAGGATTAATATTTGCTTGGGATGGGTTCAGTTTTATTCCTCTGCAATACAGGACACATAACTTTTTAAGTTCTCTGTTACTTTATGCTGTCAATAACACTATTTTTGTATCAGCCATTTTTGTATCACTGTGCTCTCCCTCTCCATCTTTTAACTCCTAACATCCTCTATATTTTATTGAAGCTGATGTATTTCTGATGTAGCATATACCAGTTTCTAAAACATTCCTTTACCTCAAAAGAGTTTCAGTTTGATCTACTCACTAATATTAGGCACAGTAACTTCCTTGGAGAAAAGTACCTTTTTGTTAAAAAATGCTGCTTGTTAAAGGTGAAATTTGGGTTTTTTCTATTGTTCTCAGAGCTGCTGCAGAACATCTAGACTTCTAAAAAACATCTTTATGGGATCTCACTTGGTGCAATAAAATTATGTTTGAAGAATATTTTTGGAAAAACTGTTTCTATCTTGGACTCTTTTCCATTATTCCTACTGAGATTTATATACCACTGAGGAAGAACTCTTTCAACTACAGAGGCACTACTTGTCCTTAGCTACCCTCAGAAGTAAAATTGTGGTTTTACAATATCTACTTCCTCTTGATATTTTCAAGAGATTTCTTATTTCTAATGGTTTGTATGTTTGACAAGAAATGAAGAGTATCTTTATTAGTGACATATAACAATTATATTTAAATAATGCCTGCATATGTCATTTTGAGGAAGAAAAGTTCTCATGCATACATTCTATCTGAACTTCATGTGAAACAGCAAAAAAAAAAAAAAAAGAAAAGAAAAAAAAGAAAAGTAAAACTCTTGGAAAGCACTAATATTCATTAATAAACTGGGTGTATTTCCTGTTTAGTTAAATCCCTGTAACAGATTTACTTGGTTATATTAATACTTACAACAAATGGAAAATAAGAAGTATCAAACTGAAAATAAGTTTTCAGGACATAAAAATAATTTTCAGAATTATCTGTTGTTATTTAATATTATTTCAAGCAAGTATTACTGAAAGAGATATAAGGATCTGTCAGAGAAGGACCTGGGAATTACTTTTCTTTTGATCTTAAAATTAAAGTTATGTGAGAAGCAGGCTGTGACTTTATTTTCTTTAAAATTGCTTACTTCATAGGTACTTTTAAAAATTGATAGGGATCAACTGAAGGAAAATTCATATTATGAAATGGCTAGGTGGAAATCTGGTTTTTAAATATGTTTTCATTCTGCATTTTTAAAACATGCTTGCATTTTAAAGACTGAGAATATGGTGTTGGAAAGAGAAGAGCAAGAAGCTTACTCTTCTAAAGATCCTGTTTGCTTATATTCAATTTTTATTTCAACTCAATCTTTGTTAAGATACTCTTTCTAAAGCTTTCTTAGTCCTTGCTCTATTTAATGGTTCAGGGTATGAAAGACAGAAGGAAGAGGGATCTATTCTGATGACTTTAAAGATGTTTTAGAAACAGATCTTTCACACAAAACTTTCCTGATTTGACACAGTTACCATGTGAAGCTGTTTAATACGTAAAAGAACTGTTCCTCTGTAATATTCCTCATCTGTAAGAAAGCATCAGATTATATGTTGCTCCAACGTGTAAATCAAAAATACTGAATTTCTGCTTTTTTCAGTTCTAGTGGAATGAACAAAGGAGAGAGGTGTTAAAGAACCCCATCCAAACCTTTTTAAATGTGATGTATAGAGTGCAAATTCTCTAAGCAGAAAAACATATATTATATATAAATATATAACATATCAGGTACAAAATACATATTTAAACAACTTTGAATTGGATTTTCTGTATAGCAGCTGAGAAACTGATCTGAGGCAGAATGCAGCAGCTGTTTGTGAGCTAGTTGTTTCATTTTTCTGTTTTTTAATGTTCTTGGGTTTACATTATTTAGTTTTTTTAATCTTTTACTGCCCATTTCATCTGATCAATACTAAATCTACATCTGAGATGCATACTGATTAGAAAAGTAATCAGAGTGAAGAGACATTGTAATGGATGGTCTGCTCCAGGGATTTTCAGCATTTTAAATGAAGTATTTACTTTACCTTTTCAACTATGCAGTGCTCCTACATTGGCTTTCATTTAAAACAGAACGGTCTAGCTGAACTTTGGCTTCCTTTTATTACCGCTATTCTTCATTTTCTCCTAATTTGCTTTTTTCTGTCTTGCACACATGAAAATATTCCTTTTTTTGCAGATCAGCAATCAATGTCTCATGGACCATAGCCTAAGAAACACAGCTCTAGATGTAGTAACCAGAGGCAGTATCATAGCTGATACCTACAAGACAACCACCAAACTAGTTCAGTAATCTCCATAATTACAAGAAGTTCAGAAAAACTCCTAAAAATATAAGTATTCTAAAGTGCTAAATTTCTTTTGAGGGTAAGAGTGTGTGCCTGTACTAATTTTCAGATGTTTCTCTAAAGAAGTTTTTTGTATTCTAAATATTTTTGTCACACACTTAATAAATGCTTAACCCTAAAAATTCAGCCTGGACATAACCTGTAAATGCCAAAATGAAGAGATAAGACAGCAAGAGTGGAGCAATTCCTTCCTAGCTGTTTAATAACACCTCAGTGTAAAGAAATGTCTCAAGAAGCCCAGAAATTCTAGACAACCTATAGCAAATGGAAGAGTAGATGAGAATGGGAAAATAATCTCTTAGCCACAATACACAGGCTTTGAAGGGTCATTAGGAGCATCATTACATTGGCAAATTTTGAGGTCTAGCTCATTTATTATGGACTTTCAGGACTACAATGTATGATTTACAAACTTAATGCAGACAAAAAAGGCATACACAAAACACTACAGAGAAATCTGGAAAAAAAAAAAAAGTCTCATTTGGTGAGGGAAAATTTTTAGATTCAATGTAAGATTTTTGGGGTTTCTGTTCAATAAATATTTCATATGAATGAGCGTACAAACAGCCCTAGATCAGACAAGGAAATAGCCAGTAATTTTTCATCCCTAGAAGACCTTTTTACATTTGCAGGTGTCCTTATTGTAGAAGCAGAAAAGGCTTGTTCACTGACACTCTTTTTGACAACATAATGAGTGAAAGCTGAACACACAGACACACTTAAATATTTTACAAAAAAATACTGAAAATGTAGATTTGTTTTCTTCTAGTAGTCCATCTAAGGCTAAAATATTTTCATGCTACATTTTCATTGAAATTACAAAACTAACTTTTCTTTTTGTACCATTTCTGGGCCGATTTGTCAGCAATTATCTTGCAGTTCTGTACCTCAGGGTTTTGGGGGCACAGCAGTGGGGAGAATACTGAAACTACATTTAAAAACCTGGTGTAAAGGTAGTTTTTAAAAAAATGCATCAAATAGAATTAATACTCTACTGACTAGTATTTTGCATCTCTGTTTTTTAGACATCATGTCTTCTTTCTCATCTGTATAACCCCAAAAGTTCATAGGGATCTTAGGGTGGAAGCACAATTAGCAACAGCACAGAGTTAATTAAAAGGTGCACTCAAGATTTAGAGTCATATGTATGACAAACGCAGTAAGCACAACTCTAAAGAAACCTTAGCCAAAAACTGAATTTTCCTTCCCTTAGTCAAGTTCCTTCTTTCCCCTCATTGGTTCATGGAGGGGAGAATTTTGTTACTGATTGCAGTACAGGTTCTTCTTGGAAACGAAAATCCACAGTGCACTATGTACACAGCCCACAATCTGTGTATCATACCACGCTACTTTTCACACATATATTAATATATTCCACCTTTCAAATCACGGGGTAAGGGAAAACTTTTCACATTTTATTTATTCATTATCTAAGTGTGGTCATAAATCTTTCTTTTAGGAATTACATTCTTAAAAGGATGTGTTTTTTTCTCCATATGGTAGATTTAGAGCAACAGGAGCATGAATTTGATTAGGGATTAAAAAAAAACTCTTACAAAGATAATAAAAATAATCATTGAAATCTTCATATCCATGGTTTAAAGAGGAAAATGGTCATTACCCATTCTGAAGCCAAAAATTCTGAACTAGAGAAAGCAGCTTTAAAAAAAATTTGGAACAGCTAAAACTGATGAGGAAAGAACATGCTGAAATTAAAAAATAGATAGCATTCTACCTGAAGCATCATTGACTGTAAATTCTCTAACTAATTGCTTTTTAAAGCAATTAAAGATCTTTAACAAAAAAAGTTTAGTTATAGAGATTTAAGTTTTCCCAGTGTGAGTGGTAGAAACCTAGAGGAACTACTTATCCACCTAGAAAGGAAAGGTTGCCAGCACTATAGGAAAAACAAAACCTCAAAGAAAACAAATATCAAACCCAGAAGTCTTTAAACAGCCTTTACTTTGAATATACTGAGATCATTAAGTTGTCCCAAAAATATTTGAAAAAATATCATGCAGAGATGTCTTTTTTAAGGAAAATGTTCCTAGGGAAATAAGATGACCTGATCTCCCTCTCAACAAGTTTAGCCTTGTCTGTGTTCAGCACATTAAAGCTTTTATGAACTTGTTAAAGATGCAGTGAACCATCCAGGGTTCTCATTTAGGATGTATTTTAAAAAACTCCATATAAAAGGTTACATGTCTATCTTGTCTTTTTAAACCATTTCACTTAGATTGAGATGCTCTACCAGTAGATAAGCCCTTGAAAGCCCAGAAAAATCACCATTTTATATCAGAATTTAATTGACGGGACTTATGGCTTTCTTGATTCTCTTTTCAGGAACAACACTTTACTGAATCTGTCATAATGAAAGCTTTATTGTACACATTTTCTTATAATCCAGATAAATGTACATAATAATTTTAGAATTTTTTTCCAATGGATGGCACAACACACAGAATAAAGTCTTCTTATATTTTACAGTGTAGATTCCAGGAATCAAAAATTCCCATGTAAAGATTTTTATTATTCTTCATTGACTTATGAACCTAGACAATTCTACTTTTTGGGTAGCTAATACTGTTTAAGATTCACAGGAGTTCTAACTAATATTTCTGACATCTATATTTGTGAAGAACCTTCACAAATAGAGAGAAACTTCACAAATAAAGAGACTTTAACAGAGCTTATCTGCTAATTACTATCTTTTATGTAATGCTTGTTCTGACCTTTGATTTTATGGTGATAAACATATTATGACTGTATTGCTTGCATTTTTTAAATATTCAAGTTGTAAAGTGGGTGAAATTAAATAAGCCAATATAAGACTGAAAAATAATAGCAATAAAAAAATAAAACATTTTAAGACATAACTAGTATTTTTTAATCAGTTTTTGTACATTTGTGGTTTCCCTGTTCTCAAGCACTACCATGTAACAAGTTAATCTCCCACTGAAATGGCAAACTTGAATGTCCAAACTGGACAAACACTGAAATACTGCATTTTGTACAGCAGTGATGGGCTTGAAAGAGAAAGGTAAAAAGAAAATTTTTCTATTCCTACTTTTTATCAAGGCTGGGTCCCTTGACAAATGCACTGCAATCCTATGCTTCAGAGCATCACTGTGTGGAGCATCACAGCAAGAGCATTTTTAATCCATTCATTAAAAAGATGAGTTAAGTGAGTCATATAGCAGACCAAGGAATTTCTTTCTATGAAAAAAACCTTTTATAAGTTGTTCACAGTCCAAAGATCCTTTGCAACAAATACATGCAATAAGATTATTCAAAACATATTAAAATTTAAAACCTTTTTTTAAACCATATAAAATATTGCAGAGCTGTGTATTGGAAATGCAGGTTTAATTACCATTCAGAATAGGAGATTAAAATTGAAATGTGAGTTCACATTAGTATTATGGTATGGAGAGGAAATGTGCTTTTGAAGTGAATCTCCAGTCAACTCCATTTCATAGAAGCATAGAAGGGGTTGGGTTAGAAGGGAACTTAAAAATCATCTAACCCGCCCTGTCCTGGGCAGTGATGCCACTCATTAGATCAGATTGCTCAGGGCCCCATC
>WEIU01004263.1:0-16606 GCA_013389925.1 Aegithalos caudatus
TATGTTTTCTGAACTCTTTTCCATAAAAATTAGTTCAGACACATTACTCCTGTGTCTGAAGCTGAGTCTATATCTTTGTCTATTTTAAAGCCCTAAGCATGACGAAAGCAATATCAGCTACAAACCAGCTTGCATAATGGGAATGTAACTTGTTTCAGTGAAATCATCATTGTATAAAAAAAACCAACTCACAACCAAAATATAGGAATTAATAGAGTCCATTTGACCTAACAGTCTATTACTTCAAGCATCAATATTCACTTTGGTTGGATTTTGTCTTGTTTGAGCTTCAGTCACAGAGTTTNNTGTCTTTTTTTTTTTTTTTTTTTTTTTTTTTTTTTTTTTTTTTTTTTTTTTTTTTTTTTTTTTTTTCCCAAATTCCACTTATTGTAATTTTCAGAATTTTTTCTCCATAAATACTGAGTTTCTTCTTTTAGTATAATTCAGGATTGATTAAAGTCCTAGTAATCTCTGATACCTTTCACTCTTCAGCATATGTTTTTAAATTAAAGTAATTAATAAACAGAGAGAGAAGGAAAATTGCCTTCTTTGTTACTGTCTTACTTAGAGAGGCAAAGTTTATATTTGCCCAGTTAGATGCTGCAGCTTTGTTTTAGGATTTTATGTTCAGTTCATGATGTTTTTTCAAAGACATTTCATCTCCCTGATGATAAAGAAGATGCCCTTTTATAATAATATATGCAGTAATTTATCCAATAGTAATTCCACTTCAATATGATATGTGCTACTTGCTTCCAGATTTGTATTATTTGATTTAAAGCAATGGGATACCAGAATAAAAACAAAAACCCAAAGATAATTCTCAATGAAAAAAGTTCAAAGAATGGAGAAGTCTACTTTCAAACAAATATCTGAAATGATATGGCAATGTATATGGCTCTGGTCTTTTAAATAGTGGTCAGAATATCTTCACTCTAACAAATTATAGCTAAAGTACTTAAAAAAGCTGTATATAGTCATCATATTGCATAATCCTTCCCATGTTTTCTGGGAATGACTATTCCCTTACCTCCTCTGATGTGTCAGTGGAAAACCTTTCTGTTGCCTGTATCACTGCAGCCTACTGCACCTGTCTCCATAGGGAACATCCAAATGACAGTTTGTGCAATCCTCCAACCATTGGCATTAGACAGTCATTTCTGCAAAATCTCCAGGTGGATGCTTTTGTACCAAAGTCAAAATGTTGAAGTTTCACAGTACCTTCCACTGAGATCCCTTCTCTGTACAGCTTACATTTGTTCTCCAGACAACCTATTCTTAAATGAGCTGAAGAGCATGAGCTCTGAGGTCACAAAGTCTGCTGATGAGATTAATCTATTCAAAATAAAAAAAGACAGGAGATCACTATGAAGAACTACATAGGGAGCTTATGAGATTGAGTGACTGGGCAGTAAAATGAAAGATGAAATTCAGTGTAGATTAATGTGAAGTGATGCATGTGAGGAGAAAGACACTCAGTTTCCTGTATAAAATGAGAGTCTGAGGTGACCATTAATGCTATAAAAGTAAGACTTCAGGTTATGACAGATCAGTGGAAAAATGCACTCGGTGCCTAACAGAACCAACCAACAGAAACAAAAAAACCCACCAAACCAAAATCAACAGGTCACATCCTGGAACCTACAAGAAAATTATTTGGGATAAACTAGAAAACAAAATTATATCAATGTATAAATTAGTGGATCACCCTCATGCTGAATCCAGCAGTATTCAGAGAAAGAGCATTCCTGTCTACACCAAGCAGTGTCCATTTTGTGTAGAAACCAGCACTCCAAAGGAAACAAAACAATACAGCCCGATGCACGGTCAGTTTGAAAATTAATCATGCTGACAACCACGATCTGAAATGATCACTGATTAGAGTAATAAAACTTCTGTTTCATTTGTCTAGCAAGCAAAAAGACAGAAAGGCACTTAGTAAAAAGTTTGTGGGAATGAGGAATATTTGTATTTGTCTAGCTTTTGTATATATGCATATATGTGATATATATGTATCTAAAGGAAGACAAGCTTTCAGAGGAACAAACTGTTCACTAGGAGAAACACAGTGAGTATTAAACTAAATTGCAACTGTCATTAATTCAGATGGATATAATTTTTATACCAGAGGAAAAAACAGACTGTTGCCATTTGTGGGCAGAGGGAAGAAGTGACTGAAAAATTGTCAAAGATTGTGAACCCATGTCCCTATTTAGTCTGACTCCACTAGTTATGAATTTTAGTTGCCAAGATTGTAGATGACCATTGAAGAACAATACTCAGATGTAGTGATTGGTGGAAAAGAAAAGGGTTAGAAAAAGCCTGTATATGATCAGCAACTTGCCTATGGAAAGCAAGAATGTGATTTTCTTCTCTAAAGGGATGTTTGCTTTAAACTGTACTCTTCTTCCCCAAGGATTCATTCAGAAGAAAGAGACTTACAATCTTGAAAAATTTCATCAAATGAAATGCTTCACCCAAATTTATTTTACAAAACATGGCTAAAGAACTACTCAACACGCTTTATTCAGATTCGTAGATTATTGTACTCATCCAACATGCGTGAAACACTTAAAGCTTCAGTTTATTCCTCCATGTGAGGGAATTGTAAGTGTCCTACCTATGTAAATTAGAGATATTCCTGAATGGGGTACTCAGCCAGATACTTTAGTGAAACTGCTTCATGTTGTCTGAGATAGGCAGGTAAATTCTGGGCAGGTCTTAGAACATCCATAGTGGTAACAAAGCCCAAATATAAATAGAAGAGCCAGTGTTGCTTTTGTTTTTACTGAAAGAGTTATTACAGTATGAACAGTTTCCAGATCTTGGTGTTAGGTACAGCTCTGATCTTTCCCTTAAATATTCTGGGACAATTTTACTTCATGTGAAATTTAGTTCAGAATGTGTCCTCAAGACCTCCCACTTCTGCCAGTTCAAACCCTCACAGTGAAATGAGCAGAAAACTAGTTTGAGAATCTGAGAAAGCACAGGCTTTCTCCAGAATGTTGTTTAGTACTTTCAAGACTAAATGTATGCTAATCTCATACATCTTCTGAGGGGAAGCTAAACAGCATTATGCATAATTTTTGTACTAAAATTTATAAATGGGTCTCCAGATGCAATGTGCTCAAAGACAGCCAAAGCTTGCACTCTATGCTGTACTTCGCCTTACACAGGTCCATTTGTAAAATATGTGATGGAGTCCTAGATTTCATGTCTTAACACTAATAGAATAGTTTGAATTGGAGGGGACTATCACAGATAACTCAGTCCAAGCCCCTTGCCAAAGGAAGAGATGCCTTCAACTAGTTCAGGTTCCTCAAAGCTCCATTCTACCTGACTTCTAATGTTTGTAGTGATGGTGAATCCACAGCTTCTCTCTGCAGCCTGTTCCAGTGTCTCACCACTGTCATCATAGGAAATTTCTTCCTTATCTCCAATATAAGCCTTCCTCCTTTAAAATCAGTCCTTTGCCCTGTCACCCTGTTTAAAAGTCTCTCTCCATCCTCTTTGTAAGTCCCCTTTACATTTTGAAAGGTCACAATAAGGTCACCCTGTAGATTTCTCCAGGTTGAACAGCCCCATCTCTTTCAGCCTGCTTCTTAGGGCACTATTTCTATTAAAGCCAGGAGAAAAATTTCCAGAAGTATTCCAGAGAGGGGCACAGACTAATTGTTAAAGATAAAATTATTTTTGGATGACACTAATGCAACGAAATAGCATTGAGTTTTTCCTGTTTTTCCCCTTAATAAGTCTGAATCTTCCATCAGGAAAGAGCAAAAAACTGAATGAAAAAGAACATAAGTATGCCTAAAAAAAAATTAAATAGAGGAAAAACACAGCCTTTCTGATTGCCTATATATTTCTGTCCTGCAGTGATGTGCAAACTCACTAGGGAATAGGGAGGAATAGTGTATAAGAGGAAATTCTATACTGGGGAAGTAGAAATTATTAATTATTTCTTTTGCTAGAAGCTTTTCATGGGCTGTCATATATTGGTCTACAAAGAAGGAAATGCATCTGAAGGGCAAGGGTATGAAAAAAGAAAGACCCTAATTTCCTGTAATAGAGGAGCAGCTGGCACATGGGTCAGGCACAAGGAGTTACAGTAAATGGGGTGACATCAGGCTGCCATCCAGTTACTAGTAGGATTCCACAAGGGCTCCATCCTCAGCCCAGTTCTCTTCAACATCTTCATAAACAACTTGAATGAAGGGCTTGAAGGAATGCTAAGTTTGTCAGTGACACTAAAAACGGAAGAGCTGTTGACTGCTTCAAAGGAAGAAAGGCCCTGCAGAGAGACCCCAACAAATTAGGAAGATGGGCAATCACCAACAGTATGAAGTTCAGCAAGGGAAAGTTCTGGATTCTGCACCTGGGACAGGGCAACCCTGGACGTGTGTATAGACTGGGGAGTGAGAAGCTGGAGAAAAGCACTGTGGAAAGGGACCTGGGGCAAGCTGGACATGAGCCAGCAGTGCCCTGGCAGCCAGGAGGGCCAACCCTGTCCTGGGGGCATCAGGCCCAGCATGGCCAGCTGGGCAAGGGAGGGGATTGTCCTGCTCTGCTCTGAGCTGGGGCAGCCTCACCTCCAGGGCTGGGGGCAGTTCTGGTTGAAGTATTAGAGAGTTTCCAAATGAGGACAACAAAGATGGTGAAGGGCCTTGAGGAGAAACTGTGTGAGGAACAGTTGAGGTCACTTGGTGTGTTCAGCCTGGAGAGGAGGAGACTGAGGGGAGACCCCACTGCAGTTACAGCTTCCTCATGAGGGGAAGAAAATGGCAATAGGTGCTGATCTCTTCTCTCTCGTGACCGGTGACGGGACCTGAGGAAATGGCACAAAGCTGAGTCAGAGGAGGTATAAGTTGGATATTGGGAAAAGATTCTTCACCCAGAGGGAAGGAGGCTCCCCAGGGAAGTGATCATAGCAGCCAGCCTGTCTCAGGGTTTGGACAATGGTCTCAGGCACATGGTGTGATTCTTGGGGTATTCTGTCCAGGGTCAGGTCTTCCATATTGAGGACTACTACCCAAATATATCTGCCAACATTCTCTCATAAGCTTGCCTGAAATAAGTGGCAAGTAACTGGTCACAACATTTGTAATTACAGTGAGGACTGTTTTGTTCTACTGATGTTTCATATTAAATAAATGGCAAGATCTGAATTGGAAGTGCTGGGAAATGGCTTACTGCAGGTCAGATGGCTATGACACTTATTGGGTTTCACATACTTTTTCTGTTTCCAACCATGGTGTCTTTCCTGAAGGGAAGGAAAAACTACGGGGAGTGAGAGGACGATAAATTTTTGTGACCCACATAGAACTGCAGAAGAATAAGGTACAGTAGAAAAGTGGACGTCTGTAAAGTGAGAGTGATATCATTTCCCACACACCATCTCTTATTGTCCTTTGTATTTAGCTTCAAAGCTGTTTGGGATCAGATATCCTTTTGACAGACAATGACTGCTAGGCTGATGTTCTTATGCAAGGGGATGGATGCCAGCAGCAGAGAAGCAGAATCCACAGGGACCTCTCTGCCAAGACTTGCAAAGGTGGGAGCAAGTAAGACCTGCACCTTGCACAGTAACATACGTCCTGCCATGGAAAGGGTAGAAGGGATACTGAATTGCTTGGTGCTTGGGGAATGACACACTATAAATACTTGGGAAAAAAAAACCACCCTTTTTGTTGACATGTCTATGACAATGTAAGAAACTTGGATTTGGATAATCTAAATGATGGTGTTTGAAAAGAGATCATAGGAAAATAAAAGTCAAATATTCTGGGACCAAAGCTACTAGAAAACAAAAACACTAATACACATCTTTTCTGTTAAATCTCTTTCTATGAAATTTGGTTTCAAAAACCTCAAACAGGTTCTCTTGTTTTTAAGGTGAGGGCACGGTAAGGGGAGAACAGTAGATTTGGCAAGTCTGAGAAGCAATCTATTGCTTATCTTTGTTGACCTTTGCATTCACCTTGCTGCTGAAAGAATATTTTTTCAGAATTATGCAGAGAGGAAATCTGTTCATAATAAAGTCCCAACTTTTTCCCTTCCTGCTCAGATTTTATCCCTAATAAAGGATGTTGCTACGTGGTACAAGTACCCATGGGAGCTATAAACATAGTACTGAAGTATTTTTTTACTGTGTGTAAAAAATCATGTTAAGGTAGAATAAGAAATAATAGATTAGGAGAAAAAAGGCTTTATATGCTACTGTTTATATGTATTATTCAATAAATGTCCCATGCAGACTGCATGAATAGCCCTGGTGACACCCAGAACTTTCCCCTCTTGTGTGAATGTTTAAAATATTAGTGTACAGGATCAAGGCTTTGGGAAGCAGAAAAGTTCATGCAGTTAGAGGAGTTACTCCACAACCACAAGTCTGAAATGCTGAAGAGCCATCCTTTGCCCTTAGGACTGGTTGTGTTAGACTCTTGTTACAATCAGTGGAGAGAAACAGGAACATTTAATGTAAGTATTCATCTTAATCAAAGGGGTCATCTCCTGTAGAAGTACTGATCACTCTCCATTGACTTAATTGTCTACATATCTATAGAGACAGACATCTCTATATATGTCAGTAGTGTATTTTCCTGTGGTCAAAGGAGACAAATACAATACCAATCAATCCCTAGAGATTTTGATGGTACACAGATGTTACAAAAACAAAGTCAGTCAGAGATGAATGATTATTGTGCTACCAGACCTGCAAAATCAGGCTTCGAGATTTTGAGGCTGGACATCCCAAATTTGCAGACACTTTCAGTTTTCTGTTCCTAAAGATCCTCTCTATCCCTGTGAATAAAATTAGTGCTGATTTTCCTTGGAAGGCTGTTATAAAGTCTGTAAATCTGTATAATTTTGACAATCATCACAGGTAGATCAGAGAAGAAATAATGTGTCCTAGCTTTGGATCAGGACAAAAGTACCTTAGCCAAGAAACATTTTATAGGGCTGTGAACCAAATAACACTTTGTCATCATTCTTCAACTGAGTATAATTCATCCTGTGCAGTAATGGCCAACATTCCATTTCCAGGATTTGCTAAAATATAGGAATTCTGTAATAAATGATTGAGCACCCATTCATGTAATTATGACTTGTGAGATGAAATGCTCTATTTAGAGAATTAAGGGTCATTGCTAGTGCTAGGCCACTGTGAGGTGACCACAGTACTGGCTCCAGAGGCTGTCCACAGAGACAGGACTGACAGCAGCTCACTATGTTGGCCATTTCCCCACAGGCCTTTGGGGTTTATCCCTCTCACAGCATTTAACCAGGCTGAAGAGTGACAGCCCTTTTTCTCCAGGCAGCCAAGGCCTGGGTTTTCCCTCTGGCTGCAGCTTCCTCCATTGATATTGTGTCCTGCCTTTTACAGCTCCAGGCACAAAAAAGGACCAGATATGGCATATACTGATCCTAAGCAACACAGACAGAAAATCTCAGAGATGGACATGAGATGAGGAGAGAAAAAACACCTTACTTTAACCTGTTAACAGCTCTGTAATGTGCCTGAAGTACCTCTGAAAATAAGTGACAAGATAAAATAAAATCATTCCTTTCAGGAAAATAAATGAAATCTTGAAATCAGAGAATCAAGTGGAAAAAACACACTTGAAAGTAAATATGAGCAATTGAAAAAAACCAGAAAATTTGAAATGCAGTGACTACAACCAAATATGCTGAGATGAAATGAGGTGCAATAAGGACCAAAACTTGCCAAAATTATTCCCACTGTAATCCCAAAATCACAGAAGAAAGGTAAATAAAAGACAGAGAAGAAACTGAAGAAATGAAATTCCATCACAAAAAAAAAAAAAAAAACCAACAAACAACAACCAAAAAAAAAAACAAAAACAAAAAAAAACCAAAACCAAAACCAAAAAAAAAAAAAAAAACCAACAAACAACAACCAAAAAAAAAAACAAAAACAAAAAAAAACCAAAACCAAAACCAAAAAAAAAAAAAAAAACCAACAAACAACAACCAAAAAAAAAAACAAAAACAAAAAAAAACCAAAACCAAAACCAAAAAAAAAAAAAAAAACCAACAAACAACAACCAAAAAAAAAACCTGAAAGGAACTAAAAACAAGAAAAGCAAATGGGATGATATTAAGTGCATTAAGTGCAGGGAAATGGACTGAAGCTTGCCCAATTGATCCTCATTGAAATTGCAAGATTTCATTCCCTTTCCTAAAAGCAAATTCTTCAAATACATTTTTAGTTTTTTGTGGATATTGAATTTTTCTACAAGTTCTTGATAAGACACACATGATATCTTTTCATGGTAATTAATCCAATAAACCATATAAAGTAATTATTGTCAGCAGCCTGACAATATTTATTAATGTTTATGTTCTAGGTATGTACATTAGGAAGAAAATAAGAAACCACCATCATGCGTATTCCTTAGTTAGGAGTAGTTACATTAGATGGGAAATGTGGTACTCTTAAACATAGCACATATTGAATGAAGCAAATACTTGGAAATAGATGGTCTCAGCAGACTACTGCAGAAGAAAATGAATGAGCAGAAATAGGAACATGGGAGGTTGAGTTCAGGAGAAAGAAAATTATTATAATGGAGCTTGAACACTGAAACAGATTGAGGATGCTGTAAAATCTGCATAACTAGGATATTTAAGATTAGGGTAGAAAAACATTGGTCAGGAGTGATTTAGACAGAAATAATTGTACCCAGGCACAGGATGTACCACATCACTTCCCTTTGTGGATTTTATCATTATATGTCTCTTTATTGATATGACCTTTCAGGAGTCCAGGAATCGTGTGAATATGGAGAATGACTGCTCATAGTGACAGTCTTGCCTGTATAGTTGCAGTTTATTTTAATGGTGCCTTTCTTTGGAACATCTCTACAGAAGACTCTGACAGAATTTCTGTTTATTTATACGCCCTTTGGAAAGGGAACACTAATTTTTACAAGAGAGTAATCAGAAATTTTGGCAAAAAATCTGAAGAGCTTATTTTATATATGTTTTTTAAAACTACAGTCGTTCTCTTTATGTAAGAATTTCAGGAATGAGTCTCATCAAGGATTTCAAAGCACTTTAGGTGAGATCTGAAACTTGTTTATGACAGCAGAAATTTTCATATTACTTCTTTATGGCCTTAATGTTAGGCTTTTTGTGTACTGTTTGTGTAGGGACTGCTATTTTCATACTAGGAATAAACATAAACACACAGTATGACAAATATTCCTTTTACCTTGTTTAAAGGAAAGCTTTTCCATGTGCACAGTCAGGTGCATGTGTCCAACACCATGTTCCTGGGCTGTGTTGAATTTGTGATATATCTCCTGAATCAAATCTGCCTGCCTCAGTGACTGCAAGTGACTGACTATTTTTGGCTGTTAAGAGATCATGATACATGTTATAACAAGCTTTGTTATCAAAATACTGCTAGCCACACAAAAAACCATCAAACTCCTTACCTTGTTTCTTTAAATATATCTCAGACAGAATTTAATGGTGCTGCTATTTTTTCTCAGACATATTTCAAACTACACCCACTCTGCCTGACATAGACAGCCCCCTTAAAAAACACAAAAAGAATTTTAAAAATTGTCTGCTATTGAGCCCATTAACATTTGTTATCTTAACATGTCAAGACTAGAACTCTGAAAATATGTAAGTGCTGCTTAAGATTGCTACACAAATGAGCATTTCCCCCCTTCCCTATGCATTTAGGTGGGTCTTTCCCCAGTTTCCCTCCCCCTACCAAATGCAGTTACTTGCTGAATTTTTTAAACTAGAAACATCTGTTCTCAATGCATCTTAAGAAAAGTTTTGTTTTGTTTTTTTTTTTTAAAGCATTGAAGTAAGAATTACAGTAAGATGAAGTACCTGGAGTGTCCAGACTTAAAACCAGTGTAACTTAAAGGTGCTTTAGGAGGAATATTAGAGAACTATGGGAATAATTACTATTGAAGAAGGTATAAACATCATGAATTTGAAAGTAGATGGTTTCAGACTCTGCATAGCATTTTCAGCTTCCCTGTAGTCTGGTAGAGTTGCTGCTATCTCTTCACATACCTTGTTGGTATTGTTTCCATGAAAAGAAAAAAAATTGACAGTATATATACTTCCAAGTAGCAGTGTTGCCCAAAGCCACGTTTATCGTGTACTGTTTCTGATAGTGAGCCAGTGAATAATCATGCTGTGAAACTTGGATGGTTGTTCTTCAACAAAATCCAGAGGTCTACAGGAAGGATTCCCAGGGTGGACACAACCTATTGGGTGCTGAAGCAGCCTGTGACACTGGGGATCACAGCTTGAGGGTTTCAAAGTTCCTTTCCTCAGAGATGCCTGATGGTTTCTGCTGCCAGAGGTTTGAATGTCTGCCTACCTCCCTGTGGCTTATTCTTGACTAACATCCAACACCTGTGCCTACTGTTAAATCAATATTTCAGTCAGGTTGCAGGTGCTATGCCAGTGATGACAGAATATTACTTATGGTTTTGAAGAAGTGACAGGGAGACGCCTTTAATGTGTATCATTGATGCAGGGAAGAGGTAAAAGCCAAAGGCTGTGAGGGAAAGACAACTTTGTTTAAAGGGTTTTTCTGACAAAAAAACCCTGGGGAGTGGCTACTATGAGGAGTGGTGAGTTCTTCATATTTTTGGATATTGAAAGTCTGTATACTTTATTTCAGGTATATAACAGGAAACAGAATTATAGTAAGTGCTATAGAAAAGGTTGGAATAGGGGATCATATATCTTGTTCTGGTTTTACTTAATTCGCATGTAACAACTGCTCACTTGCTGCATGCCTCTCAAGTCTGCTTGTCACATGCTTCTGATAAACAGCTAATGACTTTTTGTAAACTGGAGTGTTTTCTGCCAATATATCAAATACAGATCCAGCCTCTTCTGCAATAGTCCCAATAAGTGAGGTGTGTTAGTAAATCCAGGTGTATGGGCTTGAAACAGTCATGAGTCTTCTTAAGTGCATTTGGTGGAATCACAGAAAAGCTACTACAGGCATTCTAAAGCATATCAAATATAATATAAGGATCAGAATTTCTTTTCTTCATGGGGAGAAAGAGGGTTTATATGCTTATATTTCAGTAAAAGCTACTCTTGTTTCATTGTAGTCTTTATAAAATTTCTTAGCTGCAGTCTGAACATAGTGCATATAGATTTACACTTGACTAGTGGCACTGTTATGCCATCTTCATGCCAACTGTTTATGGAGTTGCACTATAAACTGCTACCAGATCACTGCATTTGTCTGTATTATAGATATTCTAGACAGATTACACTTAGGTTGCCTTTTCCCCTGCCCCCAGCCTTCTCTATACTCCACTTTTAAAGGTTTTTTTGGCTTACTTTTCCTAGAATAGCATTTGAACATTTACATAATAAGGAGCAAATAGTTTAATAATTTAACATTGTTTCAGTCATACTGAAGTTCACAGTCTTTCAGCAGTAATGCAGTTAGAGTGAACTTAAATAATCATTTGATTCTTATCAATAAATACTGAGGAAGCTTGTAACTAAATAACTGGTAGAGTATGTGTCAAACAAAATGGACAGTTTGACAAAATTAGCTGCAGTATTAAACCACAGCCAGTTATCTCTCCTTGTATGATTCCCCTTAGATTTATAATCTCCTAGACATCCATTTGCAAGTGATTTTTTAAATAATTTTTTCACTGAAATCCCAAATATGATGTAGGGTATTTTTAAAACAGATGTTCTTTGAACAATTTAGTCAGCTCCAGTTACTGATAAGAAATGGTTGAAACTCCTGTTTGCTTTGTGGAAAATATTTCTAAAGAAACAGAAACAGGTGTTTCTGCCTACAAAGTAGTCTTCTTTATTTCTTATAAATAAATATTTACAAATATATCCTTGTCACCTACTCAGTGTTGAGGGTTTAGTTTATTTTATTGGTGCTTTTTAAAATTCTTTTCATTGTTTTGGACAACTCTCAAAGATTCACTAGAGCTGGTTAACAGCAAAATAATGCCACCAGAGCAACTGGGCAGCTACTGGATGGGCCTAGTCTGAATATTAATATGTATCTGTTCCATAGCCCTTTGCTAGGGCATTTGCAGAACCAGTGACATGCTTTGGAGGCAAAGGCAAGAGCAGGGTGCTGTTGCTATGTCCTGCACATGGATGAAAAGGGGCTTCTGAAGTCGTGGATTGTTCTCTCAGGTGACACTGACCACAAAAAGGAAAGGTCTGGTCTTCACAGATTTGTTTGCAAATGGGAAAGTGTAATCCACCCTATCTTAACCCACTTGGATTGTATGGTGTTATTGTAATACCTCTTGTTTCTTTTTTCCTGTGAGAGAAGTCTACTCATCCTTCTTCATGAGTTTCTCGGACTTTTGATCTATTTGCTGTTCTTGTGTTTTGCCTCTCCTTTCAGAAACCAAGAGACAGCAGAACAGAGGTTTCTTTCTACCACTGTTCACTGCCATATCTGTATGGGAAGTGCATAGAGCAGCTTTTGAACTGATGCTTTTTCCTCTCTATTCTGCAGCATAAAGTGATTTGGTTTTCTTCTGCATAAATTAGGCTGTGTGTCTTGGGGATGGTTTATTATCCCATCCCATTTTTGGGGTCTTTGATCTGTTTTGTTTTATTGTGTGCTCAGATGTGGTGGCTGTCCCTGCCTCACCCTCAATCCTCCCCGGCTCCAGGACTGTCATGATGAATGCAAACTGAGCCGGGGTTTCTGCGGAGAGCTGAGGGCAAGGCAAGAGGCAGTCTCCTCTATTCCAGAGAGGAAAGTGGTTTGACTGGACATACATGGCTGGTATGTCTGACCAGGAATCCTGCTGTTTCTGTGGGTTTTGCCTGCTTCTTTTTGATATTGTTTTTTTTGCTTTGGCACTGTGACTGAGCTTGTCAGCTGGGCTTCTTTTGCTGCCCTGCTCTTGGGGAGCCCAAAGCCAGCGGGTGCCCCAGCAGGACCCAGGGCCACCTGCGTTTCCTGCTGGGGGGCTGCCCCCACCCTCCATAGAGCTCAGATCTGAAGGACCAGCCAGCACCGGTGAGAAAAGTCCAAGGAGCTTTTTCCTGCGTTCTGGAGCAAGACTGCTACTGCCCAATCCCCACCGTACCTCCCCCACTGCCCTGGGTTTGTGCGACACGGTAGCTCTTCACCCTCTGCCTCCAGAGCTCCTGCCGTCCCAGCTTGCATCTCTGGAGGTTTCCTGCTACAGCTTCTCTTGCTCTCCAGAGGGACACCAGGACTGGCCTTCCCTGGGGGTTCATAAGAGAAGCCTCTTCTCCATCCCTTCCTGCCGACTGCTTCCACCGTCACTGTGTGCTCCCTGAACCTGCGCCACAGCGCCCCCTGCAGCCGCGGGGGAATCACCGCACCCGCCCTGCCTGGCCAGGAGCCACCAGCACCCCTGCTGGCTGTCACTGGAACTGCACTGAAAGGGAAAGTGCCCGTGGCCAGGAAGGCTGGCACTGGGTTCCTGCTGCTGTTTGCTGTCAATGCCAGAGTTGGCGTTGGTTCTTTGTCTTATTATACATACTAGTAAAAAAATGCTATTCCTTTTCCCGTATCTTTCCCTGAGAGCCACTTAATTTCAACATTATAATATTTTTGAGACAAGGGGGTCATATTTTTCCATTTCAAGGAAGGCTCCTGCCTTCCTTAGCAGACACTTGTTTTTCAAACCAAAATACTGTGCCATAAAAGTTTTGAGAACTGAAAGATCCATATTTTTTCCAATAAGTGCCTGCAATGAGTTGAACTCAGTTTGTTTGGGAACTGAGACAGTGTGCTCACCACTCAGCCAAAACCATTTCTATTTTGAACACTCCTAATTTACATTCAGAATAGATTATTGGAAATGATCTAACAAAGAACTTCGAGTAGTGACTGGACCACTGAAAAAACTCCATGATCTACCAAGGGATAATTTCTGAGGATATAGTATAAAATAAAGCAATCTCCATAACAGCCACAGTCAGGTTTCCTATTTGGTATGTGTTTTGTTATGTTGCTACAGTGAAACAGCCAAGCTAGAATAGCAGTAGCAGGAAATGTACAGATGCTTCTGTTTAGTATAATTCTGCAGAGCTCACCAAATTGTGCATCAGCTACAGGCAGCAGGAGATCACTCAATTATTTTTTCAGTGTTTTTTTCCAAATGTCTCAGAAAGAGGCTGCTAATATTTTGCAGGTTCCTTAAGAGAATTCCTCTCTGAGGTCTAGGTAGCTCCTCTGGTACCACAAAGGAAATACTATATTATTGGGTCTCAGCAGTGCAGAGAGCAACCAGCATCCCATCATTTCCTGTTGCTGTCACTTGCTGCAGAGAAGTGGCGCTGACAGGTTACTGTAGAGAGCAGAGAGCTGTTGGTAAGCCTATTTGATTTTCAATTTTCTTATACTACGTGCAGCATAGCTGGGTACCCTGCAGTCTCTTGTGTGAATAATTCCAGTGAGTTTCATAGATGAATTAAAACGTAAAGATCCATCTCAAAGGATGAGATGTAACTGAAGAAGGAATGATTGCATTTGAGAAAGGAGGTTTTAGTGCATATGACTGGGGGATCCTGCTGAAAGCAAGGGCACATTCCACCTTTATCTCTGCAGAGGATTTGGTTTCTGAACTGCATACTGTTATAACTGCTGAGAACATATGCATTCTGCTTGCTGCACTGTATGAGCCCTCTGAGCTTCATGTTTGCACTAGAGATATTTTTCTTCCTGGTGGCTAAAACTCAGGTTATAGAGTCTGAGCACCAGCTTCACAACCCATGTCTACCATGCATCACCTGGTGACCTGGGCTTTTGGTGAATCCTCTTCTTGGGGGCCTCTTGGTGACCTCCATTGTGTCAAAGGGGGACTCTCTCTGTTCATGGTTATTATCTTCAAGATGCACAGCAGATGCCTCTTATGAGGTGCTGTTATGATGGGCCACTGCTATTAACATTTGCTTCTCTGCCCCATCTTTGACCTTACACTACTGTGCATTTTTAACACTATAATCTTGACAGAAGGCTGATGTCATTGCAGGACAAAACAGTGGAAAAAATGGGGTCAAACTGAAAGCTTTTATTCCAGTATAAATAACTGAAATAACACAGGCACTCTTAAGTCTTGACAATGCATTTCTCTTTCCATGTGTTTCCTTTTCTTTTTAATAAAACATGCTCTGTTCCCAAATTCCTGCTTCTGTGATCGAAGTGTTGGAATTGGATGAGCTACACGTTAACCTCCTGAAAGATTAATGATCCTCTAACACAGATTTTAATGGCTCATTAGTGTAAAAGCAAGGGTTACTGGACTGGTGGGACATAAACATTATTCATACTCAAAAATAATATCTTGCTCTGAGTTTGCCTGCTAACTCCCTCTTGGCAAAAAGGGCAAAGTGCAGCCATTAAAAGGTAGAAACCAAGAAAACACAGACAAGTGCTTCTGACCTGTGTGATACACAGGCAAACTCATCACTGAAGGAGGTTAGATTGTTTTACGGGTCTGAGTGGGTGCAACTCTCTGGGTTTAAGTAGAACTACTTGTCTTTACAGCAGCAGAGTGTGACATGAAATGTTTAATAGTTTGATACATGGTCCAGAGAAAACAAGTCTGCATCCATCACTTAATTTTATTGAACATTGAATCATCCACATGTGTTCTGATGTCTCCAGCTCACATCGTGACAACAAAGGAAAACACCTGGAATAGAAATAATGAGATCTAGTATAAAATGAAACATGGGAGATGGTTTGAATTTGAACTGTTTGCTTTGTCTGCTTCTTCTGTGGGGGTCCCCTATATAGACCTGATTCAGGTCCCTTTGCCAGTGGTATAGCTGTTTGAAAGCCTACATTGCCTCTAACCACTGATGAGCTAATCACCACTGGCTATACACCAGGAGTTGGTGTGAGAGTTTGTTTGGCATTGCTCTCTGCTGAGAGCTGACTGGGTTAACCTGGTTACTTCTCTGATATCACTGTTTGACTCTAGAGACCTCCTTGTAACATTTCTTTGGGCACTTTGGAGGAGGTACTTACCTGTTTGACACCTCCTTTGACATCTTGAGGCAACTGGGGGAAAAAAGATGCCCTGCAAAGCTGAGCCTCTGAAGTGGGAATAGGGTCATGATATCGCTGTGCTAGCAAGATGTACGTAAGAGTGCTCATGTCTTTCAGGGACTCAGTAGGATTACTTTAATTTTTAATTAATTTTGGAGTAATTAATTTTTTTGCTTACCAATATGATTTAACTCAGAAATTACTAATTTGTGTTTCACCTGCATTTGGACTAGTGACCTTGATTAAAGAGTTCTTCCCTGATTTCCAGTGCAGTGATTCATTCAGAAAGAGGTTTTCTAATATCAGTAAGTATCTTAAAATGCCATAATTAATTTTTAGTACAGTCAGTAATGGCAGATCATGATGAAGGCTCAACAATTCTTTTTCTCTACCTCCCTCAGTGACTCTACATTTATGTACATATTCTCTTTAATAGCTGAACCAGTATGCCTTTGTCATGTGAATAATAACACTGAAAGGGTTTTTTGTTGAAAAATTACTTCTAATTGACAGTACTGCCCCTTTTATGTACTTACATTATCTGCTGTCTTTTTTTTTTTT
>WEIU01004263.1:20620-56444 GCA_013389925.1 Aegithalos caudatus
AAAAAAAAAAAAAAAAAAAAAAAAAAAAAAAAAAAAAAAAAAAAAAAAAAAAAAAAAAAAAAAACAAAAAACAAAACCAACAACTTTTTAAGCTCTTTAGTGCACTTCTATAATGGAAAAAGTTTAAAATTTTTCAGTATTGTCAAGTCTCATGATTTTTGTAAATTATTGGGAGGGTTAATCATCGTAAGCTTTAATATCCTCTTTAGATTTTGAGATCTGGGACTTTGGGACTTATACCAAAGGATTTTTTTTAATTTTTCATTTTNAGAGCCAAGCTTGATCATTTAAGAACAAATGCTAACTTTCAATATGTTCAGTCAGAAAACAACTCTCACTCATTCTGACTTCTTTGTGTCATCTCTCTGGTGGACAACACAGGTATCTTCTAGAGGAGGTAAAAATAACACCATAGGAAAAGTCTAGTCTTGAGGTTGGAGATTCTCACCTGCACCAGGGAAGCTCATGGGGAAGGACATGGGGAATGTGAAACCATTGAATACCAGAAGAGCTATCTCACTCTTCCTGGAGGATGAGTGAAGAGGGCACTGACCAGAGCAGACAGATCTATGCTGACTGTTAGTGATGCCTTAAGTTTTAAATTTCATGTTTTTCAGGTCTGTGCTGCCTAGGGGTGTAATTCTGAGCTCATACTAAGCATTGTAGTGTTGCTGTAGTGTTGTACTTCCCCAGCTTAAACAAGTGCTACTTCCAGCAACTTTGTTTTCCTACAAAACTGTAGGCAGCAGAAAGGGGCACTATGTCATCTCAGTGACATTTTTATAATCATTAACATTTCAAATTGAAATTCTCAGTAGCTGAGGAGAGGCTCAGTTGCTGAAATAAAAGTGTCCACAACACTGATTAGAAGCTGAAAGGATTAGCTTGATGTCTCTGATGTTAATGCTTGCTGAAATGAAAAGGAAAAAAATGTTCAAAGGCCCAGACGTAATGTACCTGACTTCCTCAGACCTATCAAAGGGTTAGCATCAATAACCACGTAATGGCTGCTTTATAGTGTGAATTTTCTGACCCAATGTTTTCAAAAGGCTAATAAAAAGCCACACTGCTGAGACAAAATTTTAGGTTGGAATGACTATAAAATAAAATAGTAATGATAGAGCAATTTGTCTTGGTCTAAGAGTGGAAGTTAAACCTGTAACTGTGCCAGTCTTGAAGAGGAAGCTGGAAAAAGTAAGTTGCATGTTTTCATGTGCATAGCTAAGCATGCTAAAAAGCAAGGATTGCATTGGAATGAAATTTTTTGAAAAAAATTTTTTTTAATCTGTTTCTTATGGATAATGCCTATTTTTTGCTCTACAGGAGGGTCTTAAACACTATCAAAGTCTAGGTTGTTGAAAACAAGCATTTTAAGGATGTTGGCTGCAGCATCCTTTTGAGTGCAATGTCAAACTTCATGTAGGCTACATTTTAGGCTTTAGTCATGTAAAGAATTGTTCAACTATTTAATTTTTATGTATGCATCAGCCTTCACGGAACTGGAAGTAGAATTCAGAAAATTTAAACTGTTTAAAAAGAGGAGAGTTTGGGACTATAAGAATGTGATAACTCACTCATTGAGCCCTAGAATTAAATTTCATTCCTGTACTTTCTTCAAGTTTCTGTAGTATTCGCAATAATTCTTAGGGAAGGAAAGCAAATTATATTGGTTATACTGCAGCTTAAATAATTTGTATTTTCCCGCGTTAATTTTTGGGTGATGCATGCATACAAGTATAAAGGTCATCTGGTAGCAAAGGGTTTTTCTCTCTCAGATATAATAAACACTTTTGTTTGCTTTCTGTCTAAAGCTTGAGAAATTTTCCATCAAGAAAACAAAGTGCAGGAAAATAGTTAAATTATGCATGGTTTTGGGAAAACAAGCTTCTGCAGCTCATATGTCAGATAATGCCATCAGCATCTCTGGAGATTGCACCTACCTTTCAGGTTATAAAATATCACAGTGGGACTTCTTTGGATCTCCCTGGACACAGAGAAGATATACCAAAATTTGAATTATCAGAAATCATATCTTCAGCTACAAAAATGTGGGTTTTGAAGACTGTGGTGTCTCTGAGTTATTATCCCCCATTCTACACTCAGAAGCCAGGTCACATGCTGCCAGCTGTACCTTCTTTTTACCTCCTCTGTTTGGGGTTACATCCAAAAGATTTATTTTCCCTTCATAAATGCAGTCTATCGAATACTCAAGTGCACTTCTTCACATAGGACAAATAATGTGAAGTAATGGAAACAGAAATCCTTTAACCCTTCCTTTCACAAAGCAGATTATTTTCTCTCTTGTTGAATAATTTTTGTATGTATAAACCACACTTATCTAGCTGTGTTCTGTGGTGTTTATTGTGGTGGAACTGAGAAGTGATATCTGCCTTTGCAAGGCCAGAATTTGTGGTGCAGCCAAGTTTCTTCTGCTAGTCCATTTCCCACACCATCTTTCTAGGTGACTTCTCTAAAATACTGCCAAGAGTTACATTCTTCATTTTCTTAGCTTGTCTAGCTTTTAAATTTCCATTATGTTAGTTGGCTGTTTTGTCCATTTTCTTTTCCTAGCTTGTAATCTTAGTGTACAAATTAAATTTAATTTAGATTTATACACTTCATCAAGACTGAGGTTTTGCAGGCCAGTTTTTTGTGACAATGTAGGAGAAATACACCCCTTCCCCTACCCCCGCCCCCCCCAGCTATAATGAAATATTACAGAACACAAATGTTCTTTCTTAAAGTTGTTCCGTGTGGGATTTAGTCATATTTAGTAAGTATTATGTATATTCCACTGTCTTTTATGTACCTTTTGTCAGCTCTATTAAGTAGACAAGGTCCCTTGTTAATGGGTAGCCAAGGTCATCCTGTATTGAATGACAACATAAACTTGAGTGTCAAATAGGCTTGAAACACTGGAAAATTTCCTTTGAGAATGACAAGATCTGTTAAAATAGGCTAAATTTCTGGTTTGATTTTATTTCAGTGAAGTTATATCTAACCAGTGGCACAGTACATAAAATGAAAATTAAGATGCTAATTGTGCCATATTAGAAATATTTAGAAATAATTTAGCCCAAATACTTATTGTTCAGCCTAAAACTCTGAATAAAACTTCCCTTCCATTTTTCTGTTTGTTTTGCTTTCCCCTCCAGTGATTAACTCACGTTTTCAATGCCACTTCTTCACCCCATGCAGAAAATCTGAAAATAGCTATTGGGTGAGTTATGGGCTTCTGGCATGAAAAAAAATTGGTCTCTGATATTAGTATGCACAGGGAGGAAGACGTGATGAGAAGCTGTATTTGAGCTATAAGAGCAGTGGTAGTTTTCAGTCATTCTGTGATGCCCATAGGGTGATTGCTTGTCCACAGATTCAGCCAAGTTCACTTGACTCTTGGCTCCAGTAAGCCATCAGCAGCTCTAATGCTTTTTCTCCCCTGCCACCCCCCCAAAAANGCCCCCCCCCCAAAAAAAAAAAAAAAAAAAAACATGGTAGAGCAGTAAGAAGATATTTAAAACTGAAAGTTCAAATGCTATATATTCAACTGTCAAAAAAAAGTGTTTTTCAGAGAGGTCACTGCTCGCATGATTTGTATCAGAGTGAAACTGTACTCGAGAAAGGACTCTGTTGATTTTTACACTAGTGAACATTTTTACCAAGTTTGAGCTTGACTAACTGTAGAACTGGAAACTTATTCTTTGCTTTGTTTTCCTAAGAACTTGGAAAAAGCTTTATGCTTGGTCAAAAAAACCCAACAAACTCTCTCAAAAAAAAAACAAACCAAAAACCACACAAACCAAAAAGAACCCCAAAAAAACCTCCAAAACCAGAAACAAAGAAAGAAAACCCAGCTCTACTCCATTCCATTTTTTTTGATAATAAACTCCAAAATTTATTTTCCTTCTTTCTCTCTATGATCACGTAAGATCTGGATGCTTCAGAGTGCCTGTTCTTTCTGGCACCCTTATGAGTTACAGTAGTATTATTATTTGTGTTATTTTAGATAGAGAGCTTAAATGACCTTGTGTAGTGTCATACAGAAGATCTCAAGAAGAAGCTGGGCTTTCCCAGAAATGTTGAGATGAGGGCTCTTCCCTTGGCCAAGCTTTACTTTGTGGCCCCTAAACGTGAGCATAAATGCAATAGGGTTGAAACTTTTCACATTAAATTCATGAGTATGAAATCCTCCTGTTGCACCTTTCATTCTGTGTTTACTGAGTTTAGCTTTGGAACAATTTATGGGTGAAGGATGCCTGGTACAGAAAACAGGCGTCTTTTTATTCTGCAGTTGTGGCTGAAAATTGGTATTTATAGTGCCTGTAATTTGATAAAAGAGATATAGAAGCCAGGTTCCTTTCTATTATTTCCATCCTCTCAGTAGGCCACTTAGTTATCAAAGGCTGGTAGAACTGCTGTCTTTTCTTCCAGGAAATATGCTAGGCTTAACTCCTTCAGAAGAAGCCTTGGGGAAAACAAACAGATTTTTTTTTTTTCACTAGTAACCCAACATTAAGGAGTATTACTTCATCGTACATCTGCTCTTGCTGGTTTGCAAGAACTGGTGGATCTCAGCATCCTGTTGAAACAAGCATGACCCATGTGTTTCCATTCTCTGCTCATAATCAGTGTGTTGTATGATCCCTTAATTTTGCTTTCATTGTAGGAGGTTACAGGGATAGAGAGAGCAAAGTGTTGTGGCAGTGTGTCTGCCAAGGTAACTCAAGGATTAAAAAAGCAAGCCAGAAAATTATGTGAAGCACTGGGACATTGATCATCTGTACTGCTCAATTGTTTGTTCTTTCCATGGCCCAGTTTGGTGGTATTTCAACTCCTTTGCTCCCAAGCAAATAGAGAGGGCTGGTGCTTAGCAGCCCCTAAGTTCAGCTGAGCTGCTTGGACTTGCTGGCTTCACAGTCGGAGCCAACACCCAGAACTTTTCCTGACCTCTGAGAGTAGCACACCAATAAGCAAGCTACTGGCTTTCCTCAACCCCCTGCATGAGCATCCTGAATGATCATTGCATTATGCACTAATGAGTCGTCCTGGTTCTTCATAGTAAGAGTAATAACTACACCAATGCAATGTGACTCAGCATCAGAGGAATCTTTTCTTGCTGACTTTTGTAGATTTCTTATAGGCAGAACCGTTTCCAGAAGTCAGTTTTCCTCTGACTTTGGAGGAAAATGTAGCACTGCAGATCTTACTGAAATTGAAATAATTGCAAAAGGGGTTGTATTTTGAATGTTTGGAAGCCTTGGTAAAGATGCATCTTTAAACAAAGCACTACAGGTAGCTGCTGCACTGCATGGACAGTACCTCAGCTGGATGAGTAAATCCTTAGTCTTTTATCCTACTCCATTTCTTGAAAAAATGGAGAAAAAGGAAAAAAATACAAACAGGGACAATGTAACTGCCTAAGGGCCCCCACAGGCCTTACCTGCCATGGCAGCCAGGGTGACAGCACAAAGATGTAGTGGCCTGGCTTCAAGAATACAATTGAGACAAGGCTGAAGGACAGTGAATAGGAAAATGTGGATGCCGAAAGATGAGATATGCTGCAGTGTTTAGTAGACTAAACAGGGAATGGCTAAACCAGCAAAGAGGGAGTGCCAAAGGGGATGTATCCACCTTTCTCCTTGATTTCCATGCCACTACAGCCAGGAACATGAGTGTAAAAAGTGTGTAAAAAGCACCCTGTATGGGAGAACAAGCCACTGCCTGCTTTTTGCAGCAGAGCTCTTCAATTAGAGCATTCTCTGACAATATGTATGTAGGCTTGATTCCTGAATTTCCTGGGTGGAATTGAAAATGCTGCTTCATGGTAGAGGGTCAAACTAACACATTTTGCTGAGGTGGAGAGTGCTAGGCTAGTGCTGGAACCAGATACCTCCATTATTCAGCTGAAAAGCTGTCTCTTGCACTCTAAGCAAAGAATCTGTCAGCTTGCTTGCTGTCAGCTGTTGCCTGTCGTCAGTAACACAACTTCAAGCACTTTCAGAAAGCTTAGTTTCCTGATAAGCCATAAACAAATAAAGTGTATGTAGAAGATATGGGAAAATTTGTCAAGATCTTTTGCACATAAGCCCTTAATGCCTGCACTTTGGACAACTTAGTGCTTCTTTAGATTTCATGCAAGTTTTCTGCAAAACAATTTATCTAGTGAGTGAGACTGAAGGAAGGAAAAAGTAACTATTCTTAGTTTTTTGAAGAACAAAAGTGTATCAAGCAATTTTTCATCTATAAAACGGAAAAGTTTCCAAAAGAAATATAAACAGTTTTTAAGAAACTAAAGATAATAGAAAGTGCACTAAAATGATTAAATTAGAATTAATAATATATATTTTAAGGACTCAATTACTGATAAAAACCTAAACGTTTTAAGTGTCCTGCCTCTATGTTTATCAGTCCCCTTTGCTTATGCTCTTTATCCTTAGAGCTTTAGTCAATTTAATTTTTCTTACTTACTATTTTAACTCTAATGGGATACAGTGAGTTTTTGAGGCAACGTTTCCATCTCAGGGAGCATCTGTGACTAGAAAAACTTGCAACCAGCTGAACCCACTGACCCTTAAAGTATGGCCTATGTAGGTAGTTATAAATCTGTAATTATGTCACTCAGGAAGACTAAACATTAAGAGACATTGTCCAGAATCACAAAATCAAGAGCAATCAGGAGAAAAACCAATGTTTCCTAGCTCTAAGTGCTGTTTACTAATTGCATTGCAAGTCAGTCTTCAGTATGGTGCATATCAGGTTTAATTAACCTGGTTGGTATTTATAGGTAACGTAAAGTATTTTTGGCACAACTCAGTGAAGGACTGCACAAGCACTGAATCCTGCACAACAATTTTAGCAGGTGAAACCACAATGCCACCTGTAACAATACATGCAATACTGTAGACATCAACCACATATAGTCTACATATTCAGTGTGTTACATACCTAATTAGTCAAGGAAACTTTATCTGATTATCGGCATGGCCATATAAATACATGAAAAATTCTACCTCTATGCATACAAATAATATCAGTATTAAAAACATTTGTATAACATTTGCTTTAGCATCTTATCTTTGAAAATTATGTCTCCTGAAAAAAAAACAAAACAAAACAAAAAAGCAGTGAAAGACCACATCTTCATAACACTTCCATGAAGCCTGAATTATTTATTCTGTCAAATCTATAGAACTGGTATGGTATGTCTGTGTCTTGGAATCATAAGACTAAGGAATACAATTTTGCTAGCTCAGTCTAATCTTTGAGTTATTAGTGTCTATTGTAATGGGTCTTGCTGAGAACAGTGTTCCACTGAAACCATAAACTCATTTTTAGGAAGTTTTAAATCCGAGACAAGTGGTCATAACTTAGTGATATTTCTATCTTGACTGAGTTTGCACTGTCATTGAAAAAAGGTTATTATTCACACAGCTATAAATTACTGGGAAAGATATGATGTTTCAAACTCCACTGCATGATAAATTGAGCCTGAAAAATCCCTGGATTCTGTTTTATGAAAAGGCTTACAGAAACTCACAGAGACAACTGAATAAATGAAAGTCTTAATGGTGAGGATGAGGATGGATTGACAGAGCAATAAAAGAATACTGCACTGCTTATCATATGATCTTGCAGCTCCCAGCAGTATTTCAGAAGTTTGGTAGACTATTCACTTAAGGGAGTTAAGATACCTTTAACACATAATAATACAGTTTATATTGTTTCCGTGTGGCTGTTATGAATTTGCATTTCAGAGTTACTGCTGTCATCTTTAGACTTCATTTTGTAAAGAATGAAACCAAAAAGCTGCTGGTACTGCATCCAGGCCTATTTTCAAACCTGATGGTAAGGAAACATATAAAGCCAGTCAGAAGTGCATCTGCTCTACAAGGCATGTTTCATGTCATATCAAATTGACATTGTACATTGACTTACTGGTGATGGTGTCTGTTGTATTTTTAGAGCCTTATACGTTCTTAATGTGGGCTTCATTCCTTGAATAAATCTATACCTAGGTAATTGTGTGATTTCTGCATATATGATCATGAGCCACTCTGATTCATGGCCTTTCTGAAGAAGTGGTAACTAGGCTTGCAGCAATGTCAGGGACAAGAGGGACACAAATGGATATTGTCAGGTTATCAGTTTCTCCTGAATGTTTTTTTATGATCTGAATGAACACTCAGAATGCTAAAATATGAATTTCCAGTGTGGTAATCTTTTCTGGGCAAAAGAAGTCAGCCCCAAAATGTACACCGCTACCTAATAGGACCATGTACAGACAGATTTTTCAATTCTTATTGACAGCAATTCCACAACATCTTGTAACAGCACAAGCTAACTGGAGGCAATAAATTAGTAAATAAAATAAAATTTGATTTTTGCTCTGTAATCCTTCAGAAGCCAAGTTAATTGAGATTAGAGATTATTCCTACTGTATATTACAATCATTTTTCATACTGAAGTACCTTTCCTTTGTACATAGCCATGGGTAATGCAGTCTTAAAGGATTGCATAGTGTGCTTTAATATCACCTGTATATGAGTGTTGACTAAAGGAGAGGTATACAAAGAAAGGCCAGATTTTAAATATTTTTTTCATTATGAAAACAAAGCGATGTCAGGCAATTCTCTGTGGATTATTAGTAGCTGGGTGATTAAATGTGATATTCATTAATATGCAAAGGAAGATTGGAATGGCCAGTGTGAGGTTTGCAGTAATGAAGTGCTATGAGTGCTAAAGCAGTACTATGAAGTGCTCAGAAAAGGCTCTTCCCAAGTGCTGAAGGTTGGTTATCAGGTAAACTTCAGTGAAATCAGTTGGGAAAAGTCACAGTACTTTGGGGAAAAACTGGAATATGGCATTGAGGCAGAGGTTTTACACTGGTTCAGAACAGGTTGTACCTCTTTTCTTTGTATTCCTTTGAGTCCATAACAGATCTCCCAAGGATGTCAGAGGAGGTTTGTACAGAGATGCTAGAGGTTGAACAAGGCCTTAATGTAGTAGTTAAATTTATTTGTTTTGTTAGATGTAACTAGATAAATATAACCTTACATTGTCATTTAAAGGCTGCATGAAATTTTTTAGTCTCTTTCTGTAATTATTGCAAACAGGGAAGGATATCCAGGGAAAATTTATTAAAGTTTCTCAGGTATCTTCTGTTCAGTTGGATCATGGGATCATAGAATTGTTTGGATTGGAAGAGACCTTAAAGATCATTTAGATCCAAACCCCCTGCCATGGGCAGGAACACCTTCTACTAGATCAGTTTTCTCAAAGTGCCATTCAACCTGGCCTGGAATACTTTCAGGAACCGGGTACCCACAGTTTCTCTGGGCAACCTATTCCAATTTCACACCACCCTCACAGGAAAGGACCCAAAACTCTAGAGTCATCCTGAAAGCAAATTCTCCTCTACTGCTTCAGACCTATGGAATAACTATTCTTCTATAAATTGTCTAAGGCAAGACCTAAAGTGTTTTCTCAAGTGCCTCCAATTTGGACACTGCATTGCAGGATGATATAGAGCAGTTATAAAACAATCCCAACCTTCTTTTGCAGTCAGTGGTGAACATTGGAGGTTTTTTCAGAGGAGCCCCATGTGTGTTTTGGGGCTTTCTTCAGATAAATAAAAGGAAGTGGTAGCACTACAGTGGTGTCTGGATTCTTGTTCTGGAGTATATGTGACCACAAATGGCTGTACATAAGACATCTCTGTCCATTTCCTGTTTTTCAGGGAATGCCTCAGTTAAACCAGATTCAGTCTGGAGATCAGACACCGAGTCCAGTCCTGCTGGTGCCACAGGAGATGGGATAAAGCCTGCACAGGCAAGCTACCAGTGCCAGTCCCAGGGCACTGTTCCAAGTCTGTCAGTCTGGACTCCATTATAGTCTGGGCCTAGGCCTAACAGAGATCTTCCAGATGGAGGGCGGGAATGGTTTTGGAGTTTGCAAAGGCTGGGGATTACTCTCAATAAGCACTTGCTTAATTGGCTCTGAGCAGTTTTGGGGAGTAAAGAGTGAAGATTAATTCTACACATGAACAATTTTTCCACCTCAAGAGAGCCTTCAGAAGGGAGTTTTATGTTGTATGTGATAAATGATGCAACCACCAACATGTAGACTTTTGGGTCATGCCACTCATACCTACATTTTACTTGCTGGACTACAGACTTTACAGCTTTCCCTAGAGACCAGTACTTAGCTCTTTTTAAAGTTATTACAGCAATGATTTTATAGACATAAATAACTGATGGCATCATTGCCTTTCTGCACTGCTTTGTGATTGTACCAATAAAGTAGACAACTGATACTGAAAGTAGTGATCTGCACAAGAAGCAATACTGCATCTCTTATTATTCTAAATCACAAACTGTTGCTCAAATGGGAGGTTTAGTTTTAAAATTCTTCTTTAAGGTAGGTATTTTTCTAGCTTGGCATTTCCATTGCACAATATGAATTATATTTACTAGTATACTGTTTGCTTTCAGGTCACAAAATACTGAAACTTTGTTAGCGTTACCCTATAAATGGTAACACAGAATATATTTTGTAAATAATTAAGAGTCTTGGAACTGATGATAATAACTTATTCTTTTTATATCAATAATGTGGCCTGTTAGAAAGTATTGTTTCATCCATGGAGCAGTAAAAGGCACTGATATTTTAATACTCATCTGTAGTATTATTTATTTTGTTAAACGTATAATGTTGATATGCTGAAAGAGTAAATCACCATCTATCAAATAAAAACTGTCAAATCCCAATATAGCAGTAAACAGCTCAGCAGTGCTCAAAAGAATGATGGCTAACTGCAAAGCTGAAATGACGCATCTCAAAGAAATGGATATTTTATTAACTTTCTAGAAGCTGATACTATTATCGATAACTCATCCTAAGGGATGATTTAATGGGATTTAGCTAATATCATAAAACACTTATATAGCAAATGAAAAAATAGTCTAATCCATATCCAGACAAAGGAAATGTAATAGAATGAGGGAAAAGTATAACAGAAAAATAGCACTAGAAGATATTTTTGGTGGTGGGAGAAGGAGATGTAGTCCACTGTATCCTCTAAGATATAGCTTGACAAATGCTCAGGTAGCTTATTCTTAAACAACTTTTCCCTTTCCTCTTTGTGGTTTAGTTCAGCAGTTCACTATCTTTATCAAAGAAAAATGTCTTTAAAGTCTTCCTTGAATTTTTCTTAGTACAATTTCAGCCTCCTATCTGTTGTACTACCTGTCATTAGCATGAAAGACAGATTATTCTCCCTCTGTTTGGCAGCCATACTTTGTTATCAGCTACCTCCTCAATCTTCTCCTCTTTAGACAAAACAATTTAATTTTTTTCAATCTTCCTGATTTTAGCTCACACCGTGAGCTAAACAAATGACAGGTGAATTTCCTGTCCTCTCATTATTCTGCTAATTCGCTCTTGGACTTTCTTATTTGGAAAGTTTTGATCAAAACTGATCCAAATGCTGCAGCTGCCTCAGTATGAAATTCCTTCAAGAATTGCAGTTTCTTATTCTTTCAGCATGACCTGGAAATTATGTTACTCTTTTCACAAGTGGGGCACTGTTGACTCATATTCAGCTGTCATCTGCTGTAATCTCAGACCTTACTCTCAAGTGTGTTTCCTAAACAGTTGTTCTGTATTCTGTTTAAATAGATTGTTCCTTCACAAGCGTGGAACTTGCCCCTTATCACCCTTTGAATTTCATTTATTATTTCTACTCCAGGTGTCAAATTTGTCAAGATTACTTTGAATCCTGTCCTCCATTCCCACTTTCACATTTCTTGAGGATTTCATAAACATAAACTTTATTTCATAACCTGTGTCATCAAGGGAAAGATAAACCCAAACCCAGGTAAAACTTTATGTTAGACATTCTTCCATTTGATTTTTGGTAAAAGAAATTATTTAAAAAAAAACACAACAAAGAGTATGATATTTAAATCTAGATCATATTTTCATAATTTGATTTTGAAAACATTGTTTGAGCTACCTGGAGTCAAAATTCCTAAACATCAGATAGCTCATGTCCAGACTTGAGTATTTGCTATCTGTGTATTCTTGCTTTTAGAAGACAATTAGACTGATTTAACACAAGCTGTTCTTGAAAAGTACAATAGCTATTGTACGAGTCTTTTGCAAGCTGTTTGCCAGTGTCTAGATTACTTAGTTATTACAAAATCTGCTGTGATTTTAGGTCAAAATGGTCAGTGTATAGTTCATCATCTCTTATTTTTTCCTTATTTTAAAAACAGCACAATATTCAGTCTTTTTTTTCCACATTCCAAGTATTTTGCTGCCTTTTCAGATATCTCAGAGAAAAACATTAATGGCCCTGATATTGCTTCAGCTATTTATTTAGGTGCTGTTGAACTAATTTTATTAGACCTGATGAGTGTGCATTTGTTACAAAACTTTGGTATCAGCTGGGTGATGTTGGAGTCAGTAGATTTCAGAAGTTGATACGATGATGAGTCTGCATTTCTAAATGAAGACACTACAAAAATGTAGTCATGCATTTAGAACGTAGTGGAACAGGTTTGGTTCTGCTGTTTTTGTAAAGACAAGGAAGAATTAAACCCGTGGCTGCCCTCTTAGCCCCTGTGCAATTCTCTTTATTCATAGTGCCATATGCTGGGAAAAGTTACTGGTATAATCAGGGGAATGGAACATCTTTCTAACAGGAGTTTATGGCTGAAGTTTTTTTTCTTGAAAATATGAATGGAAAGGAAGATAGGTTGCTGTTGATATTACAGACGACTGATACCACAGTTACAAGACAGTGCAGAGGTTTTGTGTTTGTAGGTCACCATGGTAATAGCTAATATTCCTCTTACTATAGCTGCTTTTGATTAGCCAGAGGTGGAAATTTATGCATTTTACCACCTTGATTGATTGAGACTATAGTTTAGACTAATGACCTTGGCTGAACCTGCAAGTTGTACCAAGTCCATCCACACTCCATGGAAGGAAAAAAAAAAAAAAAAAAAAAAAAAAAAAAAAAAAAAAAAAAAAGGTAAAGAGTGAAAGATCATTTGAAGTCAGTTCTTCATACAAGCCTGCAGGATAATTACTGCAAAAAAGTGTTTACCACATTTGTTATAAGCTGTGGATGGCCAAAGAGAAGGGCTGATGTATTTTCTGTATTATATAAATTCAAAGCAGATTAATGATTCTTAGAAAAATAATGATCAGAAAAATTATAAAGATTTCTTTTCTTATAAAGATAGATACAGACAGTTTAACCTGCTGCAACAGCACTGCCAAACTGACAGGAACATCTGTTTTTTCTGGTTTGACAGGAAATGGTTTTAAAGACACCAGGTGCCAGGATTATGTACCACTAAAAGATTCACTTTTCAAGCCCTCAAGTTCTATGCTGGCAAACATCCAGAAGGATCAAACTGAAAGGCAGATTTCCTATGACATAAGTGGCACACATTTGTTTAAACTAAAGATATGAGATGTTCCAGTGCTGCTATGACAGCAAAGAATTCTATTTCCCTAATTATGGACTAAAGTTTTCTCTCCTGAGTAACTCGACTCTGCTGTTAAAAGCAACTTACCCTGACTGTGATAAGACTTGTCATGTTGCACTACTAAATCTCTGAGTAAAGAATAGACTGCCAAAGTTTAGAAAAAAAAAAAAAGATTGAATCGTTTAAATAGTCATTCAATTTCATTCAGTCTATCTTGACAAATTATTCTCCAAGAATAAAATTATATGCCTGCTAACCAGTAGAAGAACATTTATATACAGTCAGAGCTTATTCAACTAATTTGGGATCAGGAACTGAAATTTGCAGTTCATATGGCTAGTCAGGAACTGTTTAGATATATTGTCTGTGTTACTGGTGAGCATTGAAAGACCACAATTCCTGGTTTGAAGTGTTCTTGTTCACCTCAATTTCATTTGCTGTGATATAGCTATGAGCTACTCAATAAAATTCTCTAGAAAGTAGTGCAGAGGAGCTCTCTTACTTGGAGGAAAGACCTTTATTCAATCTGCCACTCCTAAAATAATATCTAGAGGACACTTTGAAGTACTGAAAATCTCTGTACCAGCAGATTTTTCTCAAATTAGCAGGCCTTTAGTGGAGTTATACCTAATTGATTGAATGGCTAGGGTAAGTGATTTACGAGAAAAGATTAAAATAACTTTATACATATTGCTTGCTTAAATTACAATTACTCTGCCTTTAATAGCTATCTACAGGTATTATTTGAGAAACATATGTTCCTTGGATGGAGATGAATTGTTCACTGTTATCCAGGGATCCATAACTAGAAGTATAGCTGCAAGAATTATACAAAACCAATCACCAAGATAATATTTGTGATCCCTTTAGTCAGTTAAAATTAAGATTCATGCAAAACCAATTTCCTTGACAAGCAAGTTCATAGAATATTCATATCAGAGTATTCCTACAAATGGAGCATACCATTTGCGTGCCTAGATGCCCTCCTTGTATTGGTAGCAGCTAAAAATCAGCATAAAAACCCCTTAGGATTAAAACACATCCATTGCACAGGCAAAAGCAATAGCAACATGGCTAGGCAGACACAGCAAGTAGCTAGCTATGAGTGGATGATATTCAAAGTACTAATCAATTGTCACTTAGGGAAGGATCATCTGCAAATGTTAATATTAGCCAAAGGAACTATAGCTAAGGATGGGGAGAAACGCAGCAAGACAGGCTAGTCCAGGACATAGAAAATAATTTCCTGAATTTTCTCAGTTGAGTAACTTGTCTGTTTGTCCCTAGGCCCTATTGGCTGGTGTCATTCTCCCCAAGCTACTGTTGGACATTATGAACACCCTACTTTACTCTCTGAAACAGGCTTGTTAAAACCATTAATCATGCTAGAAATACAAAGAGCTCTCTCTCAAACACTGTAGTGGTGTCATTCAAATATGACTGCTGCTCAAATTTACATCTGGTTTTTTTCAGTTTTGTTTTGTGGTGGTGTATTTTCTTATTTTTGTGGGGGATTTTTTAAAATTAATATACTGATTCTTTGTTTTTGGTAAGTGATGCTAGGAAATTCAAGCTGTTTGGTTTGGGTGGGACTTGCCATGTGGTTTCCTGATACAATGCAAACCAATCTCACTGCTGAAGTACAGGACAAATGAAAATAAACAATTTCCCCCTCCTGTTTAATATTTTCATGTTTTGTTGGTGTCTCAGCCATGAATGACTGAGTAGGGGGTGTGAGTACAATGAGAAATGCTTACTCTGGGTGGTAATAGACCTTTGGAAGCGGCACTGAACTTTGTGACCTGTAGACTTTACAGGATGATTAGAGAATATAGGCCAAGGAAAGGTCATGAAGGTAGGTGAGAGAAGAGCCAGAGCATAGTCCATCCTTGCAAGAGCATTTATTTGTGCTTGTACACTTAGTTTGCTTCCAGTGACATCAGTTTTTATTCACCTGTATGGCCAACACCATTTGAAAGTGTTTTGACATATATAGGTGTGTGCCTCAATTAGACGTATACAGATATATCCACACATGCACCTCACCAACAATATCTGTTATAGAAAAAGAATCCTTCTACAAATATTTCTGATTCAGGACTGCTTCATAAAGATTTAATCACATGTTCCTCCTTAAAAAATATACCGGTTTTTCTGAAGTGGGTCAGGAAGATTAAAAATGAGGGTGAAATAGCAGAGCACTTTCCTATTAAAAAGCCTGCCTTTGTATAGTGAAGTGGTCATTACTGCCAGACCCAGGGATAACAACTTGGCACCCTATTCAAATCTAATAGAATCTAATAAGATGCAGGATTTTATATCCTTATCTGAAAACTCTATTATCATTGCTTTTATAGCTAGACAGTTCAATGTAAAGTGCTAGAGGAGACAAGTCCCAGTTACTTTGATGCAGTTTCTTGAGTTGTAAGTTCCCTGAATTTTACACTGCGATAAACAGCTACTATGAGTTTGAGTGTGTTCTACAATGAGATGGGAAGTTTTTAGAGACATGACCATTGTCTTTTTTTAGATGTTTCTGACAGATGAAAGGAGCCTTAACAAGAACACAGAACAAGAATTTGTACCCACTTCAAAGATCCTTTATATTGCCAAAGTGGCGATTAGTGGCTTTTGTGCAAATGGCAATCAGACCCATATGATTTTGAACTGTTTTTTGATGTGTGGAGAACAACTTAGCAGCATTATGCTGTGTGAAATGGCTTCTTATAGCTACAACTCCATTTTTTTAAAGGTTAAATATGGAAGGAGTGGGGAGTCAATTGTAATTTTATAGAGTTTTGCCTACTGGTTGCCAAGTGTGAAAGGGTTTTTGGAGAGAAAGAAAAAATATTTCCTTTGGTTAATATGCTGGTTTGGGCCAGAATAGTTATTTTTCTTCATAGCACCTATTATAGGACTACATTTTTGATTTGTGCTGAAAACAACTGATAACACAGGAGTGTTTTACTTACTGCTGAGCAGGGCTTACACAGAGATAAGGACTCTTCACCCTCTCATTCCACCCTGCCAGTGAGGAGGCTGAAAGTTCACAAGGGGTTTGTGGGGCACACAGCTGGGACAGCAGACCCCAGTTGACCCAAGGGATACTCAGGACCATATGGCTTAACAATAAAAAGCTGGGTGAAGAAAAAAATGGAAGGATGTTTGGGGTGATGGCATTTGTCTTCCTAAACAACTTTTACATGTGATGGAGTCCTGCTTTCCTGGGGATGTCTGGACACCATGCTTTGCCTCTTAAACAGCTTTCTCACTTGTATAATCCTGTGCCCCATCCCAGTTGAGCCTTGGCTGGGTGGTGCTTAGTTGCCAGCTGGGGTTGAACCATGACAGTTCAAAAAATAAGTCTGGGTGTGAAATATCCAATAGTATCTTATTTAGTTTCTGACCTGATCTGTCTCTGTGAAGCCTTATCAACCTTTTAAAATATGTTGTTCAAAACAATGGGTAAGGGTTCTTCTCTTAACATTTTCTTGTTCAATTTGTTCTCTGCAGCTGGTGTCTTTTTTCTGACAATTTCCTTGAAAGTTCTTTAGGGCAGGGAGGTGATCTTACTAATTTTGAAGTGTAGTAAGGACTCAGTGTCTCAATGAAATTTTAAGGTGATGTAGTAAGTAAATACTATTGACTACAGTATTCTGATTGCTAAAAGAATAACCATTTTTGGTGATGTTACAGGTAAAATACAAAGGAAAAATTTAGTAATTGTACTGGAAAGAAAGTCATAGTTTGTCTCATAAGGAATCAACTTGAAGGCTTGTTAGGCCACATGAGAATGAGGAATCATTTGTTATTCTAGGGGAAATGAGATATGAAGTTGTAATTACTGATGATTTATCTGTTGCATTTCAACCTCCTGTAGTTTATTCTGACTAAACCAGGTTTCTTTTCTTAATGCATTAAGTACACAGAGTAAGTCATGTGTTCAGACCAAGGTGAACTCAATGAGGTAGAGGGAGTAAATGCGTGTTTGCCCTTAGTAGGATTGGCAGTTAAGTTAAATTTTCAGTGACATTTCTGTACCAGTGAAGGCTTAGAGGATGTCATGCTAATTTCTGGGAGCCTTAGAAGCTCTACCACAAAGGTTCAGCACAGTGATAAGTTTTGCTGGTGGCATTACCTAAACACCTGCTGATGATTCCAGATCCCACCTGCAGTGCCACCACAGCAGAGGGTTGGCTCCTGCTCCAAAGAGCTCTATCTCATAAGATTGTAATACACAGTCAAAGTGTAAGGGTGCAAGAAAGCAGTGACATTTGACAATAATAGAGCCAGAAGACCTAGGCATGGTTTTGAAACTTTGAAGGATAAAGACATAGCTTTGACAATCATAGGAAACCCTTTCTAAAGGGAACAGCAGTCATGGAGAAGGCATGAAAATGCTTCTCTGAAAATAAAGTCTTGGACCATCAGGAAAAGGAAACAGTACATTTGATGCAATACAGAGAGAAAGGGCTGGGGTGCTTCATTAGAACAGGTTGCTTAGAGCCCCATCCAACCTTGCCCTGAGCACTTCCAGAGATGAGGCATCCACGACTTTTTCCAGTGCCTCACTGCCCTCACACTAAAATATTTCTTCCTTTTCTTATCTAACCTACTCTCTTTCTCAGTTTGAATCTGTTCCCCCTTGTCCTGTCCCTACATTCCCCTGTAAAAAGTCTCTCTCCATCTTTCTTGTAGTTCCCTTCAGGTACTGGAAGGCTACAACTATATCACCCCAGAGCCTTCTCTTTTCCAGACTGAACAATGCCAACTATTTTTCCTCATATGAGAGGTCTGGCTTTATCCCTCTGATCAACTTGGTGTCCCTCCTCTGGACTCACTCCAGCAGGTCCCTGTCCTCCCTGTGCTGGGAGCCCAGAGCTGGATGCAGCCCTGCAGGTGTGGTCTCAGCAGAGCAGAGCAGAGGGGCAGAATCCCCTCCCTGGCCCTGCTGCCCACGCTGCTTTGGATGTAGCCCAGGACACTTTTGGCTCTCTGGCCTGTGAGAGCACACTGACAGCTTATGGCCAGCCTCTCACCCACCAGCAGCCCCATGTCCTTCTCAAGAGGGCTGCTCTCCATCTGCTTATCCCCAGCCTGTGCTGATACTGGGATTTTCCTAACCCAGGTGCAGCACCTTGTAGTTGGCCTTGTCTAAATTACATGGGATTCCCATGAGCCCAGTTTTTAAGCTTGTCTGGGGGGGTTAGGTGTGTACAAGATTCATCCTGAAAGTTATTTTAACTGGTCTTTCTTCCACCATGCTGCACTGGCAGTATTGTCAGAAACCATATGTCAAACCAGCCTGGAAGGAATCTTTCTGAGTTCTCATCCTTTTAAGACTGGGATTTAAAGTAGGAGCTAAGACACAGATTTAACTATTGCAATCACTTTGAGCACTGCTGTAAGCTAAAGTGTTGAAATAGACAGATAGGTGGATAGATAGATAAAAAAGGCTTCTGAGTAGCTTCTAGACTTCTGCTTTTTCCCATGACAGACTCCTGCAAGTGATTGTATGGATTTACATTGCATACAAATTACTCAGGGCTTTGGCAGTACATACTTCACTTACTTGCTATCACTTGCAGAATCAATGCTTTACATGAACAAGCTTGCACGCACAACAGTGTTTTAAACCATTTAGTAGCAATAAAAAACTATATTAAAAGCAAGAGGAAGAAAAAAGGTAGAAAATGCTGATTAACAGACATAAAGGCAAATCTTAAGTGGAAATTTTTATTAGCTATGAATGTATTCTATGAAGGTAATTTTCCCGTGCATAGATATTTTTCTTCCTACCCTTGCAAATAAAACCATGAGATGTATTTCAGACTTCAAGGACAGAAGGATTATATTAAAAAAGTTGGGGGAGGAGGAGAAAACATATAGGTTTTAGTTTGGAGTCATCTAAATGACAAAATGGTTATTACAGAGTGTAGTCTTTTTACTAATGATATTTACTTTTTTTTTATAATAGATTCATAATTTCAGCGCAGAATTCATTGCAGATATCTCTGAATGTAAATAACATCTTTCCTCAGAAGTTAAAGAATAAAACCTCAGTTGCGTAGCTGCATTTCATTTATATGCTGAAGAAATTTATACAGTAATTTAATTGTGGTGAGCTTTTAAAAATCACTGAAATAAATTCATCTCATGACTCTTCTTGATTTTCATTTTTTCTAGCTCTTCCAAAGATAGACTATACCACACATTGCTGCACAGGCAAGAGGTGTGTGAGCATCAGACTAAACTACTTTGGCTAGCTGGAGGCAGACTGGCTAAGCAGCATAAGGGTCTATCCAGGCTGATTAATACCAGTGAAAAGCACAGAGATCTGTGCTGCAATGAGTTGTTCACTAACAGGATTTAGGATTGCAGTCCTGAATTCAGGATTGCTTTGGTATCTGTGGTATCTGTGCCCACTCTCTGACCTAAAAGACAATGGCTTGGCATAACTTACCATTCTCTCCCCATGGCTTTACTATAGTTTAGTAACACATTTATCATGAAAATCTCTGCTGCTTTCTCATCTGAAAAAAGGGTTTAATTAAGTTTTGCTAGTTTTATTTATAAGTGTCCAGGAGTCTGTGTGTTTTCCTGGAGAGGTTGCAAGGAAGATATTTTGATTGTAACAAATAATAAAGAAAGAGAGAGTTGAAAAGAGAAGATGCAAGTTGTCAGAATGTTAATAATGTCAGCTACCTCCTGGGATTGCAAAACACTGAGAAAAATTTCACACAGAATTATGACCCTGGTTCTGTGATCCATATGTAACTAATAAGTTTAACAGATAAACTATAGCTTTGGAGTAATTAATTTCTTCATTTTCACACACAGTTGCATACATATGGACAATATGCACAAAAATTATAAATCAGTGTACATATTATTTACAATTTTAAAAATGCAACAGAAGATTCACAGAAATTCTTAGTGAAAATGAAGAGCAAGATGTTAAAACCATTTTTTAAATGAGATACTTAGAAGTATAATGAAAATTATCTTTCTATAATAGTTTGAAAATACTGAGCAACCTTGGGAGTTCAAGTAGAAAATCAATTCACATTCTTGTGGATGGATGCATAAAATTCTACTGGCCAAACCAAATAGCTCTGCATACTAAAATGTGTCTTAACTTTAAAGTCTATAAATTGCATTAATTAAACACATACATACATACATATATATAATGACTCCATGATTTAAACATTTACCTTATGATTTGGAAGTAGGCCATAATCTGAGCACCTGTTGAAGAATATTATAAAAGGTAAATGCACTATAACATGTTATCAGATAGTATAGATATCTCTCTACAATCTTGCAGCGAGAAATCAGGCAGCCAGAGAATAACCATTTTAAGAAATTAATGAAAGTCTAACTCTTTTCTGAAATTTTCACTCAAGAACTTGGTTCATTAATGTCCTTTATTCAGTCAAGGGATGAAGAGCTATCCCTGGGACAAGACTGACCCAAGGTTTTATCTTCTGGTGCAGCAGTTCTTAAGAGAATATGAAGGCAGAAGCTATAATTCCCTTTCCAAGTGACAAGAGGAAAACAATTCCTATATGTTACTGGGCTGACAGGATTGAGCTATGTGCAATCCCATTCATTTGCAGCTGTGCTTATGTGACTTTCTCTTGAACAAGGGAAAAGACTTCCTATAGTAACTTTTAAAGATTTTTTTTTTTTTAAAGGTTTTAATCTGCATTTCCACTACTGGTACAGTTTTGATTTGAATTTTTTCCCTGTAATTATTTATTTTTATCAATCAAAATATAGCCCCTGACTTGGAAGGAAATCTTATTTTTAACAAAACCAATGTTAATTACAATAATTACTGTCTTCTTTTTTTACCTCATCTTTTTTCATATTTTTAAATTTACTCTCATTGTCTGAAGTTCCTCCCTAACATGTATGGAGTTATATATAATATTATTTATTAATGTTTTGCTTAATTCATTGCTTAGTTTCCACAGCCTTGCTTCATGCCACTGACCTACTGCTGTATAAGATGGTGTCTTAAATATATTTTAATTAATTAGCAATTATTCAGGTATCAACAGGTGTCATTCAGCCAACAAATCTCTGATAGACCTCTTTGTATTTGTGCTACCAGGTATTATATATTGTGCTACCAGGTTACAACCATTGTTTATATAAATTCCCACTGTGCAGTTATCAAAGCCAAAAACTGCACTGATTTCATGGGGAATATTATGAAATTTAGAGTGAAATCTTAGGCATGTGGATAAGTTCATTTTTTCTCAAGTGACAGTGGCCAAAGATACAGTTGCATGATGTGGTAAATCTTCTAGTATAATTTGCAATGCCAGTGGTGTTATTTCCAGCCCCTTCTCCCCTTAAATAGGTGCATTAAATGAGTTAATGAGGATTACCTCAACACCTGGACAGAATAAAGGTTAAAAATTCCATCTGTTTGTGCAAGAAATCTGTTCTTATATGTCTTTTATCCCATTTCTTAGCTTTTTGTAGAAGAAAAACTCAGGACCAAGACTTCAGCTGATTTAAATTTTGGGAAGCTGGTTTGATTTATTGGAGTTGCATGGGCTTAGAAGGAGCATGGAACACCCTTAATTAGCATGCAATTTTACTTGATCTCTAGGAAACTTGATTTGAATTAAGTTTGAATTGTAAAGCATCCAAGTACACTGGATGATGCAAGTTTCATTGCCAGTTGTCCTCTTACCATCTGTAAATGACAGTCGAGGTAATTTCCTTGCCAAAATAAAGTTGCATTGAAAACTGGGATGCAGGGATGCACTCATGGCAAAAGGCGAAGCAGATCACTACAGAGGAAAAAAATCAGGATCTAGACTGACAAACCATTCCTTCATTTCACATGGAAGGTAAATAGAAAGATATATTGCACACAGATGCCTGAAAACTCTTTCTCATGCAGCAGAATTAGACACACATGAATACTTAAATCAACAGAACTTTTATGTGTGACTAAACCAAACTCATAATAGATATACTACATCAACTATGTTGCAGCTGTCTCTGGCTATCAAAGCTTCCTTTTTCTGACCTGAGGGAATTGTAACTCACTCATAAAATTCGCAATTCAAGAAAAAGGAGCATTTTTAAAAATTTTTGGAATAAAAAACCCCAAACAGCCCCATTCTGGTCACAAAGTGGAATATGAATGTCAGGCAATACACAGATCATCTGTTTGTAGAAGGCCATCTATTTTCTTCTGCTTACATTATGTGGGAGGAAACAGAAGGACCTAAATCTTGTTAAGTACCTTAAGTCTAGCTGATGCTTCTTTCTAAGAGCTGTTCTGATTGAAGCAATTAAGGCAGACACAAGATGGGAGAAGGGAGGATGATGAAAAGTGTAGCTATTTCAAGATAATGCGATTTTTGATGTGTACACAGTATATTTGTGCTTAGGAACAATAATGAACTGTGGGAGGGGTCTGGGTACAAAGAAAAGACCTGTGGTTTTGCATAAGCAAGCAACACATTTGTATCTGACAACTGAAGGAAGAACAGTAGAGATGCTTGAAATCTTCCATCTCTTATTGTGCAGAGTTAGAGACTGTGCTTCTTCCCCTTGTTCATAGCTGCTTCACCACTAGGCATGGACAATGAAGCCTTAGGGTCTTTATGCTTTCTTACAGTTTGCATCCCGCTGCATTAGCTGCCAGAGTTGTGCAAGAGAGTTATACCTCATTTCTGCCTGCCCAGGTTGCACTGCATCCTGACTTTTAGCCTGCTGGCTTCAGAGAGATGATGCCTTGGGTAGGTAGGGCTGCCAGTTACCTCATGTCTCTTCTGACACTTCTGTGAAAGAGACTTCTGTGCCACAGTGTTTTAATGGTTCTTTCTGCCAGTAAGTAATATCCATTCTCTTCTGTGCAGAACAGAAGTAAATAAAATGAAATGTAAAAGCTCCCAGGCTTAGATCACAATTAAATTTTCTCAGAACAATTGCCTGGCCCATGAATAATCATATCTAGTCTGACCTGATAACACAATTTAGTTACATCCAATTTGTCTCACTAAGCTCAGGGAGGCATAAGGGAAAATAGAAGCTTCTGAATATAAATATCAAGGCCAGCTGACTATAATCAGTGTTTTCTACAAAATATGAACCCTTCTCATTTTGCCTGTCTAAATCAGTGTAAATGATGCAGAATGCTAGTAGGGCTCAGATATTACCTGCATCCAGTACCTACAACACAATGTGTGAGTCTTTTGGAACAATCAAAACAGGCCAGACAGAAACAAAGTTAGGCTTCTTAAAAGAACACAAAAGAAGAAAGCTAAATAGGTTTTGAGATTACTTTGAAGGTAGGAGTTGCCTTTGAATGTGCAAGAGTATATATTAGTGAATTCATAAAAATTTGTAACCTTCATAATGCTTTTCAGCAAAGTCTTTTCCTCTCTACTTATACAGCAGTTTCCTAGAGTTTAGGCACAGGCTTGAGCTATGCACATATAACATTGCTCTGCCTTCTTCAGATCTGGTTCCCTGATATATAAATGTGCTTTTGCTTTGGGCTGATATTTTGCTTTAGTAACTAGAATTGCTTACCTGATCCAGACAGTTACAATCATTTTCTTGGGAAACATGCTCTTATTTCAGTAACTTTTATTGTTGAATTGCACTGAGGGGAAGGACTCTTTATGACTATATTTGGGAGTAGAAGATCTTGTGCTATGAGATAATAATGAAAGATATGGTGGCAATAACATATTTTATGGAGATGGATATTTAAAAAACAGTGGCATTCCAACTGTGAGCAAACCAGTAAGAAAGGAAAAATATGAGCCCTTTACAGATAAGCAAATTAAAGTCCAATCTTTTGCACAGCTTTTAAAAATGTAATTTTAGCAGTTTGTGTGAAATTAGCATGCTAATTATAAAGCAGATTGTTGGGCTAATTAATATTCGATAATAAAGATGAAATTTGGCATCTCAATTTTTTTTTATTTTTTTCATTTCCAATATGCTCATATCAAGGAAAAGATGGAGAAAAGTGTTTTTGACATCCAATCGCAAATTCACAAATTATTTCCTGGTTTCTAGATAACACTCTATATCTTACAAAATATGATATTTCAGATACCATACATGAAATATGAAGTTGTGTCTGCAAGTGGTGAGAATATTTGAATTCCTTTTCTTTAAGGCTGCAGACATTGTTGGTCAGGGCAGAAAAGCTTGCTTAGATGTTCGAAAAACATACTTTTATGAAACAAGAACTTTGTTTTTCTGTATTTGAGTGCTCCTTTAAAGAGCATCGAAGAATTCTATCAGAAGCTTTTTATGGGAATGGCCATAATCATTTCTCACCTTCCTGTTATTTGCTGAGCAGGTATCAATTTGTATTTTCCTCAGATGCCCTACTTGATTGACATACCTGCTTTATATTAGAGCAGTTGTTCTAGTCCACAAGTGTGAAGTCTCATGCTTTTTTTTTTTTTTTTTTTTACTGTGAGAACATCTCAGGTGCCCAAACTCAAATATCTTTACCTTTTTAAGATTGCACAAGTTAGTTTAATGAAAGATACTATCTCTACACACCTTACTTGACTTCAGATAGCAAATAACACTCCAAATTATCTTTCTGACACTTTTGTTAGATCGCTCCAGATAAACACTGCTAATACTCTTGACTAGGTTTTCCTTATGTCTATATAATCTCCAAGTTGACTTGGACATTAGGAAAGAATTAATGACAACTGCCTTTTTCTTATAGGGAAGTTTTTATTAGCAAACTACTCTAGGTGTTTTTGTAGGTCTCAGGTAGGACCTTGAATATCTCATACTGCAATATTGTTTTTGTCTGGAGACAGTGATTGCTATCCTTTCTATTGACAGAGAGTGGTCATGTGCCGAAATCAACCAAGCATAAGTCAGGCTACCTTCTGATTCCTTGATCATGACACCAGGTTATGAAATATCTTTCTTTACTAATATAGTCAGGTCAAGTTTTGCTGAAAGTACCAAATTCCAGTTAAAGAGCCTCTTTCAAAGAGTTGTAACCATTTCAGCTTAGTCATTCTTCACAGCATTATATTGGAAATGTTTGAAATTATCTGAGGAGCAGCTGCAGAGAATAATGCTATATTAGAAGTGCCACAACAATTGAAAATGCAAATGTTGACCAAATACAGATAAGGCTAAAAACATCATCTACTCATCTATGAAACTGATGACAGAGAGGCTGAACCTCAGAGATTTCAAGGCCACTGTGAATCACAATTGTCATCCAGCTTTGACCACTCACAAAAGCACGCTGCAGAATTTGGAGAGTTGAAGAAAATTATTCTGGAAAAGAATAATGGTCCAGCTCCCAATAGCCCAAAGAATAACTTCAGTTTCTTGGAAAAGGTAAGTGCTTTCTCAAGTACCTCTGTGACAGACTTGATCATAATTCCATGGAAATTCTTGAAGCCCTTTTTATATTGAGAAAACTAGCTTCCATCCCTGTAAATGTGTAAAACCACTTCCCATTTTGTGATTCCTTTGCACCACTTCCAACTTTGTCTGCTTCATCATGGTAATCAAGGTAGATGTAGTTGCCTTCCCTGTGGAAAAACCTTACATTATAAATCATGTCACTCAATTCGCCTCCTCTACTGCCACTCCCTGTGTTTTCCCCTAGCATCTGAGATAGCAGTGAGTGACCTTACATGTCTCCTTGAAAGTGGAAAAAATGTTGAAGCTGCTATTTGAGGACAAGAGACTGCAGCATTTCTTAGAATAATGGGATTAAAACTTTACATTCTAAGCTACTACAGGAGTAGACTGGATGCCTTTGTAGGAAGGTGGTGTTATCCTTGCAAAGTTACAAAATCAGGCTCCTTCTTTTCTGGTCTCTAGCTCCACTTTTGAATGGAGAATGGATGGGTTAGTCTTTGCTTTCAGCTCTTCTACAAGAGTGTTCATGAGGAGATACAGTCTTGATCTGTGGCAGCAAATTGCTTGCTCCTGCTACCTTTGTGGCTAGTAGGCTGTTAGAGAGATGAAGGGGAAGGGATGTGGAAATTCAGGAAGATTTTCAGGCTATAATTTTTTCTTGTAGGTATTGAAAAAAGTAGAGAAAGAAGATAATTTCTCTCGTTTCTTGTTACTACACACAAAGCTGAAATTGGAAGACTTTTTGGTGTCTGGCTTTCCCCAGTGACTGTATATAAAATTCTGGTACTTCCCTTGGGGTTTTGTGTCCAGTATACCTTAATTTGGATCCACAGATACTTGTGAAATATCTAATGATGCAGGATAGTCTGCAAGAAATTAATTGTAACCAGCTAAAATTCCTTTTTTTTTTTTTTTTTTGTCTAAGAACCTGACGATGATTCAATATGCTTTACTGCATCTCTTTTCAATTTTCTCTGCAAATGGTGTGTTCAGTCTAAATTAGAAGACTGTTTTCCAATGCAGAACTAAAAATTTTATAGATTACATTATTCTGTCTCTAATTAGCCACACTTCTAACACATTGTCAAAAACATTGAGCAAAGAGGCATGTTATTCTAATCCCTTAGAGTATTTTCTTATATTGACATGATTTTTTGTGTGCTTTTCAAATCACCAAACAGCTGATAGATATATAAAGGATTTCTTTTGCATGACATCTGTACTGTAATCTGTATTTACTGAAACATCCATGATGGGTTGCTAGGTAGTTCAGCCTTGCCTGCATGGTATCACAGTGATTCTGTGGTGTCTGTGAATAGCAGTAGCTGTTATTAAAAAGTACCAGGTCATTTTCTCTCAATTTATATTATGTTAGCCGACAGTCATTTTTTCCCCTCACATCGTCTCTGGACATCTTATTTCACTGTATTAATTTTTGACTTTAATGTACTTGATTCAAAATATAACAGGACCAGGAACCTGAAACAAGCTCATTTTGGTTATTTGGGCCTCACCATTTAATTTCATAGACTGAAAAGGAATTATATTTGTTCTCCGGGTGCATAAACATGTCAGCAGTTATCACATAAACAGTTACAGAAGCAAATTTAGATGCATAAAATTGAAATTTGTTTCACCATGAACATATACAGAAATTAACTTAAGGTGGGTGAAGAAAAGTGTAGCTGGAGAAGATAAAAAGATCACTTAAAAAAACTCTCAAAACAAAAAGATCTGTAATTGAAGTTTTCACAAGACTGAGATACTGGTGTTGATGTTCTCAGTTTGTCTAATAGATTTTGGAGTGCAGATATCCTAGTGTATCCCTATTCAGAGGCTGTGGAGTCTTTGGAGCTAAGAGGGATGCTTCTTGATCAATATTTAATAGTTCAGTAGGTAGAGAGTGAAAGCCTCATATGACACTGAGCAATGTGGTCAGAGCAGACACTGTATCATGATTCTGGATGTGCCTAATGTCACATTGTATAAGACTTATTATTACCCCGATATCCAGAATATTTGTTTTTTTAGCCTACATAACACGTACAGAAAGAAATACTGAAATAGAGAAGCCCTTGCCAAGTGTGCCAGCTTTTGGTAACTTTAGCTATGGCCTTCTGCCCTGCACTGATCTGACAGGCAGGCATAACCAAACACAGTGCTTCAAAAAGCAGAGGGAGAGAGGGTGGAATGCCTAGATTACTATATCTCAAAATCACACAACTTCTTTTAAACAATTGAGATATTGAAGGTAGTTATCCAAGGCATCTCAAGAGAAGGCTAAGTGGGTTGATTTATTTGATGTTTGTTATAAAAATACCAGCATATTCCTGAAACTTTCTCTATCTGACCATTTTTATTGTCCTTGTTCCATATGTGAAGTATAAATCCATTCTATTAAGGATAACTCAAGAGAGGATTATTTAGCAGGATAATCTTAAAAAAACTATCGGTCAAGTGACCTTTTGATGTGATTCTGCAACTTGGAACACAATTTGGACTCTGTGTGTATTCTGTTGTGGCAAACTGAGGTCTCTCCTGTCTCCTCTTCCCCAGGCTGAGCACTCTGACCTCAGCCACTCCTCATATGGCATCTCCTCACGGTCTTTTGCCATCTTCCTGGCCCTCCTCTAATAGTTTTATATCTTTCCTACATCATGGCACCTAAAGCTGCCGCCAGCACTGGAGGTGAGGCTGCCCCAGCTCAGAGCAGAGCAGGACAATCCCCTCCCTTGCCCAGCTGGCCATGCTGGGCCTGATGCCCCCCAGGACAGGGTTGGCCCTCCTGGCTGCCAGGGCACTGCTGCTCATGTCCAACTTGCCACTGACCAGGACCCCCAGCTCCCTTTGTGCAGCTCTGCTCTGCAGCATCTCATTCCCCAGTCTATGCACACAACCAGCCAAGAACCTTTGCCCTGTCCCAGGTGCAGAATCTGGCTTTTGTCTTTGTGAAACTTCATATGGTTGGTGATTGCCCAGCTCCCTAATTTGTCACAGTGTCTCTTCAGGGCCTCTTAACCTTCAGGGAAATCAACAGCTCCTCTCAATTTAGTATCTAAATGCTTCAGCCTCCTTTCTGAGACTGGAAATTCTTCAGACCAACCCTACCCCAACATTGATTCCTCCTTATTTTCCATGAACCTTCTATACATCAGGGTGGCTGTGCAAATTAGGGGACACAGGTAAATCTAGGAATATGAAACCACTTAAGGTATTTTTATATTGGTCCTTCAATATTTTCCATATTCTACCACCATAATTCCAGGGTTATCCTCATTGTGTGGAGCTCAGTTAGGACAATGAGTGACATCTAAATTGGGAGTGAGGGCGGTGTGTAGTATCCCTGTATGTGCTCCTGGAGACTTCCAGTTAATATTTTCAATCCAGGGTGAATTTTTCAATGTAATCCAAACAACTATGTTTCTTTTCATGTGAAATGGAGCAGAGACTGTCTGAGGTTGCCCTTAGCTACTGTGCCAGGGAATGATCTAGAACCTACAGGCAGAAAGAGCACCCTCGATTGTAGAAGGACAGGGACTGGAAAAAAGCCTGGCATTCCTTCCATGGGATCATGGGTGGAAGTCCAACTTTACCTTCAGCACCCCAGGAAAATGAGAATCTTTACAGACAGGTAATTTCAGTTGTGGAGTCCTTCCATGTAATTATCCAATAGAGAAAATTTGAAAATCTATGCCAGCAGTTAGCCTGCTGAGAGTCAGCATGGGAGAGTGTGTTTTACAGGCAAAGACAGCAGCAAGCAGCCAGGAAGGGCTCAGTAGAGGGGGAGAGCTGGATGAGTTCACAAAAAATGTGTCCCAGCCTGAAAACAAGAAGTATGCTCATCTAGGGTCAGAAAGAAAGTCAGAAAAATTAGAATGGGTCTAATTCTCTGTTGCCATTTCACTGCTCAGGTAAGAACAGGAAACTGGTGGGAAGGAGTAGCAACAGAATCCCTGTGGCCCAGAGGTTGGGCTTCAGATTAGATTTTAGAAAAACAGATTCTGCTTTTGTGCTTTTTGCTGATCTACTTGGCCTTTGGATTCATGATGTCTTAGTGCCTCTATTTCTTCTCTATTGCCAACCTTGTTTAGTTAAACAGTATCAAAATACAACAACAGCACCCAATAGAAACATGTTCAAAAATGTTTCTTTCAAATTTTGTAGGAAAATTCCCAAAGGCCAGTATGGCACAGGCTCAGGCATGACTGCTATTTTATGGCACTGTGTATTTTCCCTTTCTCTCCTGTCCTGACAGTTGGGATTCATCTCGATTTACTTTAGGGTCCTGATGCACTTGCATGACCAGCAGCATCTAGGTCTGTTTGAAGTTGTTGTACACTGTCATGAAATTCTAAATAATGATGGTATGGTTGAGCCAAGAGTTCCAATAGATGTGCTCCTCTCTGAAATGGCTATATGAAGCTCCAGGAGACATACCGTGGCACCAAACATGGCATGAGACATCTATACTTAGATAACTGAAGTTTTTCACTGGGGATCTGTAACTGAAGTAATCATCCTGTTCTGTTTTATAGTGAAGGTCTAATCAAACAGACTTATATTGACTACCTTGGCAGACAATGAATTGCATTTATGCTCCACTGACTGCATTAACTCAATTTCTATTGACAGTAAAAAATCCGTGATTTCCGTTCAGATGTGCACGCCTGCACCGTGGACATCCAGAGCGAGTCAGGCAAATCAGGGCTGCTCTCAATGCACATGCTAGAGGATGGGGACCAGACATGTAACTGTGGTTCACGTGAAAAATGAAGATGTGTAGCACCAAAAAAATTAGGAAAACTGATGAAAAACAGTGGGATACGCCAACATTTTTGAACAGTAGGGGTTTATATTATTTTTTCTCCTCATTTGATATGCTTATTTGCTCTGGCAGCCTACATTGTAGGATGAAACTGTTCAACAGGTGTCTCTTTAAGGATTTCAGTTCAAAGCATGTATAGGGTAGAGTAGAAACAAAGGGAAAAAAATCAATTTTTATGAGATCACATTTTACTTTTCTTACAAACACCAAAGCATGGAAAATTAGTCTATAATTCTTGTATTATGGTATGCCAGCAATCACATGGAAACAAACAGGAAATCTAATCTCACCTTTAGGCAAATTACTGATTTTCAAAAGATATATTCAAACTTTTCCCTCCCTTTGAAACGCACATATATCTATATATTATCTATAAAACTTTTTGAGTTTAAGCTCTCTTGAAAATTCATACCCTTGATCTTAAAGGTGAAGTCTGACAAACTGATCAGTGATTACAGCATATCTATGTCACAAGAGTATTAGTAATATAAAGGAAGTGATGCTGAAAATTCTTTGGGCCTCATTCTGTATTCACTATTCTTTCAAAAGATGATGAGCTTTGATTTTGATGGTCATTGAGGTGAAATCTGGTAGTCATCCGTGACAGAGGGCTGGTACATGTTTATGATTGTTGATGTGAATCTCCAGTACAATCTGAAAGTGTTAGGGAAAAATATACAAGAATACTATAATGGAGACTTTTCTTTGCTAGAAAACCAAGGGCTAATCATCACACCTACTTTTTAGTCTCTTACTTGCTAAATAGTGTTGTGTAGGTCATTTGTACTTCTCTTTCATAACTAAGCACATTAAGAAGCACAAATTATGCCTGCAAGAGCTTTCCACTACAATTCTGCCCTCTTTTCTCATTCATGTGCACCTGAAGTGATAATTGAAATCTGAAGTTCTAATATGCAGAGCTGTGAAATGTATGTCAGCCCACTGAGTCCTGTCCTCACCAGCACAGAACAGAAGGCAGCTTCCTGGCTCTTTGGAAGCATTATGCTACCAACAAGATTCCGAGTTTTACAGCAGAGACTGTCATCTGTTCTCACCAAATACAGATTTAAAGTGTATATTTCAGGGTAGGGAGTAGGATGCTTAAGCTTGAGGCACGAGAAGAAATATCTCTTGGTATTTAGTTCCCATACCTTTTGCCTGGTTAATCAGATAAGTGGTTTGTTGCAATTTTGTCTAGACACACACCTCATTATGCAGAGAGAGAACTTCCATTGAGAAAGGGCAGGATCACAGGTTAAAATTAGTTTAATGTGGTTTCTCACATAGACTGGTGGTCTCTGCAGTTAGTTCAGGTCCATGCCCATGCCACTTACTTTTATTTACCCATCAGACAAACACAAGGGCCTCCACCCAACAAGATGCTGGGTGAGATGCGCAAAGGTCAAATGATAAAAAAACAACTTGAGGAAATTTTTTATTGTCTATTTTTATTCCCTTAAATATTTTTGTGTCTTCTTCCCTTTTTGTTTTTCTATGCTGGCAGGATTACTCCCTTTCATCCTTTTCTCAGCAACAGAGAGAGATTTCCCTCAAGCCTGCAGATGTGCAGGAGGCCATTTCCGGGTGGGTGCCCAAAGAAGCCAAGCCTTGCTAGTGCCCTCACCCATAGTACTGCTTCTCCAGTAATGGAGACAGCCTGCTGGGGACAGGGACAGAGACACTGGGACCAGAGCTGCCTGGATTGGTGGGAAGGGCTGGGGGCATGGGGCTTCTGCATGCCTTATGACAGTTTTATTGGGAGGAGGGCAGTACTAGGATGTGTCTGAAAAGGAAAGCTTAGCATATCTGCAGGGAGAGACAGAAAATACTCATGCAGAGGAAGATCAGACTCCAAAATCCATAATGAAAAGTGAAGATTGTCAGTCATAATTGGGAACTGATTGTTATGGGGAAGGAAGGTAGAGAAAGTTTAATTTGAAAAACATTTTTCAACCTGCATTTGTTTGCATTTAGTTTTAAACCAGATTGTTCTTGCAGAACAGAGTATGTGTTTAAACTCTGCTGAAAGCCTGCAGCCAACAAAGGAGATAAAGGCCTTCTGTTCTTCACGTTACACAATAATAGGGAAGGAATTAATAATGCTGCACTGAAAAAAAAACCCTCTATTTAGATAGCTTTATGCAACAATAAGAGGAGCCTGCCCATGAGCTCAGTGTACTCTCTATTTACTATGTATACTATGTGCAAATTACACAAATATGCTTGAGCCTCTGGAACTGCAAAATTCACAAGCTAATTAATCAGAGGTTGGCAACAAAACAGAGTCCACTTCACCTTACATACAGTGTCAGAGAGGAAAGATAATTTTGTCATTCAGAAACAAGCCCATGCTAGAAGACAGATGATTTTGACTCCTAACTTTGTTCACTCTGTTCTGCTTCAATTCTTCTGGGAATAATATTTCAGATTGACCAAGCTGTCAATGTTAATAATTAAAATTTGAAATTGGGGTGTTGGGGGGTGGAGGAAGAGGCATGATTACCTTTTGAATAGGTGAATGCTTAGCTCAATCCAGAATTACTTTCTGGACTTTTTCTTTCTGTAATATAAATAATTACACATCATGTACAACACAAGAAATGGATGACTCACAGCTACTGCAGAGGCAACATCCTCTATTAAAAGTAAAGTGTCAGCTTGTCTTCAGAGCTTCTTCTGTAAGGTTTAGATTTTTTTTTTTTTCCATTTCTTGGAGTTCAAATTATTTGTAAGATCTGTGATACACAGTTCCTATGTAAGATAGTGTGAATATCTTAGTTGTTCCTGTGTAAGTTTTTCTCTTTATATGCTAAGTGGAACAGCAGGAGCATTCTCAGTAAGGAGTGCTCTGCCAGTAACTACATAAAAAAATAACAAATAGTTTGTTAGTACTGTATGTGATGATCAAAGATTGGCATGCTGAAAAGCAAAACTGTGCATAAAGCTGGGAAATCAATCACTCAAACTCCATGAAGCATATTTATTAAGTTGTAGAAATTCTGAAAAAAACTGAAATCTTCCTAGAGAGCAACAGTTTGGGGTATCCTATCTTTCATAAAATTTTGCCATGATGGCCTTTCCAAAGATCTCACAATAGCATTATCCTTGGCTTTAGTTTTAGGCTGTTTTTTTCAGTCACTGTGGTCCAAATTAACCACAGAAATGTGAAGCATGAGCATTGCTGCATGCTGTGAGCTCTGTAACAATAGTCAACATTTCCCTGTATCAGAGATTTTAAAGTAGTTGCTTTCTGTTTAATGAAACATCTCAAAAGCTTCCCAATGCTACAATTATCCCATGAAAGATTGTAATAAAGTTAAATGCATGTATTACTAGGATTACCCAAGTTTTTGATAGATATTTACAATTTTTAAAGCATTTAACTTATATTTTGGTGTTCTCTCTCTGTCTTCCAGAAGTGTACCTAGGCAGACCTAGGGTACCAGGTACATCTGTTAATGAATAAGGATATTAAAAGGCTTAATAAATGTTTTGAAAGATGATACATTTTGAAAGTTGGGTTGAGTTTTTTGTAAATTATATGACCTACATAGAATAAGTGATAGAGAAAGGCAGAAAGAAAGCTTTACTGGCACAACCTTTATGTAACTCTCTAGTGTTAGTCGTTTCTATATATCTTTAATGAAAAATGGAATATGAACTGGATTTTATTGCCATTTTGAAAATGCAGCATATGGAATTTTTCAGCCTTACGCTCTCTGAAATGCATGACAAAACTCTCTTTTAGATTCTCTTTCTAAAGATAATTTCAAAAAAGGCTCAGTGGTGGAAAACATCTTTCAAAAATGTTTTTGTGAAGAGGAAAATTTTAAAGGGGTTGGAGTCTTTGTGCATGTTAACATATCCTGTTGTTAATACTATAGCATTTTTATGCAAAATAATAGGGAAAATATTGTCCATTTCTCAGCATTTTTTTTTTTTTTTGGAAGAACAGATTGCTATTCTCCTGTCTGCACAGAATTTGCACCAGCTGTATCAGAAATTTAGCACAGGAAAAGGAAAAAGGTCATTTACATTGCAGATCCAACAGCAGAGAGTACTCCTCAAGTCTTTGGCTAGAGATGATCAATATAAAGAAGAGCTAGTTTCAGGTTATGTAACATTAGACGATAGGGGTCACACATTATGAACTATTCTAAAAAAAAAATGTTTATAAAGAAGAAAGAAAAGAATGAGATGTACTTTCCTGTCCCTAAGTTTTGCAAGCTTAGGGTACCGTTTTTCTTAGTCTAGCCTGACAAAATTTTCTAAAATAACATATTTTGATGCTTTAGCTTAAAGGTTAATTCTTCATAAATCTGATTTTTTAGAGGATGTCCTTTCAGACGATGACTCTTCTGCAAATTTCTCTAAAAGAATGTAAAATACTATGTTTAACTTATATGTGGACATATAGTTTCCTTGAGGTCTAATATGTTTCTAAAAGACCTTCAGCCCTTCAGCTGGAAGTAATAGCAGCTGCTAAAGAAAATTCAAGTTTTCTTTCACAAAACAAAACAAAACAAAACAAAACAAAACAAAACAAAACAAAACAAAACAAAACAAAAAAACCANCCCAAAAAAAAAAAAAAAAAAAAAAAAAAAAAAAAAAAAAAAAAAAAAAAAAAAAAAAAAAAAAAAAAAAAAAAAAAAAGATAATATGATCAGGGAGTTTTGTACATCTTCTCTATTTTCAAGGCTCTTTTCCTATGAGGAATTTGACAAAATGTAAAAGGAATAAGGTAGGGAAACAAAAATATGATGAAATTGTTTATACAGTATAGAGTTTCAGATAAATCTTCCACAGAAAATATCACTATTTTCCTTTGGGGGGGAAAAATCCTTGATAGAATAGCATAGATAATTTGAAATATTTTGTGGCCACAGAACCTCAGGGTAGAGGTTTGGTTATCCCTGTCTGCATTCTTTGACAGCCTCACCAGCTCTGAGGCTCTGAGGCTGTGAGGATCTTCCCTCACAGTGCTTCATAGAAAGAGTGGTCCTATTTGGAGGTCCAGACTGTGGAAGAAAATTGGACTGTGACTCATTTCTCTGTAATGGCCTTGAGTAGCCATTAAAAAAAAAAAAAAAAAAAAAC
>WEIU01004263.1:56536-113855 GCA_013389925.1 Aegithalos caudatus
AAAAAAAAAAAAACCAAAAAAAAAAACCCAAAAAAAACAACCTTATAAGTTAGTGTGTATAATTTGGTTTTCTAACCAACATAATATATTTTACTTTTGGCTAAAAGAAAAGTTGCAGTGAATAAGTTCTATTTTGTCATTCTTAGTCATGTCTCAGGTTCTTGTTATTTGGGTGCACCTGTGCCATTTTGGGGTTTGAACCTCCTGGATTTAGTTTACTGCTGACCACTGACATGGGTCCTTCTCACCTCAACCAGAAGCTCTCATCTGTATTAGAAATTAGTCCTTACACTAGAGTCCACGAAGAAAAGAAAAAGCCCAGTTTGGCACTGATTTGAAAAACTGACAAAACACTGAAGTAGTATTTCACATACCCCCCAGATTACAAAAGGGAATGGAATTTCTGGAGGGAGTAGTAGCCATCTAACCAATTACTTTAAGCAAAAGAAGCTCACTGTCAAGGTCAGACTAGAAACATAGTGAGGCAGGGTATATTTTATTACAAGGAACCTCTCTGTTTTGATTATGTTATTAGTTCCATGTAAGTGTATTAACTGAAAAGGCATGATTAGCTGAATAAATTTCAGGAGGGATGTGAAAGCTGGTGTCAGCAGTTAGAATACAGACACCAGTTCTTGCTTAGCAAGGCAAGAAGGCAAAATTTAAGGTGGAACCTCCTGGAAAAGACANAAAAAAAAAAAAAAAAAAAAAAAAAAAAAAAAGGAAGATTTATGTGATTTCTGTTTGTCCAGATAGAGGCAAAGCCTCTTTGATCAAATGACAAGAAAAGGGACAGATAACATAGTCTTTTGAAGGTCAAGTCAACCTTTGAAAATTAATCTGGAGAACATAGTTCTAAAAAAAATTTCAGTAGCACAGTTGTGAGGCCTTGTCTGAATAATTTTTGTACACTGACAACTAACATTCACTTAAGAAAAAAAAATCAGCAAACAACAACAACAAATACAACAAAAGCACACAACATTTATTTTGATACTTTAACAATAAAGAAAGTTGACTCTGCTTCAGGGTATATTTGAGGACTTGAAAGGTAAGACTGAAATTTCATTAGATCACCATTATATTCTTTTGAGCATTTTAAAGACAAACACTTCAACCATGCGGCCTTGAACCCACATATTACTCCTTTCTTTTTCCCTCTCCCTCTCCAGGTACCTCGGGGTATTCATCTGCTCTTTATGCTACTCTTAGTACTTGAGGTAATCTTCTTATCTTTAATGTTGGCACTGCAGAAAGGATTTGAGGACGTTAAGAATTAGAGAGATTACATCTGTCTGGACATCTAATGGCAATTGCTGTCTGGGCATGATATCAGGAAAAGTAGATTTTTTTCAATGATGGAAAGGAAAAAAGCTGAACCCATGCAGGAATTCCATATATGTATTACTAATGTGTTTGTGCTCCTCTAGGGTGAAAAAGGTCTCCTGCTGTGAACATGGCCTTGATGTAGTCTTTGATTTCCTATTTGCAAGGAGTCAGGACTGCTCATCCTTGGTGCTGCTGGCAGAGGACATGTTCTCATCCACCCCTGTGCTGCAGAGCTTGCAGAAGACAATGCAAGGCAGAATGAGGGGAACATGTTAAGAAAATACTGAAAATACTCTCCCTGAATATAGGAGAGTTCTCCAGGAGAAGGAGGTTCTTTAAATGCTCAAGAAGCCTGGGGGAAAAACTGATGTCCCAGGGCCATCAGAGGTGACAGCAGTTCTGTCCCTCCAGCCCAGTGGGCTGTTTCCAGCTGAGATGTGAGCAAATGTAGCCCCAGATTCTTTCTATTGCCCAGGACTTGGTGAAAGATTTTCTACAAAAGCTTTGGTTCTTGCTTTCTTGGGAGATGAGAGAACATGTCAGGAGGGATTCTTTGTCTCCTTTAAGTTTAATGTAAAGTGCTATAAGTGGATCAGACACTTCAGAGTCTCTTTCAGAATCACAAGTGTCTGCCCCTCCAATCCTCTCTTCCCTTCCTGTTTCTTCTGGATGAGTTGGCTTTTTCTTCTTTTAATGCAAAAAGGATGAAATGTGGGCTACCTGTTTCAGTACACTGATTTTATCCCATTTTGACTTGGATTTTCATTCCAGTTGCGCTATTTTCAGGAAAAAATTCAAATAACATTTCTTTTACTAATTTTATGGATATATACTTGCAAGAATTCACTGATTTGAACTTTGTTTATTCAATATGTGGGAAAAACACCTAGAAAGGAAGAAATTTTTTTGTTTCCTTTGCATTTGATTGCTTTTGTCCATGAAAAGGTGTTTTGAGAGGTAATAATAGTTGTTGGTTTTGCATCCATCAGATGTATCACTTACCCATTGAAATTCACCTATTGGAAGTCCATGAAAGGCTGGGACTATAGCACAGTGGTGAATGAAAAGCAAAGCTTTAGAAATTAAAAAACATGCAGCAATCATACTACTGAGTTAATGACCAAATAAAGTATGTGTGCATATACTGTATTTTAGAAAAGTTTTTAAAATAGCTCAGATGATCATAATTTGGCCTCTGGGGAGGCAAAGAGAAAAGAATTATCTTCCTATCAGCCAATGAATAATTGGGTGGGAGGACATCAGTTATAGTCATGGGTTTACCAATAAGAGATTGTTCTGAAAGCTCTGACTGTTTGATGAAATCCTGTTGAAATAATTGTCATCACTATGACAAGTCCCTATTTACAGAACTAACTAGACCCTTTGCTACAGGAAATTCTTTATAGTTTGTGTGTTTATTGAGACTTCTATGGCGTATATAGATTGAAATAAAAACACACCAGTCACTGTTATGAGTAGAACACATCAAACTCAGTATGAATTACATTTATTATAAACTTTTCTTTTTTATGGAAAAATGAACTACCAAAATCCCCTGACTGAAATTACTTGATGCCCCTTCCTCTCCCAGTGATCCTTTATATAGATTATTTTAAGGCTAGTTATTAAACTCTAAGCAAACACTTGACATATTTTTGGATCATGGGTGAGGAGGCTGTAAGGATTTACAGCTGTGAGACAAGTTCCCTAAACTGGCCTCTGAATGTGTTTCAAGTTTACAAAGACAACCAGCAGCCAGCACATCTAATGTCCTCTCCTAACTCTGTTGGAAGTGAGAATGAGACTTGGACAGGTTCAAAACACCCCATCATTTCATAAAGGGAGGAGGGTAAGGTGCTGTTCCAGGGCACTATTCCAAGGTGAAGACAGGAGATAGAAATAGCCATCTCTACAGTGAAATACATTAGGTCTGTACTAATAGCCTAAATTCTACCAATTATACCCTGAAATTGTTTGTTGGTTTCACTGGTTATAAAGCAAATGCCACATTTAAGATTCTCCCACCACATGCCTCAGGAATGTTCTCTTTGCTGTTGATCAGAATAATCTAGCATACAAAGGCATAGATGAGTGTGGTCACAGCAGTGATGCTTCTTGGAATTTTATAGATTCTTTGAGATCCTAGTCCCTTTGGAAGGTACTTAGTAGCAGTAGCAGTATTAATATTGGTATAATTTGTTTAAGCTTAGTGGGGAAGCTTCTATAATAGAAATATTGTTTTGTTTATCATTTTGTTGGCTCACAGGAGAAGTCTGGGACCTTACTGACATGGAAGGAAATCTGAATATCCAAATATGAGAAGTAGCAAGCAAGGAGATGCGATGAGGTGGATACTAATGGGATCTCAGCTCAGTGTTCAGCCAGTTCTTATTCTGCAACAGAGAGTTTGGGAATCTATTGTCATTGTCCACTTATCAAGTGCTACTCTTGATATCTCTTCCTCTCAGGCCTTGGAGAGATGTGTACCCCATACACCTCAGGGTTTTTTTTAAATAAGGTTTGTGGGAAATGGTAGTCACTCATGCAAACGAATTCAGAAATGCTATACTGGTTTACATAAGCTTGACCATAGAAACAACATCAGTAGCATGCTATTAAGCAATGAAACATAGATTTTTTTTTTTTTTTTTCCTAATCAAATTCTGACAACTTCAGGAAACTGTTCCTTTTCAGACCTGATACTACGCCCAGGACATTTAGGGTGGGTTTCTTTTAGAAGGTAACATGTTAGGAGCATCTCAGAAAATACTTCATGCAAAAAGTGAGCATATTAGTGAAGTAAATGGCATGATCAAGTAGCTTTCCTATTGTTTTCTTGTTCATGGCTTTTCTGGCTCAGCTGCCAATGCAAAAGTTATTGATATTGTTTGCGTATTACCATTCCTGCACAGACCATTTGCTCTAATTTTTCAAATTTGTAACAGTTAATCTAACAGTTTATACTTTGGCAGAATTCCCATTAAGATGCATGTGTATGGTAAATGATTAAAGGATTGGGCATGCATATTGAAAAAGATGATGACTTGCTACTTGTGTTAGTGACTCTTGCTGTTCTTTTATCCTCAGCCACATGGCATTAGATGCTGCCTTTACAAAATAGTCTTGTCATTTTCAAGCAGGAGATAATCTGGAACCTCTTTTTAAACAATCTGTTCTTTGCTGAAGCCTTGTGAGGTGCCCTGGTGTCCTTGTTCTGACTCTCCTTAAAACACTCTGAAATCCTCTGGCATCTTTACATTTCAAAGAGAAGCACGTGGGGCTACATGGTGTACATTTGTCTGCTAGATACAACCCTTTTTTTAAGCTGTTCTTTCTGCTTATGCCTCTGATGTTACTGTTTGCTTTTCTGCCACATAAGAGAGATACCTACAGGGTTATGAACTGCAAGAATATTTAGTCCATTCACATACTTACTATACCTCAGATTTACAGGACATTTCTTCTGGGAATAATTAGATCCTCTGTACATTGGAGAAGCTGTTTGCAGATTGTGGTAATCAGAACTAGATCAATTCAATTACTGCTCAAAGAAAATTGCTAATATTTCTTCTGTATTATCATTTGTAAGGCAAAAAAGAACTTCCCACTGCTATAATACATTGCTGTGTTAATGTGGGTGAGAGAAACTGTTTTTTCTTATTGCCTATTTTCCCGTCTAATGCCAGCACTTTTAAGAACTGATAGCAGCAGCTGCCAGAAGCAGCCATTTGTAGTACACAATACTGAGTTTTATCAAGCCTGAAAAATAAGAAGCTATGCTGTGTAACAAGACTATTTTTTCTCTTGAAAAAGCATATCAACAATGATACAAAGCCCAGAGCAGCATTATGGCAGTAGGAGGCCTGTCAGATGGACACTGATTATAGCAAATGGCATAGCACTGGTCCAATTGAGAAATGTAAACTTTATGACTTGGTCCTTGGGCTGCATAGCTGCATCCAAGGTTTGAACAAGTGGAACAGCCTGGGTGTTAAAAGTAGGGAAAATCTGACTCATGACTGTCTGAAATCCCAAAGTAAGGTTTGGAATGAAACCTGTATTTGTTTAAGGATGTATATCTTGGCAGCATTAGCAGGACATTACCACAAATTAATTAATTTCAAGTTCATTTCTATGATGTAACAATAAAAAATTTTTAGGTCAGAGATCACATGGACTGTTTTTCAAAAAAAAAAATTAATACCCATTAAATATTCACAGAGATATCTTCTAGAAGATGATACAAAATCCCCTGCTAGGAAACTTTTATTAGTTCTGAAAACTTGTAACAGTTTAGTGCTAGATCACACATCTGTAAGCAGCACAGATTGTACTGGCAGTGTGGGAGACTGTGCTGTGGAAAGCAGCAGCCTGGAAAGAGTCAGCTGAATAAAGAGCAGTCAGTTATGGCTGAGGAAGTTAACATGCACAGAGAAAGTATGACTCAGGAGGAGTACAGATCTGGTACTGCTACTCTGTAGGGAAGAAATGAGGAATGGGAGCCCAGGGTCCATTTTGTGGCCAAAAACTGCAAGGAGATGCACTGAGGCAAGGGCTCCCTGAAGGTGTGATTCCAGTGGGGTTCTTTTCACAGTCAGTCATAATACACTCACCCAATTTAGCAAACCTGAGAGAAATTTTAAGAACAACTTGATAACAGAATATAAGTTTCCACTGGAGTGAAGTCAGAGCAGTTCAAAATGAGATTATTTAATCCATTCTTAGGAGTAAGGATAAGAGAGTATTTGAAGTAAAATATACAGTGCAAGAGTACCTTTCAAAAATCCTGAGGTATCTACTACTGCAGGACTGTGTGAAAAGACTTTTCTGGCCTTACAACATGTGACTGTACTCTTCTTTCCACCTCCCCTCACCATTTCAATTAACAGATGTGTCATTTATCTTTATGGAGAAAAAATATTTGGATTCTTTTTTTCAGACCCAGTACCACTGACTTGAAATGGAGTCATCATTAAACTTAGACACTGCTATTTTCTGCCTTTCAGATACTTCCATCTTTCAGACGCTTACATCTAGTTTTCATTAAATTCTTGCCTGAATTACATGAAGGTACATGAAGGTACTTGGGAATAAAATCTCGGTGTGGTATTCCCTGCTGAATAAGAATGTTTGCACATTGGGTAAACTATGAATAATAAACTCTATTTGCAGATATATCTGGAAGATGCTTTACTTCAGTTTAATATTGTGGTGTTATCTCTAAATATTGACATATTTTAGGCACATATTCATATGTTCTGAAGGATTCTCCTTTCAGTGGAAATAGACATTATCTAAAGGTATAGTGCAGCCGATCTCTGATCCTCCCTGGCATTTTCAGTCTATTCCAGGTTCCACAGTGAGAATGTTAGGGTCAAACTGAAATAGTGCCCCATGGGTCTGGATCTGACCTGCCACTTGAGACAGTGCCCAGCTGTACCTTTGTAAAGCTGCTGAGATGTGGCTGAGTATTGAGCTACAGCAATGCTTTGATTTATAGAAATCCAAAGATAAATCAGAAGGTGAGAAATTAAATGCTTTTCTTATAGTCATCTGAATGTAAAGTGTTTTTCACAAGCATTTTGGTCCAAAATATCTTTGGGTGGTCATCATAAAGTTTTAAAGCAAATGTATGGGTTTTTTTAAATCTTGTTTGATATATACATGCTAGTAAATGATAAATATTTTAAAATAATTGTGTTTGCAAATAGGAATATTATAATTTGTTCCTAATGAAGTAGAACATATAAAAATAGTCAATTTAAGAAAAATTTCATAATTTCAAAAATTTCAAAACTTCAGTGATAATCATAAGAGTCATCAATATTGAAGCAAAGTCAAGTCAAGGATTTCCTCTATTTTTCAGAGAATCAGTACTTCCTGTTCTGTTTGCCTTACCAAGTACTATGCCATCCATCTACCTCAGCATCTTCTAGTAACCTGCTTAATCACCTAAAGATGAACAGGGAAGGTATTTTGGTTCCAATGGCATTACACAAACAAATTATCAGGAGCTTGTGATGTTCACAAAAACAGGATTTCCCTACAAGGTTTTGTATGAAAAGCTAATACAGCCTATCATTTCAGAGCAGAGTGCCCTCCTCATTAATCTGCCTTTTCTTCATCTTAATAATACTTAGCAGTCACATGATGCTTTGCATCCCCCAACACTGTGCCTAAATTGAGGATCCTTTTTAGAAGTTAAACATGTATACCTGCTAAGGAAGTGCTATAGAAATCATAAGTTCAGGTGTCTGTAAGTTAAAAAAAAACAAAAAACAAANGGAGAAAGAAATAGAAAAACTAGATTCTTAAAATAATGCTCACAACATTTTTTTTCTTCTTTTACAGTGCTTAGATATCATGTTGATAAATACCTTGGTACCTCTTAGGAAAAGTAGATCATAAGTATATGGTAATTTTGCCTGAATATTGAACGTGAAAGAGCAACAGAGCAGTAGTTTTTATGTAATCATTTCTCTTATACTTGTCTGGGTCACTTGGTGACTTTTGCTAAGTCTAAATTATATTGTGGACAAGTAAGATCTGTAGAAGTAACAGCTGATGTTTAGGGCCTGACATCTGCAATATGCACATTTTCAGCAGCTTTATATTAAGACTAAACTGGTCCCATGACCTGAGTGTCCTTTACAGCCGGAGTGCATTAAGTATACTCCCAGGAGCACATCTTCCAATTTAGTTCCATCCAGAAGGAATCCAGGTCATGCGCTCCGAGACCATTTTGTGGTGCAAATCAAAGCACAACAAAAAGAGACAATAGGCAATTTGTTTCAAAATCTCACTCTTCCTTTAAATTGAAACACCAAAATAGGCACCCCTCTGGGACTTGGGTGGAATGTACTGTTTCTAACTCATCAGAAGATCCTGTACTGGCACACACTGAGGATCTCATATATCATTTTGAAGCACTGAATGGCTTGTTTTTCACAGCAAGGAATATCCTTATTTCATTATGGTTTGCAAATAGCAGCTAGAAATAGAGGTGGAAGAGCTGGAATGAAAGACATTGATTCAGTAAAGTACCTAAAGATATACAGTTCCTCGAGCTCACATTATTTAGTTCTTTGCTGAATCTGAGCCCATGATAATTCAGACTTTTAAAGGCTAGGGCATCTACAATAATGCTTTTCTGTGGTAGTCCTCACCTACCTACCCCTACTGTGAATTTGGCCATATGTTGAGATATGGATACCAATGGGGAGCCTGCTAAGCACATGTGCTGCCTGCAGTGGTGTTAAGCTTTCCCCAGAGTAAGAGGCACCCCCTGCTGTAGATGTCTGTGTAACAGTCTGCCCCCAGCATGAGATGGCCAGTCCTAATTTAGGTGAGAGAGATCAGATTTGTGACTAATGCATGAGTAACACCTGTTCCAGAGGGCTAACTAGAGCAGTTCTACCTTTGGGTACCAGCCAGATTTGAACAGAGTGTTAAAGGCCCTCCCTAGCAAGAGTGACCAGGGGACAGTAGACTCTGTAAACACACATTTAGACAAGAGTTATCAGTCAGTGACTGGCACATCATGGGGATTGTCCAGACATAGCCAGAAATGTGCACATGTATGAGAGACAACTAAAAGAGTATGTAATTACTGACAATAACTATAGAGAATCACCAAAATCAGAAAGAGTAATTTAATGTTATTATATGATAAAGTTGTCTTGAGTTAGATGAGACTGGAAATCTCAAAAACTGCCCCTAAGGAAAAAAAGTCTTATTGTTTTGCCAAAGGCTAGGAAACAGCCTGAGGCAGGAGGCTTCTATCCTTTCCAAATGTTTTTGATTTGTTTACAGTTTATAAGTCTGTAATTTTGCATGGCCTCATCCACGCAAATGTTCGATCCCTTTTTCAGTCGTGCTGAGCTCCTGGCTGTGTTACTGCCTCATGAGCAGGTGTTCTAGAGCCCAAGCAGGAGAAACACACTTCCTTTTACTGGTTTTACATCTTCTGCCTTTCCCCAGATGTCCCCCTGTTACTGTGAAGTAATAAAGTACAAAGCAGTGTTCAATTTACCACCTGAACGCTCCTCATTAGTTTGCATGTCTCTATTTTGCACCTTCTTATTTATCTTCTCTTTATCTTTCAGTAAAGTAGAGTCACATTTATTTTTTCTTGCTTTCTTTGGTTCCTGAAGGCCATTTTCTCTAGAAGCACCTTTTTGCTTTTGTACTGGTTTTGCTAAAGGAAAACCAGAACCCAGCATACAACTTCAGATGAGGGACTTGCCTCCATAGAATCTATCATCCTTACAAGCCATCATCATATAACCCAACAGAAGTTCCTAATCTTTGCATAGGTCTCCTGGCTCAAGAAACTTTCATGTTCCTCTCAGACTGCCCTTGTCAATGTTTTTACTGACCTTAATGTCTTCTTCCCTGCACACAGCCCAAGCCCTGTCTTTGTCTTATTCAGTCACACTCATTTCATCTTCTCCATTGTTCCTTTGTGGCTTTTTTGACCTTCTTGGCACTCTCTAACCATTTGCCCATGTGTTTTATCAGAGGGTATGAACTGCCAGAGATTTTAGCTCTGTCTCTCCCTATCATATGTGTCCTCTTACCTTCATCAGCTGCTCACTGTAGAATCACTCCAATGTTTTTAGTCCCAGTTTGCATATCCAATATTTATTCTTCCTCCCTCTGACTAATTTCCTCTCCTGTAACTTCTAAAAGCCATTTATTTCCTGCCCAATTCTCTGTTTCTCTTCACAGTTGAATATCCTCCCACTTTCTACATTCTTCCCCATCTTGATTTTGCTTCTCTGCATTCTCAAAACCTGCTTCTCCTTCTGAAGAACTCTAGTGCCTGAGAGGCATTCACAGAAAGGACAATATACCTCTCAAATTCAGTGCCAATTTCTTTCTGGTACTGCATGTGCTCATCTTATCTCTGGTCATATCACTGACATCCTTGTGCCCTATGCTGGTGAGGGGAATGAACAGCTGTGCTGGGTGGGGAAGTGATGTATGGCTCAGACAACAGCAGGAGCTGGAGCAGATTCAAGAATGTATCTCTCAGCGTGTGTGAAAAACAATTTTGAAAAAGTTCTTTTTGACTAATTTTTCACTGGGTTGTAATCTCTTGCCCCATAGAATGGCTTTACTGTGGCTCAAAGAAAATACCACCATGATCTTTTAACATGGATCACACAATATCATGTATTATTTCTTCCAGCTTAAGCCTCAATGCAGGTTGAACTGTTTGTCAAAAAGAGAAAAGGTCAGGATCCATTATTAATAATGAAAAAAGGACTTATGGTCAAAGATGTCAACCAGGCTGGATAGAGGAAAATATAAAGCGCAGCCAAAATATGAAGGCTGTAAACTAGAATTTGAACTGGAAAAAAAAATTACAAACCCAAGTAAAATACTTCCACATTCTCAGAGAAACATTTATTGAATGCAATTACTCAAATTCAATGAAATTACTCAGCTAGGCTCCATGAAGCACTTTAACATCACTTAAATTAAACTGAGAGATTTAAAGACTGACTTTGGATACTTGTTTGTTAAAATCAATAAGTTCCTAAGGCAAGTTTACATTCTGAAGGAGCTGACTTTTCCAGTGGAAAAATATTCTATTAAAGCCAGAACAAAATGACAACCAGATCATCTAGTCTTCATTTTTTTCTCAAGATAAAATCTGGCGATAAACCCAACTCCTTGTTCCTAACTTTGTGCTACTGTCCAAGTTGATAATAAGCAGTTGTGCAAGGATAGGCTGTTTAAAGACCTTCAGTTTTTACACAGTGACCAATGTAGATAGTTCCCCTGTGGTTGTATCATTAATATATTTGAGGAACAGAAAACTTATGTATGCAGAAATGGGTTACAAGCAGCAACAATCTGTCTTCAGTGCAGTCCTGCTCCTCAGAGACCATGTACTTCTGCTGTAACATAAAAGGTTGATTTTTTTTTTTTTAGGTGAAAAAATGAATAATAAAGTTGTATGTTGTAATAAGCAGCTTGACTTCTCAGGATTGCTTGGTGCATTCCATATGCAATGCTCCAGTAACGTTTTATATTCAGGACTCACATTGCTCTGCAGAGTGGTTCAGTAAATATCCATTGGGTATTTTTAAGTAAGAGGTTGGAAAGGAGGCTGCTCAAGTTGAATTTTGATATCAATTTCACCTTATTTCAGTTATCTATACTTTAGGGGTTTGTATGTGAGATAATTCTCCTAGGACACCTTTATAATGAATGTTTGTACCATTTTAGTAGTCTGTCATAGACGTGCCTGTTTCTTTCTCTAGTACTTTGAATGTTCAGTGACTGCAGGCTCAGATAAAGATGTTCATATATAGTCAGATGAATGTTTCCTTGCTACCAGTCATCTTCAGATGCTCTACTTTCCCATAATTTCATATACAAACTTGAAAATTTTATTAGACGTGTCTAGCCTCAAAACCAGATGTGCCATTTTAATTTTCCATAACCTGCCCAGCTACAAACCTTTTGGGAAAAAATACAATTTACACATGCTGGGACTTGCTATAGCTTCACAATTAAGTCTTCTGGAAAGTCATATCTGTGTGTAGATATATATATATATATATATACTGCAAATTATTTGGGACTTCCATTTTTTTTCTTCAGTTTTTGTCATCATTCCAGTCCTTCTTGAGCCCCAATGTCAAGAGTCTCTTGAAGTTTTTCTAAACTAGTCCCTGTCTAAAAAAAACCCTAAAAAACCAAGACAACGCCAAACCAAAAACAAAGGAGAAGTTATATTACTGAAATTAGAAGAGAAGGAGGTGTGAGTAGGAAGAGCATTCCAGTGCAAGCAACGTATAATTTGGCTGAGGGATGAGGAAAAGAAATACTGGACTGGCAAAGTGAAGCTATCAAGTGGAAGCTGGCAAGATGCCAAAAGATTTCCAAAGAGCCATCATATTAGCTCCATCATATTAGATTAGGGAAATTAGAGTCAACAAAGAAGGATGGGGTATCAGGGCAAGAAGTCTGAGAATGGGAGAAGGATGGAAAGGGGACATCCATTCTGGTTCCTCCAGAGAGCAAGTACAAAGGACAGGGATAGGTCTGGAGCAAAGCTGCAGGCTAGTTACTTCCTGTCAGGGAGAGAAGTAATCCCCAGGACCAGCACCAATTCCTCCCAACCTTCTCTGTTGTCATCAGGTATCTGTGAACAAGGTGAGTGCCTTGTTCCCCTCCAGCTGGGAGCTGGAGTCACAGCCTGTTGATGCCCTCAGTTATCCCAGATTCCCAAATGGGCAAGGCTGCAGCACCAGCACTGCAGTCCTGCTGGCCCCTGGCAGCACAGGGGTGACACACCTCCTGCATTCTTTTGCTTCCCATTACAATGTTTTCCATGGAGAGAAGGCTTTTCTTCCCCTGTTCCTATTGAGAAATGAAGATCAATTGCACAGAAATAAGAACATGACATCATTAACTTGTATCAATAAACATATTCCCCTTAAACTTGTGATCACTGTCTAGTTTTCCTATTTCATTAATTCTTTTGTGTATATATATGCTATTATAATTATCTGTCTTATTGCAACCAAATATGCTATTTTTTAAAGCACAGAATTAATATATAATGTCCCTAGTAGTTTTTTACTGACAAGAAAAAAATCATTAAAAGTTGAGCAAAGATAATGGTGTTTGTCCTGCAGAGATGTATGGATCTTTGCCCTGGGATCTTCCATAACTTCTTGGAAAAATTCTTTCTTCCTTTTTTTTCATAATCTTAAGAAGTCACCTTACTGAAGATGGAGATCTGCAAATATGGAGAGAATCACAAAAGGTGCCACATCTGACAGGCTTGTACCTTGCACCAAAATTGCTGAGGAGGGTGCTGCTGAATCTGTCAAAATGCTTAGTGCCTGAGTGCTGGGCTGCAGTCCTGGTCACTTCTCTGTATAATGGTGTGAGTGTATAATGTATAATGCTTGGAGAACTTGGGCCTGTGTGGACCTCTGAATGCACAGCAGGCTTCACCTCAGCACCCCTTCCTGCTAATATGGAACAAGAGGTTTTATGGAACTGCTATGGTTACCTTTGCCATGTTTTTCTGCTGGAATAAGATTTAGGGTTTGTTTTTTTTTTTTTTTTTGGTTTTTTTTTTTTTTTTTTTTTTTTTTTTTTTTTTTTTTTTTTTTTTTTTTTTTTTTTTTTTTTTTTTTTTTTTTTTTTTTTTTNTTTTTCTTTTTCCTGTAAACTCTTTGCTCATGTGAGAAGAAACAATTAAACAACCCAAGATGCAAAAAGGACTGGAACAATGAAGAAGCCCCTGAGTGACCAGAGCCTGACAAAGGCAGCAGACTGATGAAAGGCTCAAGGACTCTGCTTTGCATTCTGCTCCCATGCCGAGTATCCTAAGGAGCTGTGAAGGATCCTGAGAAGATGCGGTATGTTTGTGAATGAAGAGCAGCTCTTTCCTTTTACAGCCGCTTCGGTTCACTTCCCTACATAAGCACAAAAATAACCATTTTGGAGCTTTGGTGAAGGGAGGGGGAGCAAAAAAAAAAAAACAACAAAAAAAAACCCAACAAACTCCCAGGATTATCTCGGGGAAAGAAAGCCAGGTGCCCATCTTTGTATTATACCCAAATGAGATGCAGCTGTTTAAATGTAAATGTTAAGCAAGAGAGAAGAATGCCTTAATTAGCCCTCAAAAGGAGACAGGAAAGCTGTAAGAATGCACCTGACACTAAGCAGTATGAGATAAACTCATTCCAGCTGTCACTGAACTGACTATTTGAAGGCAGAGCAATGCTATTTTGTGCAAACAATGTAAAATGCTTAGGGAACTGCAATTAGCATCAACATGCATAGTGTAAGTGAATGCAGCCTGCTGGTGTTTACTTGGCTTTGAATTGCTAGGGTTTGGAGTAAAAAAAATAAGATTAGTTATGCATTACACACTGGAGATTTTATTCCAGGCTTTTATGCATTACTGAAAAAATTGCACAGGAGAGTGAAAAGAAGGGAAGCCATCAATCTGACTTTAAAAGAAGATATGATACTCAAAGGTCATTCTGAGTTTTCTCCTTCTGAATTGAGCAATAAAATGTTCAGAATCTATGAGAGAAATTCTCATACAAGCTGCCCATCACAAAAATAAAGCTCAAATGTCCCATGAAGTATGTTAATGTTACATATCTTGCCAGGTAGAAAAAGTAAAGATCTGATATTTTTTCTTTTTTAAAAACATTCACAAATAACAGAATCAATAGCTACATTAAATAACTAAAATCTCTAGTTTACTTTATGTCTTTATATGTAAAGTAATACATATAATTTACCATATCAGCATATATGTTACTGATTGTATGCCAGAGCATACAAGACACTCTATAGAGTACTGTTAGATGTATAGAAATACATGTCTATCAAATATATCCTTGTATAAGACATAGTCTCCTCTCAATAACCTTAACTATAAGCCAATTTTTGTATGTTTTCTATACTCATGGGAGTTCACCTCAATTCTCAAGGTTTTCTTATCTAATCTCTCACCAGACTTGCTTTATTAAAACAATGCGATGAAGTTGTGCATAAAATGCCTTCATTAATTTTTTGCCAAATCTTCTGTAAATAAATACCACTTACAGAGAAGTAAAACGCCTGAGGGACTGAGTCTACAAATAAAAGCTTACCTAGTCACTAAAATAAAAATCCAAATCTAAAGATATTTGAAAGGAGAAAAAAGTAAAACTAAGTAAATGTAAAGTAAAGTAAAACTAAAGTAAATGGCCTTTTAAAAGTATGTTTGAAATCACTCATATTGCTTATTTTGATGCAAAGCAAAAGTTTTGACCCATTAGGCAAGACTGAAGCCAGACATTTTGAAGTTGCAGAAGAGGAACCATCTAAGGAAATAAAGGTGCACAAATCCATCTAACATTATGGGATGTATCTGTTGGTCCTCTAGGGACTGGCACATGAAGTGCCTAAGCTATTATTCATCATATTTCAGAAATTGTGGCAATGAAGTTCCCACAAACTAGAAATATAGAAATGCAGGAGGAAATCTCGAAGTCAATGACAGTTCTCATAGAGAAAAGATCATTGCTTCATTTATTATTGAAAGCTTACAGTTTATATAGAAAAATCACAAAGCTCACGCCATTATTGGCACCTCTATAATTGGTTACAAGTTCTTTTGTCCTATCAGCAAATATGACTAAACATCTCCTAATTGGTTGGCAATAAGTCTTTTGTTGTTCTACCTAATATGCAATGCCTTTGTCTTTAGTGCTTATGAGAAGGTTTACTAAGCTGTTACATGACTTCCACTTACGTGACAGAACATCTGTGAGAAGGATCTGTAATTTATTACTTTTGCTACTTATTTACTAACTCAAGGTAGTATAGGGTCAGCACAATACACAATATACAATAGGGACAATACAAGACTTCATACAGTGCTTTGAAAGCAGGGATTGTTCAATACTGACAGTAACAAATCACGGCCTCGCTCTGCTAAATATTCTTCAACATAGAAACACAATCCCCATTTTTAAAGAAGGAAAAGATCATGGAGAACATGCTTCTGGAAAATATTCAAAGGCACGTGGAAAATAATTGGTGTTATTTGTGTTAACTGAATTGTTAACTTATAATTGAAGTTATTGGTGACAACCAACATGACTTTCTAAGAGAAAATTGTGCCCAAAAAGTTTTGTGTTCTATGATGGGGCTACTGCACTGGTGGGTGAGGGAAGAGCTGGAGAGCATCTTTTTACAAGAGCATGTAGTATTAGGAAATTCGTGAATGGCTTTAAACTGAAAAAGGGTAGATTTAAATTAGATATTATAGAAAAATTCTCTGCTGTGAGGGTGGTGAAGCACTGGCACAGGTTGCTCAGAGAAATTGCAGATGCCCTATTCCTGGAAGTGTTCCAGAACAGGTTGACAGGGCTTTGAGCAGCCTGGTCTAGTGGGCAGCATCTCTGCCCATGGCAGGGAAGTTGGAATGAGATGATCTTTAAGGTCCCTTCCAACCTGGAACATTCTATGATTCTGTGATATGATAAACCTTCTGACACATCAGCATTGGCAGAATTAGCCAATTTTTGCATTCTTAGGATACAGGGGTATAATGCAGGGCGGATCAGTGCTAGCAATCAGAGATGCCTCTAGGAGGAGTTGATGTGGTGGGCCCAGGGCAATGCTGTTCAGAAATAGTGAATAAATTACACTCATCCCTGGCTTGTCGTACTATTTGTTTTATCCTAACTGCTCACAAGACATGTTATAGTTTTGAGCAAATTTTACAGTCATAACCTTTTTTTTTTTTCCTTTGAAATTTGATAATCTCTCTCATATATACAGTTGTAACCAACCTGGAATACAAAAAATTATAGTTCATTATCAGATAAGTGCATGGGATGGAATGAGGAGACCAGGAACTTTTACTCTGGCACCCACAATTTGGTGGCACATCTACAGGAAACATCCATTTGTAAACACAGCAGGAGTAGCCACACTGTGATTCCCAAATACAGTATGCAGTGACAGTAACACTCTGGTTACTTCTTGGTCTGCAAACTTCCTGGACTTATCAGTACTGCAAAGCATCTCTTCTGCTGTGGAACAGGGTGGCTCACTGGATGGGATTGAGTAATAACATTTATGAGACTCAGTTACTCACATATTTGCATTTAAAATGGTTCCTCAGCTTGTAAACTCTTGATTTTGTGTGGTATGTAAAAAAGGTTTATATGAACTATACATAATATTAACAGATCCCCACATGAGGGAGCAACTGATAAGAGATAGGTATTGTCAATAGGAATATTCTACTCATATTCTCACAAAAGAAATCATACACAGAAAACTGGGGAATTTGAAAATATCTGATGTCTCTTGATTGGAATGGAAAAAAATGAGGATGCTGAGGAAAGGCAACTTTTAACCCTATCCCAAATTATTTTATATTAATAGTATGCAAAATACTTGCAAATACTAGAGAGAGAAAACCACTATATGTAATGTAAACTTTCCCTTAAAGACTGAATGTGTGAGGGAATTTGGTAGCAGGTGTTTTGGGTCATAAAACTGGTACTGGAAGAAGCAGAAATGGAAATGAGGTCTCATGACCTCCTGCTAATACACCAAACCCTGCTGCCTTAGATAGCATGGACTTCAGCACAGATACTTCAGTAGCATAAAAATGGGTTTGAACTGGATCAAGAAGCACCACTAGCAAGAAACAACTGAAGGTTAGAAAAAACCACTTAGGTGAAACAGCCAATGAGATATTTGCAAAACAGTCACAATGAAAGATGTCCTTTTGTCTATTTGGGCTGATAGATCACCAACAAATCCAACATTTTCCTAATGATGTATCAGGAAGTGAGAAGCTTCCTTTCCCAAGTAAGCCCTAGAAGGCATGTTTCAATAGCAGCAGTAATGTTGGTTTGTCTGAAAAGTATATTATTCTTTTCCTTATTTCCACGAATGAGTCACATTGCAATGACTGCAGTGTCTTTCTGTATATTCTGTCTCCACAAAAGGAGAGATCTATGCTTACCTATTTTTAGTCAATAAAAATGGCACACTAGTCCCAAACTAGTTGTTTTTAATGCCACCTTCAAAAGGAAAACCTTCACAATGTTTTGTAGAAACAACCTCAAGTTTGCCAACTGCTCATGCTGGTCAGCCACAGGAGTACCTTCCAAACATCTGTCCCCATGCTCAGCTGTCATGTTCACCCTGAATGTCCCTGGCCTGGCTTTCTGATAGGGAGCTCCCAGACAGATGCTCATGGATTTTGCAGTCCACCTAACCAGGAAATAATGCCAAATTACATTTTGTGGCTCTTCAGAAGCTGTTTTGTATCACTCATATACTGTCTCCCAGCAGCCAGGAAAGATGCCAGCTGTGCTGCTGAAGACCTGACCACTTTGGATGGATGACATATTGGTTGTGGCATGCCCATTCATGACTGTAAAAATGAGGAAATTATTTGCACTATGATGAGCTAACAAGATTGTAATCATACTGTTAAAAAGTGTCCAAATTCCCCTTTCTGGCCAGCCAGTCCTATTTGGACACCCATTGTCTGGAGACCCTGTACAGGGGAGGCTACCAAATCAATTACGGTACATGACCTCTTCATACCAGGAGGCCAAGCCACATGCTGCTAGGACACTACTTGCTGGTAAAGATAGTTCAGACAGAAGAATGGATGGCCTGGGCCAGGCCACAGACTGATGTTTGAGGAGACTGAAGTGGTTGTTCTGTCCTGAAGCTGGTGGGAGGCTGCTGCCACCCAAATGACCTCTTCCAGCTGAAGCTCAGCTGTCAGAGCTTGGCCTTTTTGCCACAGACAAGGTACAGAGGATAGCAGGTCTCCATGTGCCTGTGCCATACAGAGTATGGTTTTCTCTATCCTCTGCTGGCCTCCAGGAGCTGTACATGGGTGCTCAGACTGTGCTGGGCAGGAAGGATCTTTCTGGGTAGACACACAGACACAGACCTCTCATTTCCTTGGCAGACCTCTCCACAGCTTCTTTACACGGGAAGCACATTCTGACCTGAAAGTGGGCCAAAGTTGGTAAAAAAAATGTGGGTAATCATGCTTGTGCCCTGAATGGACTGCCCTGCCAGGGACAGAGTGACATTCCAGGTGGGAGAATCTCCAGTCTGTTTAAAGGGAGTTGAAGGTGAAAAAGCAAAGTGAGTGATCAAAAAGAATAGCTGCTACCTGTGACAGCAGCTGGGAATACTCAAGGAATATTGAGTCAGCTGGCTGAAGAACCCAAATTATCACCTAGCTCAGTAGTGACTACAGCTTCATACTATCGTCCACAAATGGAGTTGTGGGGAAAATAGGGGTTGTATGGAAGAATGGAAGATAAAACAGTGATAAGGATGGGTAAAGGCAGAGAGGGAACATTCAATGTTAATACCACATCATCTAAGGGTGTAGCACAGCTAATTATCAAAAATGACACTACTCACTCTCTTCTGGACTTTGAATGATAGTCTTGCTCTAGAGAAAGGGCTTCCTACTATATTTTTTTCCTACTACTCCTTTTCCAAGGAGAGAGTGGCATTTCTACTGTGCCTTAAGAATTCAAAGTTCTGAGCAACATGGACCATTCCAGTGCAAGTGTATGGGGACATGTTTGATAGGATGCCAAAAAATGCCCTTTTTCGGTAGGTAGGTCTGGAACAAAGACAGTGATATTTACCAGGGAATGTGTGGCAGATACAGATCCTGTGCAGCAACAAATAGCAGGCAAAATCTTGCAGAAGAGCTGACAGCCCCAAGGACATTTCATTTGGAGTGCATATGTGAAGCAGAAATAAAGAGCATTAGCCAGGGTTGAGGGGCAGCTCTTGAGAGTGATATAATGAGTAGAGTAGATGTCACTACTGATAACAGTGAGCTCTCTTCCAAAATATTCAGTGGGGTCATATCCCAAATTACTACAGATTTCTACAACATGACATCTCCACTATTAGATTGCAGCCTGACGTCTGGGTTTATAAATCAGTTTTTCTCAGCTGCTGTATAATACACTTAGTGGTGATTGCTCCTGGCTTCATGGAGTAGATTTGCTATTATTAAGTAACATTGAACAGAATAATTGTTATTCTTTACTTTCTTCTTTGATGAACTTGAGCTCTTCACTGGATTTTGAATGATGCAGGGGATTATTACAAATGTAACATGAAATGAAAACCATTATACTCACAATTTCTAATACTTTAAAGAAAAAACACTGATCGGTACTTAATAACAAGATAAACACTGGAAGGTTCCTACTCATTCCCTGTCTCTGAGAAAAAGTGATTCTTCTAATGAGAAGCCCTGAACATGGATCCATTCTTTGCTCTGGTGAAGCAAGATATTTTGCTTCCAAAATTTTGTATGCCCCAGTGGAAGAAAAGAGGGGGCCAAAATTAGTCACTTTTCATGAAGAATGAAGAAATTCTTATGTCTTGGCTTTCACAGAGCAAGCATCATTGGCCTCTTTCTCTAAAGAATGTCTCCAAACAACATAATGACAATAAAAAGGGAAGAGTCCGAAATGCCCTTGAGGTGACTGTTGCTGTTGCCTTTGGATAAAACGTGTTTGCAAGTGTTACCTAGGGTGATGGATAGCAGGATACAGCCGTGAGTACAATTCCATGCCATAGAGATATTGTGGGCTTTTGGCTTTCCTAACTAGACTGTTCTTAAGGAGTAAAATTTCTATTTTTGTCATGTTTATTCAGGAGAATGGGTTTGAGGGGATAATAAGGACTTTTTCATTGTGAGGAAGACTTCATGTTAGTGTGGAGCACATGGCAGGTAATACAGGAATAGGCTCTGAAGGTCATATAACTGTTATTGAAAAGGTTTTGTATAAATGTAATGAAAATTGCATTTGTAAGCTCCAAGTTAACAATTAACAAGCTAACAATTCTCCAAGTTAGCTTGGAGATTGAAAGTGCTGCAGTTGCACCCTCTGCACAGTGTCTGAAGTTTTATTTGCTTTCTCTTTTTTATTTTTTTATCCAATGAACTAAAAAAATCACAACTCACTTGTCCTTTCATTAACTTCCTGGATCTTGGATAAACCCCATAATTATCCCTGAGACAAATCCACCATTTTCCAAAATTATAGGCAGTATAATCAATCATGATAATTCCTTAAAACTGAAATTTGAATCATTATCTAAAATTTAAAAATATGGGATTTTTGGTGACCTTTCTATTCCTTCTTTAATCACCACCTACACACACAAGTCTGATGGTTCAAGTTCCAGTGTTCTCTCTCATGCAGGCAGCAGACTGAAACAGAATGAATATAGCATCCACTATTATATATTCTTGGAATGCCATTTCAAACAGTCTATTTGTCAAAACAATTAATTTGTTTAGATTTTGGAGGCATAAATGCTTATTCCATAAGGCCTCATACAACCTAGATAACCCCAAAATTCTTATTTGACTTGAAATTGCGCACACAGGCAATGAAAATTCTGGTCTTGAGATCATGGGAAGTTTTAATAGATGAGATAGAAAATGGTAATATTTCAAAATGTAAATGAAGTTTTTCACTAGAACATTGACTATGGAATATTTTTTGAATGACTAAGACTCGGCTTTGGTAAACCAGAGAGTTTAGTATTAGGACTTGGGTACATTTCAGGAAAGAAGTACGTGAGCTACAACAGGACTTCTTTTTTTATTAATTTTTTTTTGTTCTTTTTCCTTCCTTGTCTAAACTGCAATACAAATTCTCTTTTATGTACTCTATCATAACATTTTTAAATATGTGAGAAACAAACTCATCTTCCGTGACATTTCCCCTTATGTGCAAATGCAACCCTGATGCGTGGAAAAAGCTGGTAATGATGAGCCTACACCTTACATAGTGCTTTTCAGCTATTCTCAGAATGTTTGACAAGTGGAGTCAGCACTGCTATTCTCTTCGTACACACTAAGAGAAACTAGACAGGGAGTCTAAGAGGCAAAAAACAGAGAGTCACAATATTCAGGATTGTTTAATAAGATGTTATACAACCTAAGATTGGAATTAGGTCCCTTCTGAGTTAAAGAAAACATCAAATTAACTGCAAATGAAAATTGATACTATAGGGCATTTTAAAGGAATACTCAGGTACTGTTAAAGGTGCTCTGCATAGCAGAGCCTTATATCTCAAGTATTATATAAACAAGTGTGTGTATATTAATGTATTTGAATGTGTTTCGGTTGGATTGAACTGTTGTTCATGGGGTACAGAACTTACATGTAGGCACTTCAAAGGAAAGATTAACACTATCCAATTTTTATCTTAATGAGCCAGATAATCCCCTAATATAAATAAGCACAAATCTACTGAAGTAAAAATCTCAGCCCCTTTCCCACATCTGACGAGGAGAGCAGTCAAAGCCTAAATCTCAAAAATGGCTAAACTCATATTAATATGTCTTTATCCAATATATCTTTTACAACTGTCTTCTTTGTCAGTGTGAAAATCATGAACCTGCCCATCACCTGGACTTAAAGCTGAGGCACTGTCACAGATTCTGACTTATCTGCAGGTCTTCAGCTCATTTATTTCCTGAAATTCTGATTAAAGTCTCATCCTTATAGCTAAAATTTACCTAGACTAACATGATTTTATGAGTCAGTTCTTACAGTATCTTTTTCTCTTGCCCTAAATAAATGAAGTTTGTCCTCCTGCTATCGATGCACAATGCCATTGCAGTGAGAGCCCAATATTTGGCTAGACAGCCCTTCCAAAAACAACTACTGCATTAAGCCTAGTTATCTAACCCTCAAATTCACAGTTTTTCAAACACTATTTTCTCCATAATCCTAAATGTTTGGGGAGGCCACACTTTCATTCTTAATCAGTTTATGCTACCATTCTCTTATGCAGTGGTTAATTTCCAAACAACCTTACATATCTTTTCCTCCAACTTTCCCTTTCATGCTTGTAAACAGCTTCCCTTAAACAAAGCTACTTCACTATCTTTTTTTCCAGTCCCTCCCCAAAATCCTGTAGAGATGCTGACAAAACTCACATATTTAACTAGATGGCAACTGTGTTATGATGACACCCCACCATGTTCACCAGCACTGTCCCATGGCTACTTCTTACTCCCTTTGTGCCTTCCTGTTATCTTCTGTGTAAACACTGGCAGTCAGTGTCACCTTGTTCAGTTTTCACTCCACATTTTGATCCTGATTTATAAGCACAGCTGAGGCACAGCATACTTGGTTTTGCCAATGCTAAGAAATGGGCCTGCAGGATCCAAACACAGGTGACATATCTAGCTGCCGTGTCATACTACCCCTCCTCAAAACTTATAAATGCAGGTAAAAACCCTTGTTGTGTAAGTCTCACCTGGGAAATCTACTCTATGTGATGCTAAGGATTCATCTATTTTTACTGATTTGCTGGTGCTGAAACAATACCAAGAGAACATGAAATGTACAGACCTTTAGCAAAAGCTTTGAGGGTTCAAGGAATTCTAGTCTGGACCTTTGCCAAAATCAAGTTAATACTTACAGTACCATAGAGAGCAACTTAGAGACTGGACCATAGGTAATTAGTCTCATTATGTTTGATTCATACACAGAAACATACTGTGCTTGTTTTTCTAACTAAACTCCATACCTTATTCTTGACTCTATTAACACCATGGCAGTGTTGCCAGAACTAGAGACTTGTAATGAAGGCTTACCTTTGTTGGAAGCATCTTCCAGCAGATGTGACTTCTCTTATCTGCTTTAGGCTGTCATACATATTTTCCAAACAAGCACAAGTATATGACTTCCATTAATTTATAGATAACTGTCAGGGCTGGGAACTCTTCCAGCAAATCTTATTATAGATGTGTTTTATCAGTGGAGTTTAAATTAAAACAGCTGTAAAAGCACTAGGATTATTCTCTCTCTCACACAAAGATACAAGCATGTTCTGAACCAGGATCAATAAAGACCCGGATTCAGAGGATGTGTTGCGCTTTACTTTAATGTGTATTATGGGAAAATGATAGTCCTGTTTCTGCCTGGGGTAGGCTATGCAAGAATAAGTTCTATGCCTTCTTTCAAGGATTAAAAATACTACAAAGATAGAAAATTTATTTGGCAGCCGATATCACTACTTCACAGCACTTTTTTGCTAGATTAAACTGCAAGAATTGGTAACTGAGTAATGTGAAGTCTGTTAAAATAGTCTAGGTTGTTGCACCTGCACTACAGCTAACAAGAAAATTGTGTTGTCATGCAAAATCTGTCTCATAATAATTTATTCCAAAATGTCATCTGAATCAGGAATGCCAGTTCTCTCCTTCAAAGCAGAAAAAAATTAAAACAAGAAAATGGAAGATACAAGGGATTTTTCTTGTAAAACATTTCTTCAACAAATTTTTTTTAATTCTATCCTATGCCAACAAAGAAAGAATAAAAGCTTCTGGATGCTTCCTAGGATCCCAGTCAAGTTCATGATACTGTTTTGTGCCCTGAAGAAAACTGTAGCCATTTGTTTAAGGAATGAAGTTTCCATCTGTTCTATCTTGGTTTAAAGAAGCCGTATATTTTCAAGAACCTCAAGGCGATGTTTACTGAAAGCATAAAACGTCCCTGAAGTAACATCACAAAACCAAAATATAGATGGCAGAATTTTAAAGCTTACAATCAGAGGAATATGCAGTTTCAGTTTCATCCAGACACATACATATAATTATTTCTGTATATATAAATAAAGAATAAACAGGGACAGAAGGAGCACTGGATTCACTTTAAAAATAAATGACCGATTTCAGCTGACTTAGCTGGTTTTAGGGAATCACTCTAAATAAAATGAATGCATTTTTACTTTGTGTGACAAGCAGAAACTAAATTAAACATCAACTTACACATACTTTATGAAATATTCAAGTTATGTATTCCACTACAACTTTACTCAACATATACATAATGTGTATTCAGACAATCTTGGAACAATGCAGAATGTCTCAAGAAAAATTCTAAAGCTATAAAGATATAAAATTCTAAATTGAGACTAATTTTATATATACTGTATGCCACATACAGAAATATTAGTGAAAAGAACCTAATTGCAGCCCACCAGTGCAAGGCTTCAGATAACTGATAAGAAATATCTGGTTAGTCTCCTGACTTTTTGGAATAAATTGGCTGGGCTCAGAGAGTGCTAGGGGTCAGAAGAGGTCTTCCCTGGGGCTCAGTACCTGGGCTAGCCCTGTTTAATATCTATATCAATTATCTGGATGAGAGAATCAAGTGCACCCTCAGCAAGTTAGCAGAAAACACCAAGTTGGGTGGAAGTGTTTATCTGCTGGAGGGCAGGAAGGCTCTGCAGAGGGATCTGGACAGGCTGGATAGATGGGCCAAAGGGAGCTGTATGGGGCTCAACAAAGCCAAGTGCTGCCCCTGGGGTCACAACAACTCCAAGCATCACTACAGGCTGGGGGCAGTGTCTGGGAAGCTGCCTGGTGGAAAAGGCCCTGGGGGTGCTGGTCAGAGTTAGCTGAACATGATCCAGCTGTGCCCAGGTGTCCAAGAAGGCCGATGGCATCCTGGCCTGGCTCAGCCATGGTGTGGGCAGCAGGAGCAGGGCAGTGACCGTCCCCCTGTACTGGGCACTGCTGAGGCCACACCTCAAATCCTGTGTGCAGTTCTGGGCCCTCCCTGCCAGAGAGACATTGAGGGGCTGGAGAGTGTCCAGAGAAGGGCAATGGAGCTGGGGAAGGGTCTGGAGCACAAGTGCTGTGAGGAGCAGCTGAGGGAGCTGGGGGTGTTTAATTGGAGAAAAGGAGGCTCAGGAGGGACCTCATTACTCCCACAGCTGCCTGAAAGCAGGGTGCAGCCAGATGGGGTCAGTCTCATCTCTCAGGTAACAAGTGACAAGAGGTAATGGTCTCAAGTTGTGCCAGGAGAGGTTTAAATTGCATATTAAGAAAACTTTTTTCACTGAAGGCTTTTCAAAACATTAGAACTGGCTCCCCAGAGAAGTGGTAGAGTCATCATCTCTGAAAATGTTCAAAAAACATGTACATAAGTCACTGAAGACATGGTTTAATGTTGAACATGGTGGTGCTGGGTTGATGGTTGGATTTAAAGATCTTTTCCAGCCTTAATATTTCTAAGATTCTATGATTCTGTGAATGTAGTCTGTATCTCAAGCTAACTTTTCTTCCATTATATTAAAAATAATATAAATTCTCATGCTTTGCAGCAACAAAAATATAATGTCCAGTATTTTCCAGAGTCCCAGTTATTTGGGGGATACATTAGGAGCAGTAGTTAAGGTATGAATTTGGGGATTTCACTCATCCTTCTAAAAGGCTTTTCATCAATCTGCCTCATTTACCAGAATACAATAGTCCTCTGTATTCTGAATGCTGAGACAGACTTTCTGCTTGTTGACAAGCATACAATTTTCACTAATCAGGACATGATTCAATCCATCATATTATTATTGGGATTCCTGAATAATAACTTCCTGATTTCCTTCTTGCATAAATGTGGTGAGGACTACCAGTATTTAACCATGACTATGATGACTGAGTCATAAATAAGAGCCCTGATGTAAAATATAAAAGTAATAAAAATCGCTAAGACAGAAAATCAGATTAAGTGGAACATTGCACAGAAGCTAGAGGAAAAGATGAAGAGACTGAATATAAAACTTAAAATTGCACACATTTGGAAGAAGAAGATATTCAGCTACCTTGACAACAACCTATTTCTCACAACTCCTAATGGGAGTATCTATTTAGTGACTTAGGGAGAACACAGAAGGAGGGAGGAGCTGGATAGAGAGACTATTTAAAGTAGATAACTCAGTGTTTAAGGGAGCCTGGAAAATGTGCATCAGGACAATTGCCATTACTGCGTTTAGATAGATTATCAACATAGAACTATACCTTTCCCCGTGTCCCCACCAGTCTGCTCCCTTCACCCAGTCCATCAGCACCAACTGAAGTCCTGCCTACTCCTCCTGCTTCCTTCTCTGTTCTCCCCCCTCCTTCCTTGCTCGGTACTGCTAGGAAAGAGTTAAGTTGTTTTGCTAGATGCTTTCTGTTTCCTCCGTCTCCTCTTTTTGCTGGAGGAATAAGCTCATGGGAGCAGGGGTTGAAGCTCTCTCCACCTTTTGCTATGGCCCTCCTGTCTCTTTTGCTCCTGGGCAGGCAGCAGCGGGGCAGCCAGCCAGGCAGATGGAAATTCTCTAGAGAGGGAGCTGGAAATATGCAGTGACCCACTTGCTGTTTCCAAGCTAGGTTGCCCAGTTCTCTGTTCTGCCACAATCTGGACCATTTTAAACACCACTAAGTATAGTTAGCATACACTGTGTACACACTGAGAGGTATCCAGCCCCCTCTTTTATAAAGCTGCATGCAGATTTAAATTTAATCACTATGTCAGCAAGACGGAAAAAGCTATGCTTGTTCTCTATACCTGACATCTGTCTATTGCTGATTTTATGTATCCTATTGATCTGTGCATCCAGAGATCAGCCTAACTCCCTAGCTTACATATTTATGTGTTTTGTGGCTGTGCCATGCTAGACCAATACCTGGTTCCTCAGTAATTTCCATTACATGTGTGCTGTACAGCAAAAGTAGTAGATAAAGGCTCAGGAAATAGTACTCAATTCAGCGCTTTAAAACAAATTAAAAATATTGAATCCAGACATTGAAGTTTCAGATCTTTGAGCCCAAATAACATTAAAATATTTCATACAAAAAAATGGTAATGACAGAATCATATCCACATTTAAAATGTTCTGTTTCTGCAATTGCTCTGTATTACAAATTTTCTGCCATAAAAGTTATATGTTAGCCTATTTAGGGCTGTTTTGGATGAGGCCTGGGTATGATTTGTTAAGTAGCAGTAATGTTATAAAGAGTATTGATTTTGCAATGTTTTCCATGCAATGCTTGGCAACATTTTTTCAGAAGAACAATTTAATTTTACTAGTTTAGAGGTCATAGCTCATGTTGTGTTACAGTATCATAAATGAAAGGCTTCAGTGAAATTGCATTATATTTAACCCACGGTAGTCAAGAATGACTTTATGTCTGTGTCTTCTCAGACAACTAAATATTCTTCATATATTTGGGAGCTGCAGAAGTTTGACATCATTTGCAGCCTATCCACCGTACCAGTCACTGCATTTTGTACAGCCTTTCTGGTACTAGCAGCAGTAAGATGTATCAGTGTGAGATAACCCACTAATCACATACAATGAATTATTGATAAATAGGATACTGAAGATTTTTTTCTGTAACGGGACAAATTAGGAATAACCACTTATGGCTCTATTCTGTGAAAAGGGTTGTGGTCAAGACCTCGTTGTCCAGATGAGGAGTGATGTATGGTGTCCCTCAGGGGCTGATACCTACTGAGGTGGATGCTGTTCCACATCTTTGTTGGTAACATGGACAGGGGGGGTCAAATGCACCCTCAGGATATTTGCCAAAGACACCAAGCTGTGTGGTGCAATTGATATGATGAAGGGAAAGTTCCCATGCTGGAGGGAAGCCATCCTGAGGGACCTGGACAGACCTGAGAGGTGGGCCTGTGCAAAGCTCCTGAAGTCAACAAAATGAAGTGCAATATCTGGCACCTGGATTGTAACAAACCCAGACATACCTAAAGGCTGGGCAGAGAATGGATTGTGAGTAATCCTGCAGAGTAAGAACTGGGGTTGATGGTTTATGAAAAACACAACAGGACCCACCAATATGTGCTTGCAGGCCAGAAAGCCAATGGCATCCTGGCCTGCACCAAAAGCAGTGTAGCCAGTCAAATGAGATGATCCTGCTCTACACTGCTCTTGTGGGACCCCATCTGGAGTGCTGCATCCAGCTTTGTGGCTGCCAATAGAAGAAGAATATGGAAGTGTTGGAGTTAGTCCAGAGTAAGCCACTAAGTTGAAAAGCAGAGTGGAGTTGGGGCTGTTCATTCTGGAGAAGAGAAGGCTCTGGAGAGACCTTGTGGTAACATTTCAGTATCTGAAAGACATCTACAGGGAAGCTGGACAGGGACCCTTTGTCCAGTACTGTAGTGACAGGACAAGGAGTAATGGGTACTGGAAGAGGGGAAATTTAGTTTAGATACTAGAAAGAAAATATCTACTGTGAGTGTTGTGAGATACTAGAAGTTGCCCAGGGACGTTGTGGATACCCCAATCCTGGCAGTGCTCACGGCCAGGTTGGACAAGGCCTTGAGCATCCTGGTCTAGTGGGAGGTGTCCCTGCCCACAGCAGGGGGGATTGGGGCCCAAGAACCTCCCAGGATCACTGAGTCCTTTTAAAGATAATCCAGATTGGCCTTGCAATGACGTAGTTCAGCACTGCTGGATACAGACCAATTTAGTCCCTTTGACTTGTATATTTTGAGTTTGTTTGAATGTTCCCTAACCTGATCCTTCTTCACTGAGGAGTAATCCCTGCTACAGACTTCCTTCCTGGCCTCAGGGGTCTTGAATTATTGATGGTCAGTCTTACCAGTGAAGACAGAGGTGAAGTAGGCACTGAGTACCCTAGCCTTTTTTGTGTCCTATGCCCTATTCTCACTCAGCAACAGACCCACAGTCTCCCTTGTCTTCATCTTTTGTTGCTGATGTACCTGTAGAAAACTTTCTTATTGCCCTTCATTCTCCTGACACATTAAACTGGCAGATATAGATTTTGGTTTTCCAGCATTGCAAAGTTTTAATAAATTTTACCTGCAAAAGAAATAATTTTCTTCATCCTTTTGAAAGCAGGGATTAGAAATTATTCTGCCAGAAGAGGACAGGGAGAGTATGGGCATCTGGACACTCTGAGGGTACAGTCTTGGTAAACATCACTGCAAAATTTTAATTGTGTGACAGATGATTTTACTGTTAACAAACATATGAAAGGTAGTTACATTTCTTCTTTAGCTAATACTGAAAATTTAATACTCTTTTTTTTTTTTTCTGGTTTTACTTCAGTGGCTTTATTAAGAATTCTGAAATATTGTATTTGTCTGTATTTCAAAGCAAGCAATTCTTATGCAATTGCTGTGTTGTTTGGTGCAAATCTATCCTGCATAATAAAAATGGTGAAGAGGTAACTCAGGTAGTAAAATATATTCAGGCAGCTGAACAACTCTACAAATAGGTGGCAAAAAATATCCACAGCTAAATGTACCATGCAAGCTACTATCTCTGCATGATACTGTGATGACTAAACACTCATTTGGAATTAGGTGGAGTATCTTTGCTAAAGAGCTTTTAAGCAAAGTACGCATAGACAGCTGGTTGCTTCATCCTAGGTTTTACTTTGCACCTAGGCAGCGAATAAACAGGTTTTTCTTGTCCAGTGTCTCAGGTATCTAGACTTTTTCTTTCTAAACATTTCAGCTTCTCATACAATGCTATTTTACCCTCTTGACCTGACCATTGCACATTCTTTTCTCATTCTGAACTCGATTCACTTTGTTGCTGAAAAAAATTTTCCCCATATACCACTGCTGGAAAAAAAACCAAAAAACAAAGGCCAAAGTGGTGCGTCCTGCTTCACATGTATTTCCCACTGTTAAATAAAATCTATTTATCATTAAAACATTCCTCAGCCTGGTGCTGCTCAAGCTATTGTCTTTTGTTGAATCATTGCTCTCATCCTTCCTCCATCTGTGATGCTACTATTTATTGATGTCTAATTCAATGCACTGTTATCAATGGCTTATTTTCCTGGAAAGTCTTGGTTTCTTCAGGAAGAATCTGTCCTAGGATTACTCCCACTCAATACTTCAAGGAATTACTTATACAGTGATTTGCATAAATGTCTGTATGATACCAGTCTGAAGGGGTGGGAAGTTTTGAATAGTGGTGTCAAAATCCAAATAATATAAACTGGAGAATACGTAAAAGTCAACACAATGGAATTTGTTAAGGGCAAATAGAAAGCACTGGCTTTAAGGTAATCAAACCCATCAGCCTAATGCAGGAAATAACCACTTCTATAAGACTTCAAGAGTGTAGGAGTACGAGTCATCAGCATCAGGTGTCACCATGTGCATTGTGCAAATGTCACCAGGGCTGTATTAACAGAACTGTTTTATTTAACATGCCAGCTGGTTTCTCTCCTCAGGTGTTCACTTGCTCACTCAGCTGGTATTTTCATATCTTATACTGCATAAAAGGCCCACAAAAAACATCTATGAACTGATTTACTGGAGCTTTGAGCCATTGCAATGGCCAAAGCAATGGTAAAGGTGTATGCAGAGTTCATAGCTCACTGTCTTTGTGTCCCAGGGTCTCATATGAAATCCATTCTCTCATCATTTCTGGAAGACCTCTTATTCCAGGGCTAAGCTTTTTAAGGATTCTCAGCTCCCAGAACTGGCTGTGTTCTATGACTGTGTATCCAGAGCAGATTGGGAGGGGACTGGTTATTCACAGGGTCTTCCCCAGAATCTTGGCTTATTTGAAAAGACCTCATGGGGTACGCAGTGGGGGGAGCTGTGGCACACCCCAGTGTGGGACTGGGGCTGGCTGCAGTGCACACTGCACAGGAACACCAACAGCTGCATTGGCTTTCCTCAAAATATCTCCTGGATGGGGCCTCAGTGAAATGAAGCACTTGGATGAAATAAAACTATGTAGGGACAGCTGTAAGACAGACTAGGGAAGGATATATGGAAAAATTCTTGAAGAACAGTTACAACCCAGTAACAAATTTCAAAGCATATCACCCAGAAGGAAGAAAACCAGAAAAATAATGATTTTGCAGTAATAAAATCTCCAGCAAACACAAGCAAAGAAAAAGGAACTGTGGTTTAAAGATCTCACCTGTTAGACTTTAGTGTATCTATTTCTGTCTGTAAATAAACTAATACTGATTTTATAGGACTTCCACACATTTATCATCCATTGGCTGTAGTAGAACTAAGCATAATACTGAAAAAAGTGTACCTACCCTCTAGATAAAATTGGCTTTTTTCCCTCTCAGCTCTTCGCTCTGTATTCTTCAATTCAGAATTCACCAGGGAGATGAGTCAACACTTTTTATCCTTCAGCAGGTTCCTTACATGAATCTATGAGTTTCTTCACAAGGTTTTTCCAGAGTCTAGAAAAGGCACCTTCCTTAAACTATTAAAATATATATAACCTAGTCTTATCTTTAGAGCTTCCAGATTTCTCAACAAAAGTACTTATTACATTGGTGAAAAGGCATTCAAAATAAAAAAGAATATACTGAATTTATAGCCTCCTTCATAGAGCCAGAAACTTATTATGCAAACTCAGAGTAAATTCAGTGGATATTAGCAAAGAAGCACTGTATTTAAATATTAAAAATCCTTATTGCTTAAAATATTGAAATATATATAAATAAGAAGGTAGACAAAACATAAAACATTTTTTTTTCTCACTGTCTCATTATCTGGAATTCTGTGGAAAACTAACTGTAGTTCTCTAGCCTGAACTCCCAAAGAAATTTGAGTGCAACTCTATATTTTTGAATACTCATTCTAATCCTAAATTTTAACTTTCTTTGCTTCTGTAGGGAGAAAAAAAACCCACCGGGCTTTTGTTACAGCCAGCCTAAGCATGTAGAAGACATTCTAACACAATGAGCCAAATAGAGTTTTCCAGCATGAATGTTCAATGTTCCTGATTAAATTGAACTCTGGTGCCACTACTATACTTCTGTGTTTGCCCAGTATTGTTAATCTTTAGGTATTCTTTCAGGTTTTTTAGCTCTAGAAATTCTGAAGTTCTAGGATTCTTGCTGTCACTGCCCAGGTCATAGTCAAATCACAAATATTGAAATCTTCCTGTAAATGAATCTATTTCCTTCATCATCATTCAGAAGGTGAAACATTAAGTCTGTTCCTGGTGTAACCTTGGTGAAAGATGCACTGGTGCTGTAATGCAGCCCTAGATACTTGATGCTTTCTTGAAATGCAGAGAAGCCAGCAAACCCAGTAGAAACTCCTGGACAGCATTTGTTTGAACTAAACCCAGGAAGCAGTTGGTATCTTCTTTGTATGGTAACTCATTTAGCAATGGGGCACATTAAGATACTGGTATAGAAGCAGGGGCAGGGCATCCACCACTCAGCACAGTGATAAGAGGGAATTGGACATTGTACATACAGCGATAATCTACATTCCAATTTTAACTGCTCCACCCAGACTGGCTAAAGAAAGAAGATTCTTTGCCCTGCACATAACTCTGTGGTCTTTCAGAAGAATTTATAGAATCATAAAATAATTTGTGTGGGAAAGGACCTTTAAAAATCATCTAGTAAACCCCCCTGTAATGAGCAGGGACACCTTCAGCTCAATCAAGTTGCTTAGAGGCCTGCCCAACCTCACTTTGAATGTTTCCAGGGATGGAGCATCCATCACGTCTCTGGGCAACCTGTTCCCCACATCTTTGGGCAACCTGTTCCAGTATTTTATCACCATCATTGTAAAAGACTTCTTTCTTATATGTCTAATAATGTGGTAACTTATACTGTGATGCCTAAACCTCTGCTGAGAACATTGCTGATGTTGAAAGATGCTAAGAGGTGTCTTAAGGGGATGCTTCCTTGACGTCATGCCAGCTAGATAGAATGCTGCCCCAGTCATTCTGGAAGAGAAAAGAGATATTATCAAACCTTACACATTGAAATAAATAGTCAATAAAAATTCACTGAAATACTGTTTTTACTAAGTATTTACAATGTAAAAGGCCTGGTGCTACAACATACATTAAAATAAAGCTTGCACAGAGTTCCCATTTGTTATGGCAAATTTTGTGACAGATGGAAAAACATTTCATCAGAGATTGCATTAATGCAATGTGTATTTTTCCAGTGACACTTTGCTTGTACGCTTACTTGATGGATGGAAGACATTTATTTACAGATGATGCATAACTACCCAACTATCAACATATCTAACTGCCTGTAACATGTCAAAGTACAATTATATTTTTTTTCATATATATTTCTGCTGCAATAAAGGCAGAATTTTCCACAGGCCCCACAGACATAGTAAAAGGCCTGTAATAAAAACATAACCCCTAATTTTACTTACATATGCTAATTCTCCTAAAAGCCTCTCAGAAGTCTCTTTCAAAGCCTAAGGCTGGGATTCAATTCTGATGCTACTGGAGTGGTCTGGGGAACGATATGCTTCAATCCATGTGGAGGGATATTTCCCCTGCCCAGTAAATAACCCACTGGCAGTTTCCAGTTTTTTTAGGTCAGTTTTGCACCTTGGGCCAAAAATCTCTGGTGTTGTGGTGGTGAAAAAAAGAAACAATGATATTAGGAGCAAGAAGACAGTGCTTTCAATGCCTCCACCAATCTCTTCTCATAACTGATATTCATACACAATTAATCACTTAAATCAATGATCCTCATGACCTCAAAGTTCATAATCAGCCACTTAAACTGCACCTATTAAAAAAAAAGAAGGGTCTTTGTCTGCCAAGAACACAGTACTGCTTCATACAGTAATGGTGGGGAATGCCACAGGATTGCTGCATCACTCCCACCTGGCCAATACTGACTTCTGAGCAACTCTGAAGGTTGCTATAGATAAAAATTACTGTATTGGCTTGATGTAATATAGATTCATAGACCCAGTCAAGGTGATTCTTGCCTTGACCCGGTAATTGGAGCACGGCATTTAAGGAAAAAAAGATCTTGGCAAGAAATAGGAAAGTATTCTAATCAATTAAGTTGTTTCTTCATCAAAAACACCAGGGAACTTAGCTGTATCCTCGGGGAGGGAATTCAAGTGTTGAATTTTGGGTGATATTTTTAAATGGCAGGCACAACAACTTGCAAATCCTGTGGTCTCTTATTTACATAAATAATTGGTGTTTCATTAACAATTTTCTGAGAACACTGATCATGCCCAAACACAGTCACATATGTGCCACCAATATTTTTAAGCAGTTGGAAAACCAGGAGAAGCACTGCTCCTGGCTGAAATATTTGAGCTATTTCTCTCTGAGGTTTGAGTTATCATGGCATTAGCATGAGCTGTGGTGAATCTGTGGCCAGTGTAGCCCCATCCTGGACCTCTGTTGTCTTGCAGAGGACATGAAAGGAAAAATAATGAGGCACAGCAGCATCTGACTGTGCAGAGAGGGTGGTGTGGTGGGAAGTGAGATTGGTTATATATCTGTCTTTGAAACGGGCTTGACTTGCACTCAGATGTGGCACATGTGTCCATGTGCATCCCTTACGGTGTACACCCTCGCTAGCTGTCATGGCAGATGACATGGGATACCAGATGACTGATTTTTCCAATTCAGACCACAAATCCCTTCTCCTCTTGACCAACAGAAAGATGGATTTAAGCCAAAGAGGACATCCTTTTCAAACTTTAATGATGTCTTCCCAAATGGTGTGTGAATACAAAATTTCTCTAAGTTATATCTGAAATAAAAAGAAAAAAAGCAAATTCATATGGATAAAACTCCATAGAAAATCACAGAAAAGAGAAGTTGAAACACATACACTCACAGCATCTCCTTAACTTTCTGAACATGTTCTCTAATGTTCAGGTTTCCATGTTTCGTGATGTTTTAATCCCACATCTGAAGCCTTGAAGTTTCTTATTTTCCACAAAGAAACAAAGATTATAACTGCCAAAGGGCTTTCTACCCATATAATTTGTCTTCATTAGATTTCTACCTTCTTTCCTTGTATCAAGTAAATACTTCTGTTGCCCAAGATTCAGAAATGTTCTCATCTACCCTTTCTCTTAGTCAACTCACAGTTAAGTTTTTTATACTTGCTGGTTTTAATCCTTCTGTGGTTTTATTTTCCTGGCAGTTGGTGAGAGTAAGTGTTCAGACAAATGGATTAGAAGACATTTTGCAAAATATGTATTTCACTGTGCTCTGGCTAGGTTGTCTTCTGCTTTTAATTTTGAGGGGATGGGATGACCTACTGCAAACTAGCTTGGTTTCTGAAAGTCCTGCCATCTCCTAGTTGTAAAACCAAAGAGTCAGCACCATAAATGTTTTAGAAGAGTAACACAGGAAGCACGAGCAAGCAAACAACTCTGTTGTACTTACTCCTGGCTCCTGTCCACCAGCCATCCTTCCTTCAGCTGTACTTCCCTGCCTGGCCAACAACAGAGGCACCATCTACAAAATGCACACTCAGTAGCTGGCTCACGGTATCCATCTATTGATTAGTTGGCTGCTGCCAGGAAGGTCTAATTAAACCTAATTGCAGAAAGGATGTCAGAGAGGGCATTAATTTCAAGGTCTCTCTTCTGCCCTTCTGCTGGTTTTATCAAAATATGTAAGAAATTATTTATTAATTGCTGGGAGGTACAGGTAGGAATGAGCCATCTAATATTCCTGCAGTAGTGGTCTATGGGATGGGTAGAAGTGCTACTGCAGTGAGTTGAGAGGGATTTCTTATGTTCTTAGATGTGAGACATCTGTTCCTGTCAAATGTGGTTGAAGTCGCCTGACAGCTTCAGAAGTTATGGGGACTGTGGGGGAACTAATAGGAATAGGGACTGTAAAAGCTTCATTTCCTTAGAAACCAGGCAAAAATATTCCAACCCATTATCTCTTTATGAATTATTTCTGTAAAGATTGCCCTCTACATGCTTTAAATATCTGAGCTACACCAGTAGCAATCTAGCAGTGTACAGGCTTTTCATAAGCATTCTGATATTATGTCTTGTTTTGCCTGAAAAACAGAAAAAGGTAAGAATGTACAGATAAATGTGTCAATTATTGTTTACCTCTCGAAATATAAACAGTACATTTCTCTATGTAGCAAGCCAGCTCTACCTGCTGTGAAGACAGAGCACGATTTGCAGCTGCTCTTCTCTCCCTCCAGGTCACCACTTCTTCACAAGAAAAGCAGGATTGAAAGGGGTCACCTCTGAGGCTTCATCCCCCAGCAGACCTTTCACACAGCACCATCACTTGTGGCCAGAAATTGTAGCAGCCCTCGCAGTGCATCAACTCTATAGCATATAGATTCTTCTTATGTGGCAATTCCAGGGCATTCATTACTTTACTTCTGAAAGGAATATTACTGCTGCAAGAAGACCATAGGAATTGGCTTTTAACCAGAAATCATGTGCAGCCTCCCTCTGCAGCTTGTGGTGTGTCTGTGGAGATACGCTGTGTGTTTAATTAAAACTCAGGATTCCTTTGTTTTTCTTTTGTTTATCTGGCATCACATGAACAAGCTTTGTGATTTATATCAGTCTAATATTTTCGAAATATGTTCTTCCAGATGCTTGTGAGGCTTAGCTCAGGTCAATCAGGGAATCTATCAAATACATCAAGGTTAACACTGGTAAATCCAGGCACTTAGTAGTTTTATACAATTAGATTTAGTAAAATTTCTTCGTTTTATCTTATGACTTTAGGACGTCATATGAAATACCGTAGGGCAAATGTAACTAAATCAGAACTCTATTAACCTAGTTTTACGTCTGTATCCTCTTGCTTCTTTTAAAACTTACTAAATGTTCAATATTAAAATAATGCTTGGAGTCTGGGTGATTCTACAAACTACATCTAAGAGATAGGTAATACTAATTTTGAAAGAGAAAACAGATGTATAAAGATTCAGCAGTGAAAGTGAGACACTGGAAAAACCTGGAAATAACCAGCACTGAAAAGTGATTAGTCTCTTCTGAGAAATTATAATGATCATCCTTGTATTTTTTCTGTCCAAAAGTATCACTGGCTTTATTTCATCTTTGAAATGTGTTTCAGAAACATTCGTAGCTGATGTAATATCAAGCCCTCAGAGCAGAGGAAGCAAGGCCAGAAGCTCAAGCCAGTAATTAATACTGATTGCTGCCCTTATGGGCTGAGTAGCTCAGATTCTCATGTGCTATCCTATGATTTTTTCACTACATGCAAACACTACTTCAATAACAGAAGAGATTTATCCTTGTTTATAGGGCCATTAAGGCTGATGTTTTCCAAGAATATTCATGTTAACAAAGTCCAAATTTATTTGGTACAAACTGTCACAGTAATAGAAATTAAGACATTTCAGTGGTGAGAATAACCAGGGACCTATGCTCTTCTGTTTCTATAGATTAAGATTAGATCTATGTTTTAGAAGATATGTTGTATCTTAAATTGAATGTAAAAACCTGAGGAAAAATATTAGTGGGTAAAGTTTCTCAGCATGAGCTTTTTACCTGGGTAGGCTAGTAGTCTCCAATAACATTTTGGGACTGCTGCAAAGTTCTTTTATAATTTAAACAAATGACTTCTTGTGAGTGCATATAGAATCATAGAATATACTCAGTTTGAAGGGACCCACAAGGGTCCATCAAGTTCAACTCCTATTTTGGTCCAGCAAGATATAAATGTGTGCAGTAGGCAGTTTGCCTGAAGTACTGGTGTTTCAAATAACTACATTAAGTTTTTCTCTTCACCATATCTGTGATTAAATATACAGCTTGTCACTGCAAAATTAACACAAAATTTTATATTTTAAATTCAAGTGTCCCACACCAGTCTGGCTACTGAAGTTGTTTAACAATCATAAAAAGAATCTGAGGCATTAAGAATTAAATATATAGCATTAATATTAAATCTTTATGATTTCTGCCTAAAATTTTACCTGGTCTTAAAGCAGGATGAAAAGTATTTATTTATTCATTTAAAATGGGTTTTTTAAATGGTGTAATAATTACATTAATTACACTTTCATTTATTTTTTAAAGACTATAATTAATATTTAAATGAAATGTATTTCCTAATTTAGGAAAAAAATAGAACTATACTAACACAAACTAAAATAAAAATTAGTAACACAAATCAATGAGTACCCTTATTCTAAATAATCCACCATTGCTAAATATTTAAAGATTAAACCCATTGAAATTATCTTATATGAAAATTAACTTGTGGTTAATTATGAAGCAAATATTAATATTTTTTGGGCATTGATTATTTCGTAACTCAGCTTTGTAATGGCTGTGGTTACTGCTTCTCCTCAGATTGACAACTACAGAAATATCTCAGTTACAAGAGAAATTATTTGGCAGCAGCTGAAATGCACAGAAATGCTTTCGTAAATGTCTCATTTTATTACGATTTTGAAAAAGTGTTGTTCAAAAATATAAGTTAGTTTTCTGGCACTCATACTTTGATTTTATCCCTTTTCTGCAGTTGTTTCTGCTTCTAGTTGTTAGGAGAGCCAAAATATTTTGGATCTGCAGAACTCAAGCTAGAAATTATAATGAGAATATTTATTATGAGAAAGCCAACATGCTGTTCTTTCTTTCCCTCATTGGTAGATATTTTCTGAAGTATAGGACCATATTTTTTGTGTCTTACAGCTCATGGGTAGAACAGCCAAAACACACAGGATAGAAAAATTCTAACTAATATACATTAAAAAAAAAAAAAAAAATCATGCATATGAATAAAGTCATAATATTCTGGAAGATTTTTATTGACTTCAAACAAATTTGACCAGATCTGCCAGTGGCTGGGTATGAATTACTGCACCTTTATTACACAATTGGTCCTTATTTGTTGTAGAATACCTTGGAACTCTTCAGTATAATTACATGGTTTAGTGGACAACATAATGCATAAATGTAGGACGGCTCCTTTATTCATGTTGCTCCTGCTGTGGCACCAAATCTTGGAATCATCCCTACTGAAATTAAGGGAAAACCCCTATGGCTGAAGACTGCAGAGAGCACAGCATGATAGGAACAAAGTCTTGCTTTTGGACACATGGTAGTGTTCTGGTGGATCCCAGAAGGATATCCTGTGCTCTGGCAGACGCAGGTGTTGGTGGAGAGGGGAGGAGCTGTTTCAGGGCTGAGCTCCAATAGATCCTCTCTCCTCCAGAGGTGCTGTCTCTCACGTCAGACCCCAGCCTGGCCACCCTGGCAGGCGTACTTGGCTCTGCGTGGAGGTCAGCTCGCCCTGATGGACCAAGGGTGCAAAGCTGCTGGAGATGAAGGGTGTGGGATCTCCTTCTCACCAGCTCCAGGGCAATGGATAAGGGTCCTGCCAACATGAATCTTCCTTGATTGTATGTATGAGTGGTGTCCCCTGGATTATACTCTAATACTCTCTAAAGTGTACAGGAACAACTTCTCATTGGTTACTGACCAGAGAATGCAGTGTACCCAAACACTGTATGTGAGCTGGTATCTTTTCCAAGTGATCACCCAGGAAGAAGAGGATGGTAAAGGAGAGAGGAGAGAGGAAATATGGTTTCAGGATAAAAAGAAAAGAGTAACACATAAATGGTTAATAAGAACAACAAAGTTAACATAAAGAGAGATAAAATAAATGTAACCCTTTGATCTTTTAACACTGACTTTTTATTCAATAAAATTTGAATATTTAAAAGATAATATTTCCTAATTAGCTCTTCCTTTAGCCCTTGGTATGAATATCTAACATTTTCCTGCTGGGGAATATAATCCAGTGAGATTCACATGGCTGATAGCCCTCTCTGTGTTCCCAAGTGCCTTCAACTACACATGACATTGGGGTGAAGTTTGTGCAGTCTGACTCCACCTGGAAACCAGACATAGCAGATGCCAGAGAAAACTCTCTATGGTGTTTTATAACAGGGTATTTTACCTCAGCAGAGAAAGAATGAAGAAGATATAAAGCAAAGGTTGGCATTCACAAATCCTGTTGATAATAAGAACAGAACAGCCATGCCTGTGCTAAAAAGGGAGTATGCCACATCTCTCCACTCAGCCTGAGGTGTCCTGACAGAAATGGTCTGCAGAGACAGAAGACGACCCAGGGACTCTGAGGAAGACTTTTAAGACTTTTAAGACTTTCGTCATTTCTTCCCCTGACAAAGGAACTGCTGCTCCATGGTGATTATGAAAATATATGAAAAATGGCAGCATATATTACTGAGTGGAGATTCTCTGTGCCATCATTTTCTGTAAGAAGTAAATGTAATTTTCACATCAGTTTATCACTGGAGAGAAATTCAGTGTTCTTAACTTTAAAATGCTTTGGAAAGCAACGTTGTATGGGATCCATTAATGCAGGCACAGTGTTTGAGCTAGATGCTCAGGCTACTTCTGTGACCCAGAGTGGTAGGTCTTTCCAGAAAGGGTCTCCTCTCCAACCCATCCATAACCAGAAGACCCCTTGCTCTTCACTGAATTCAAGGGAGACTCAGCTTGTCAGCTCAGACCAGATGCCGAACTTCTTGGCAGTTAAAAGGAAGCAAGACAGTCCCACAGGTAGTAGGTGGAATAAAAATGCCTGTGACAGAGATACTGAAGTTTTACAAGGAGACAGAAGCAAGCAGAGTGGGCTTGTGTAGGCAAGCGTATAGTTTATTCCAGATGGTGTTTTGATTCAGTAAAAGCTGCAAATTCTCTTAAAGACACTTCTGTGCCCCTCAATGTAGCATTTGAACACTTTGCAACTGATGTATTCATAAAATTTATAAAAGACATTGCTCATACAAAACTGTCATGAAGCACTGGTCTTGGCAGGACAGGAGGAGAACGGGTGTAGCTGCATTAATAGTGAGAGGGCTTGGGAACACTCAGGAAGTGGCGCTGAGGGACCGCAGCTGGGAGTCCCTAAAGAAAGAAGCTACATGTGCTCACTGGCCCCAAATACAGCTGCTTCTGGGACCAGCCAGCATTCAGGAAAAACCACCACCGAACATAAAAGTCTTTCTGGAAAAAATTCCTGGTATTTTTTTATTTGCACAGATTTCTGTGGAAGTTACTCTGTCAGTGCCTGCAATCATTCCTGTCTCAAAAGTGTGTGCATTTGTAGCAAGTGCCTGGGAAGTATTTGTTTTTTCCTTTGTGTGTTTCTCTTTTTAACAAAATTGCATGCTAGAACTATAAACAAGGAGTTTAAGAAGGCAAATAACAGAGCATTCATACAGATACTCATTCATACTCTCACTCTCACTCCAAAAACATTTGGCCAGCTAACAGGTGATGTGCCTGTTAAATATTTGGTTCCCAGAAAATCTGATATCTTGAAAACGGTGATATCTTGTTCAATTCTAATCCTCTGTTTCAAATGCGGCAAAAGACTGTGGAAAATACCAAATTATATCCTTCTTCTCCTCTTATTCTTTTAAACAATCCTTCATTTATTCAAGCTTTGCAACTCCTTGCATGTAAAAACACCATATGGAAGAGAACTCCAGCACAGACATGGAAATCCTTCTGTCCTTTTTATCTGAATTAAAGAAGACTAAAGCAGGAGTCTTTTTTCTTAACTGGAAAAAAAAAACAAACCAAAACAAAAAAAAATAGGTAAGCACCTTAGTTACATAATTAAGAATCCACATTTGCAGCCAAAAAAAAAAAAAGGTGGTTGCAGAGTAACATCTGAGATTCTCTGTCAATAAAGTTGAAGAACCTTATCACTAAAATATTGTAATTCTAAATAGAAATTTCTAAATAGAAATTTTGATTAAAAAATAAACAAGTAAACTAAAAATTAGATGTGTTTTAAATTGAAACCCCAATATAGTAAGGACAAGAGCTGTACAGTCATGATCCCTGCACACAGTATGCAGGAAAATCAGCTACATTGGAGATATACAGCTTTTGACGTTATGGCCTTGGCAGCCTTAGCTATGACAATAAATTGTCAGGCTGTGATATAATATGAGTGTCTCTGCTGAAATCAGAGGCGCTCATTGACCTGTGTGATATGAGTCACTACACTTTTTGCTTAATTTTTACTGCTTATTCTTTTTCTGTCTTCTCTTATGTTCCAGACTAACCTTGGATTACACTTTATCTGGATCATGGGTGCAGACATTAGTGCAATAAAGAATATAAATAGTAAAACAATGTGATTTTTACACAAAGTTGCATGGTTTCAGACCAACATGATCCACGTGTGCTTCAGCTGTTTATTTTTAAAAATGTGAATAAAACTGTAGTCATCATGTTATCACAGTTTGTCTTCTAGAAGAATCAACAGTGAAGTTTCTTTCTGTTATTTCTGGCAAATGTGGACCAAGTATGACTTGGCTTCCCTTAGCCACAAAAACATAACATGAAGAAAACCCTCCTCAATGCAGCATTCCTAACGAGTTACATGTGTCTTTGTCTGACTGCCAGCATTGGGACATGTCCTTCTTCTGGTTCATCCAAAAGAAAACAAAACAGATCATTAAAGGTCCGTGGTGATGTAGTATGGTTTTATTTGTCCTAGGCAGTGTTTATCAAGTACTGCTGCGAAGAGATATTGTTCCCTTTAAAGACAAAAAAGCAGAGATGACTCTGCTCTATGACTAATAACAGAGTTCTGAGGAGATACTTCAAACTCAATTTATAAAAGCCTTGCAGCTCAAAAGGTGACATGAAAGTTGAAAAGGATAAAAGAACTGGTATTTTAAAAGGAAATAAGAAAAAGTGCTTTTGATAAAAATAACAGAATAGCAGCAATTTTTGAAACACAGTAATTCTATCCAAGTAAAAATATTGTAATGGTTATGGATAATAGCAGGTTTCAACCACAAAGTCAGTCAGGTGTGTATTAAATTGATCAAAATAAACCTCTAATAGTCACCTCTGTATGTGACAATTGGAAAATAATAGAATTAAAGTTGGAGATTCAAATAAGGTTAAAGAAAAGAGAAGGTAGAAGAGCATTAATAAAGTAAAAGAGCAAAACCTGAAACTGAGAATAAGGGTTGTGTGGGCTCTCATTTTACATATTGGCCTCCTTTGTAAGTAAGAAAAGGGAAATAATGCAGTAATATGATTTGCTAGACTTATCTCACAGGGAAGTTATAAAGATTAATTCAGCAATATTTCTATGTTAGTTGAGGATTGAAAACACCATGTAAGCATGAATTATAGCCCACTAATGAAGTGGTTGAAATCAAGCCTTTATATTCAGGCAGAAAACTAACATGACACTTAAAAAAGGGGAACAATTATGTTTAAAACAAGAGAAAAACTAGACAAAACGGCAAAGGAGATGTCAAGGAGTATGAAAAAAAAAAAAAAAAAAGAAAACTTTCAGTAGAAAATGAAGAATAAATTCTCTCACATGGAAGATATAATGGAGGAAAAGAATGAGTGATACTAATGTCACAGTCTGCTTACTGCTGAGATTTACTCACTGAACTGAGGTGTCCCAGTCAGGGTCCTAAGCTGGCATCCAGACAGCTGAGCTGGCAGCTTTAACTTCTCAGTTACCCACTGAAACCATCCTTCTGAAATAAACACCTGAGCTATCTGACTGTGTGGGGCAGGAGTGTGTGCTCCTTCCAGAGGGAGAGCCAATCTGCCAGGGTCCATTTTAAATTTCAGGTGAAGTTTCACATTGGAGGTGGGGGGCTGCTTTTCTTTGTGCTTTCCTTATTTAGCATGTCAATGAGGTGTCTGTGTCCTGAAGGTCCCAAGTCTGATGCCTGGAATTAAATAACACAGTTACTCTCCTCTTAAATGATTACATTAACAAGCTGTGTAGGTGCTGTGTGTAAACAAGGTCACAGTTTTCCTCAGCATTGGTGGCCTCTTGCAGAAACACCTGTCAGACCTTGAATTTAGGGCTGGCTGACAAGTGAATTTTTCCTCCTGCAAGTGTCTCTGTTGGCAGTCCAACAGCAGAGACGCATCCATGTTCAAGTCCATGAGTGACATTGACCAGGAATCCTTGGTTCCTAACAAACTTGGAAATGTCTTTTCTGGATCTCCAGTCCTCCACTTTGAATTTATGTTGATGAGTTTCTCTGAAGACATACATTATCCTACTTTAATAAACAAAGCTAACTGATATATCTTACTTTCCTTCTAATATAAGGTACAAACAATTTTGACAATTTTAACCTGAGTATTTAATTCTTTTCAAAAGACTTACCTCCTCCTGACTGTATTGTGTCAATGGGGGGGTTTGCCTCTCTTTAAAAGTCAAGGTGAGAAAAAAAGTATTAGGTAGTATTGAAGATTTTTGTTCTAGTCATTGTGGTCGGCAGTGAAACAATACAGAAAGGAAAATATAAGAGCTAGAAAAGCACAGTATCTGCATTTTTATATTAGTTTAAAAGAGAAAGAAAAGGAAGAATTTCACTGAATAGTAATAATAATAATCTGAATTGATTTCCTGAGGTATGCATCACAGCAGGAGGATCATCTTGGTGTAGAAAAGGAAATCCTGCATGAACTCAGATTTGTCAGTGGGGTGATATGGAGAACAACTGTGCAAGCTGGAACAGCAAGCTCTGCAAATTTCCAGACCAAAACACAGTGGTTATATGAGCACACTTATACATCAAGCAAAATAGAGCACAAATGATTGAGCCATCATGGATTTCCTAATTTCTAAATACTTACTGCTTTTCTTAAATTGATTAGTCTTGGTATGGACTCATGTTGTCAGGGCCTTATTAAAGTTCTGTGTACATTAGTTAAATCTTCACAGACAACAGATCTGCTTCTGTTTGACTGTTTCTGTAGCATGTTCCCATAAAAAGAATGCACGAGAATGTTAATGTGACAGTCCTTCAAAGCAAAGTCTATTTCATCAGTCAAGAGGAAATCTTTGTGGAATACAACTGGAAGAGATGAATGCATTTTAATTTTACAAGACTTTCATTATGAAAGGAATTTAAATAATTTAATTTGAAAGCGTGTTCTCAAGTGATTTTTTAAAATAGATTTAAGTTTGGAATTTTTTGCTTTTTATCATTGAATGTGGTGTAAAAGAAGCCTTAAAATAATTTTCCTTTACAGACTTCTTTCTCTTCTTACCACATGGAAAATTTTATTATTTTCCTCCTGTTTTTTTCAATGAAGTCAAATTAATTATGATGACTTTTATTTAAACTCAATCTCAAACTTCTGTGAATGGCACCTTATGTGTACCACAACATTTTGTTCTGAGAGCAACCAAAAAGCATTATTTTTGTGCTAGTTAGTTGCTATGACTTCTACAAGAGAATCACAAAACCAGTGGTGGTTACTCTGTTTACATAAATCCGGCACCCACTATTTGTATTGCTTTAGGCAATGAGGAAGAGAGGGCCTTGTCTCCCCTACAGCTTTCTAGAAATGCATTTCTCTGGTTTAATGTGACAGCAACAGCAAGATTTCTGGTTGTGTTACACTTCTAACACATGTGCAGTGAGGAACAGATAATGTGATGTTATCATGCTGTTCTTGTTACTTGAGCTCCAGGTTCAGTCAGAATACTGATGGTCTTTATGAATGCTGGAAAAATTGAGGTTATTCACACCAACTTGGTCTCTGATGACTTTATGCATCACTGTTTGAGATTCTGGTTTGATGCTGCAACATGTTCAGCAGCAACACTCATATTTTCCCTTTTCCTTTTTTTTTTTTTTTTTTTTATTTTCCTATTTTTCATCTTCTCTTCTCTTCTCTTCTCTTCTCTTCTCTTCTCTTCTCTTCTCTTTTTTTTTCATTATGGCTTTTATATTTCCCTTTAGCTCTGTGCTTTGAACTGCTCCATGATGTCACTCAAAATATGAACCCTTGCCAGTACAGATGGAGAAACAGGGAACTGGAGTGCTGGAATAAGAGGATAGAATATGGTGGGACATTCTTATGCCTGAATCACCACCAAAACTTTTATTTTAGACAAATTCATGGCTATAGACTCAGTTTTTTAGGTGATGATGATCTACTGAGAGATGGAGGTGTTGTTTTTTTTGTTTGTTTGTTTGTTTTTTGTTTGTTTGTTTGGTTGGTTTTTTTTGTTTTTTTGTTTTTTGTTTTGTTTTGTTTTGTTTTGTTTTGTTTTTCTTGGTGTAAAGGGAGGTCAAAGTAAGATTCGTGAATATTTTGGGATCAAGTTCCTTAAACCTTCTGCATTATTGTTACTCTGATCTCTGTCTTTATTTTTCCAAATAAAGTGTCTAGCAATCTTAAAGTGGGGGTGAGTGTTCAGTCCCATTTTTCTCTTCATGTTAATACTATGATGCTATAAAATCCTCACTTCCTGAGACTACAACCCTTCTGTTAAGTTCCAGCCAAGAAAAAATTGAAAGATGTGACAGTCCATCAGAGAAGGGAAGCTCTTAACTCATTGGCTACTTGAAATGAACAAAATACCAATTACTTTCTCAGTGCACAGAAAATAGAGATTAAATTTTGTGTACTACAGAACTCTGGAAAGTAGAGGCTTAAAGAATGAGCTGGGGTTTAAAAGTTTCATGTCTTTCAACAATAGCTGTTTGCCCATTTTAAAACAGATGTGTCTCAAAATGTTTTCCTCAAAGAACCCACAAGTATGTATGATCCTAACTTTTCACAAGAAAGCCATTTTTGTTTTAGAAGTAAAGACAGGTGAGACAGCTTTATAGATTTTTCAATGCCTTCAGTAGATGTCATACTGATAGATCCACGCAAGCCATGTAAACAGTATTGGAGTTTATCAATAACTCTAACACACTTTAGATCTAGGGACCCAGGAGTGTGGCACTGCACTTTTGAATAACATTCAGTCAGAGGTGCATTTTTGTTTGAAAATTACTCCATCACATCTTACTTAAATTTAATAATTTTATACATTTATGTAGTATGCCATAGAATGACAGTAAAATGTGATAATCCATCAAGTCAGTTCCAAGTCTTTCAATTACCCAATTTTGTTGATATTATTGAAATCTGCATAAATTCATCTTGCAGTATATCTTGCGATATTCAATAAAGTTCTCAAAATTGCTTCTGGTCTATAAATGCTCTGAAATAAACTTGTCAATCTCTTTCTTTAAGTCAAGTTTTGAAAAATGGACATCATTAAAACAAATGTTTGCAAACTATTTATATCCTGAAGGAGTTTTTGTAGCATTCATAGATCTTAGGGCTATGCATTATACTCAGATCCATGACCATGGGTTTTGGTTTTATAATGTGTTAACCTTAATCCCTCCCATTAGGTTTTCAGTGAAAATATTCTGTGCCAGAAGAGAAATTATGCTGTGCTAACAGTTCGTACGTACACAGGGGTACACAGAATGACAACTAAAGCTGATCAGGTATGGCACCGAAGCTCCTCACGCCAAGACTTGTACCAGAGGACCTCATGGCTTGCAAAGAACAAGAAAGAAGTCAGTATGCCATGCAGCTTTGCTGGGTTTCTATAAATGTTCGTTTAGAGCCTTAGAAGTAGTTTTGTTGTAAGGAACAAGAGGCCAGTTGTCCACTTGTCAATGTCACCCTCATCCATGCTATTTGATTTTGCTCCTCAACCTGTGTCCTTTTCCTTTCTTTATTCTTGAATGGACTGAAGGAAAGGAAAGGAAAGGAAAGGAAAGGAAAGGAAAGGAAAGGAAAGGAATTAGGCAGCAACTAAGCATTGTGTTGCTTGCTCTCCTAAAATACATCCAACATCTTTCTTATACTCTTATACCTCTATTTTCTTGCTTTCTTATACATAAGTTGCCCTACAATTATAGCAACTCATATATGATTTTTAAGTCCCATAGGACATGCTCAATTTGTAAAGTTTATTCCTAGTGTAAATATTTGTTGGATTTCTTGACTTATTCTCCAATCTTCATTATTAGAGAAGCAGGTAAAAGGCAATGAACAGAAAACAATAACAGAAAACCCATGAAAGCTTAGCCAGTTAAGTTAGAATTTGAAACAGTTGAAAAAATTGAATTGCATGAAGATGAACAGGTGCTAGCAATCTTTTTTGTACAACTCCTACATTTGTCCTTTTAGGTGGCTCTATGCTCTGCTTGCTTGGCAATTAGAACCATAGCAGGAGAAAATACTAATTAATGTCTTAGCTCCTTCCTGCACCTAGCTCCTAACACCCAGCTTTGACATTCTAGACATCACTGTTCACTGTGGAAATAAAAAGAATCAAGAAGAATGGAATAAAACTTCTTTCCCTCTTGTATAATATTCTTTTTATTCAGGATTCTTTTCATTTACTTTTCTTCCTTATGTCTCTTTTTGCACCTGTGCACAGGATTCCCAGAAACAGAAAAAATCCAGAAGCCAAAGAAGAAATACTGCCAATACTGTTCCAGAAACACTGTCTACAGGAGGGAATGAAAAAAAAAAAAAAAGAAACAGTGCTGGCAAAGGAATATATTGGTAGAGGAATCTTCCTGAACCGAACCAAACCTTTCTTTTACTCCAGACTAAAACCCTTTTACCTGTAAAACTGTCAGCTCTCCAGCCTGGGTTTATGGAATTCAAAATAAAATGGTTTGAAGGACAAATAGAGGAGATTTTTTCCTCTTGTAGTTATTTTTCTCTCACTGAAAAAATGACAGTTCCTTTCTGTCTGAATGAACTGTTGTACTTGAAGATTTGCAGAACTTCTTCAAAAAGCGCTTTCCCAAATGTAAGCCAACATCAAGGCATCATGGTTTTGAATTAGTTACAGTAACAAAGAGTTTCTCAACATGACGCTGTTTTCCAGATGGGATGGAGTTCTGTGAAATTTCTGTTCTTTTTGTGCTGCTAATCTTGCCTCATGACTCAGAAGCTGAAAGCCCTAAATAATGTTGATAATCCTCTGCAGTCTCTTTCCAGTCTTAGCAATGCCTTCCCTCTAATGAAACATGTTATATGATTTGCAAGAGAGATACCATGATTATTTTTGATACTAAACCTTCAGCCCAATGCTTACTGATATTGCAAAGCATTCCTCTGATTTCTAGCATAGAAAAGGATTTGCACATTCAGAGTTGGCATACATTATAGGAACTGTATATAATAAAAAAGTATAATTTTCAGAATCTGCAGAATAATAAAAAGTATAATTTTCAGAATCGACAGAATATTTTTCATGCAAGCCTAGCTGGTTTCTCTGTGAAGGACATAAGGAGTTCACAGATGCATCACTCCTACCTTTAGGTATCTACATGGGACCATGCAAGTCGATAACTAAGCTGTCCCTAAAGTTAGCAAAGAGCTTTCTTAATATAGAGGGTTACTGATACCAAAAGACAAACAGGACATCTGTAGGTAACTGGCAGATGGAGCACAGGATCTTATGGAGACACAGCTCAGAGGCAACAATTGAAGGCTGGGCAGAATACCTGCACAGGCTGAACTGATCTCAGTGAGACCACAGGAACATGTCTGATATACCCTGAGTCAACCTATTCCTAAACTGATTCCCATCCCAATCCTCCTTTAGCTCGGTTCAGTCATTTTATTGCCGTTTCAAAAGGTGTTTACCTGCTGCTGAAGCAAGGCATGGATCCTGTTGGTGCTCTGTCAGCCAGCTCTTTGCAGGTGCCTCAGGTGCCCTGAATGTATTTCAGACATCTGTGCATGACAAGGAAGGCAAGTCCATCCTGTGTGTCCCTGGCAGAGCCTGTGTGCTGTGTGGGTCCGTTGGCATTGCTCTAACATCTGCAGAAGATGGACAGTTGTTTGTTGCTCTATTTGGGCTCATGCAGAGAATAATTAAGCAAACTCTCAGCTTTGTGTGTTAAAAATTAAATTTACAATGACTGTGTGTATAGTGTTATACCTTATAGCACAAAGCAACTCTTCTCATTAATATACTGAACAGTAGATTGTCTTCTGTGTTTTTTCTTTGTGACTGTGATCTATAGATCCCAGTGAAGAAGGCAGAATTTTCCAATGCTCCTGTTGAAGTGCGTCAGAAGTAGCTGTTCTCTACATTTTGATAATAGACATAAAAAAACCCCACACTAAAAATGTGCACACACACATATACATGAAAGTACCATTCAGCTGGGGATGGATTGGACTTTATTTTATTTCCCTAATTTAATGAAGTTTTCATTTGTATCTTCTCTTTTGTGACTAAAGTTTTGTAGAAGTGCAACTATGTAAACAACAACCAGTGACAGAAGGAGCTTTAATAACAACATGGAACATGCTAAAAAGTAGCACACAATTTTAAAGCCATGTGTTAGAGCAGGGAATATATTTTATCTTGATTTTCTCTACAGCAATATTAAAGGAAAAAATCAGTTCTCTTCTAGAAACTCACTGTAAGAGTAATTTTCTTCTTTATTCTTTTTTATTGTTATTATTAGAGATTAAGGCAACAAAAACATTAACTTTCTGTACTAGCTGAGGAGATGCTCATAAAAAAGTCTAAATATCTATTGACCCTATGATCTCAATTGCAAATAGCCTGTACTTAAGAGAATTGCATTATAAAACCTATTTTTGTTATGGAAACCCTCTTTATGGATGCATAAATTATTTATATTAGAAGTTACAGTTCAAGATAATGAAGGTTCATATCTTCAGTAATGCTAAAGGTGGACAAAGTGGAAACATTTATTTGGTTTCATAAAAGACAGGTTTGAATTATGTCTGCCAGGTTATATTATCCATAGCACTCTTAACTTTATTAAAGTTATGGAAAAAGGTCAACCCTATGAGCTTGAGCTGGATGGAATCTCACAAATAGGAGCTGTATAAGACCTGGAAGGAACCTAAGGAAGAAAAGTATCATCCAAGAAAGTTGGGTACCCATCATCTTTGGAGGGACATTCAGGTACAGTAGCAGGTTTAGGGCTTGGAGTCTGTTCTCACGTAGTTTTCTGGCTTTAAAGACAAGTTGCTAAGAGGAATTATTTATTGTATTTCTGTCTGGAGGTGCCTCAGATGCCTTGCTTTGGTGCCGACTCTGTCATTGCAAGGCATTCTGACTTCAAGCATGTCAGAGCAACATGATATTTAAGGAGCAACAACAAACCCAGAAGGACTGGCTATCAAATCCATATTTACAGTGAATGGCTTTTTAGTGAGCTCCTGAGACCTGGTGTGTCCTCTCTTTATTGTCCCTGCAGGGATCCCAGTTGGTGTGTGGACTCTAAAAAGCCATTTTGTTTCCAGCCACCTTCCAGCTGAATGAGAGATAGGGCTTAGGCAGGGTTCTGCTGCTTCCTGAGCCTGGTCCTTTTGGATCAGACCATTGATCTCCCAGCTGTCCCTGAGGCTTTTGCACTTTTGCAAGAATTAGCAAGAAATTAATTTTTCCCCAAACTATCAGCATGGCATGATTCACAAGCAGATGGGTTCTGTTCTGTAAGGTACCAGATGCCACCATGGAGCAATGAGCATGTCTTTGTGCAAAGAAGAATCACTGACAATGTCCTATACTTTCTGGGAAGATTCATATTTTTAGAGTTTCATAAGCACGCCCACATTCACTGGGGGGTGTTTGAGTTACAATTTTATAAGTAATGCCTGTTTCTATTATTTCCTTTAGAAGTAAACAAGTTACTGCTGCCCTGCTTTTAGAAAATGTGGGCAACTAATGCACAAAATAGAGTTAATTTGCTGTATGGGTTATATTGATTCTGCACCATTAACAGACCAGCTTCATTTGGTGAGGGATAAATAGTGTAATTAATTAGTGACTGTTTCTGTCCATAAAACTAAGCAATTGGTTTCAAATCACTCGAGACTGCAGTGTTTTTGAAGGATCTATGCAGTGTTTATGTGCCAGGAAGCTATCTAAACACCCTATAGTTCAGGACTGCCTAAATCCAAGTCTTGAAATACAGTCATATCTCCATTTTGTTGAAAATATTTTCAAGGTACTTAACCTGAATCCTTGATGGTGAGAAGTGTCTCATTCCAACACCTCACCTTTACAGAAAAAACAAAAGTCAAGCAAAAAAAGGCCCAGACACTGAGACCTCTGGTCCCAGTGGGGTCATCCCTGTAAGTGGGGAGACTTAGGTGCAGGGTCCCCTTTGACATTTTCTTTCTAGCCTCACTCATTTTTTTCTATGTAGAAGTGTGGCTTCATCACAGAGAAAGGGGCCCCAGGTCCTGTGTTGAGAAGGTGACCATTTCAGGTTTTTACTTGTGATTCTGCCCTAGACATCAGAAACAATTCTCTGGCAATATTTAATTAAAAATGCTGAATTTCTACAAAAAAAAAAAGAATTTCTGGTTTATATGAACCAGACTTTTCCAGAAAAAAAAAAACCCAAACCAAAACAAAATAGTTTTGTTAAAAGATTCTAATCTCACTCGTATAGCATTATTGTACAAATTATGAAGCTAGAGGCCGAGTGCCTGCCACAGTAGGGTTTATATCTCAGGATACCCACAAGCTCTTTGTCCAGTGTAGTCCTGGAAATCAGATTTCCCACAGTTGTCTTTGAGATTTCTCCTGCCTCGCAGACCTCACTCATTTCCAGCTCTTTGTTTCCTAATTTATCTTTTCTTAATTTAATCGTATTACTTAATTTGTAATCATTACACCAGGTTCATGGCTAATGGTTAGAATGTCAATGCAATATCACACTGATAAGATTGACAGTATCAGGGTGCATTACTCCTTTCTGAATATCTTCTTCTACCCTTTGTGAAAATTAATTTATGGCTGATTGGGGATATCAGGCTCTGCAGCAAAGCCACACAGCAACATCATGTTCTGACTCCTAGCCAACTTGACTCATTAAAGCATTTAAAAACTTGGCATCAAACTGTACTGGAACCGTGAATCGCTCTGTTGTAGCAAAACAATCTTTCTGTCAATTCTGTTGGTTTTAAAATGAGGCTGCTCTGATCAGACCTTTCACATATGGAGGTGCACAGCTGGTTCTGCGGCTTTCAAGTGCATCCAGAAATATGTCCACTGGGCCTTCAGGGGGCTGAAGGGAAAATGTTATCTCATGAAATGATTTTACCTTCTGAGGTGAGATATTTCAGCTAGTAGTGATAGCTCTGTAGAAATAAGAGAGCTAGAACATGCTGCAAAGAGTTTTCACCATATTCATATTTATTTAAACTACAGCTTAAATGCTATATCCTTCGGGGAAAAAAAAAAAAAGAATGAAAACTGAGGAAATAATAACTTTGCCTTGCCTGTGAACATTTAACAGGAAATTGCAGTAGTCTGATGAGAGGAGCTCATCGAGTACTTTAGTTATGGCAAATGATCTTCCACTTTTAACTCTGCACAGATGACAGATGATGCTGGATCTGCTCCCTGCTGCATTAATTGCAGGGTTATGGCTTAAGCACAGCAGCTTTATTTTCTACTGTTGTGTTCACAGCATAGGCTGAGGTTATTTTCCAAGGGAATAGACATATGCATGAGTGTGTATATGAGTACTGACATGATGTCCATAGTAGGGATGTTAAGGCTGTCTCTTGTACACCTTAATTTACTAAAATCTCCACTTTAGCTAATGCATTTCAGATACTCAGGACAGAATCTTTTTCAGCACTTGGGACTAGGGCCTTGTCAGGCAGCGAAATGCTGAATGGATATGAAAAGGATATTAAAAAATAAAGGAAAGTGGGGCAAGGGGGAAGAAAGAAAAATGCCCTTAACATTTCTTGAGTAAGACAATCTGCTGCTGTTCATACTGTGTCTTTATGAAGTGTCTGCTGGTGGTTCCATGTATTGCAAGAGACAGGATTCAAGAGTTTGAGAAGCAACTGGACAATACTCGCAGTTGGGCACATGTTGTGACTCTTGGGAGTTCTGGGCCAGGAACTGGACTTTGATGATCCTTGTGGGTCCCTTCCAACCCAGCATATTCTGTGACTCTGTGGTAAGTGGGGTTCTGCTTACACACAGTTTAAGTGATATCCCCTGACAGAGGAGGTTCTCACTGTCTGACTCCTACAGGGTGAATGGCTTGTTGAGCTGCAGTTTGACAGATCCCTCACTCAAAACTGCTTCTTTGTGCCAGTACAAGAAATGTTTTGAAGCCTAACATGGAGGTGACAGGTAGACATTAAGAAACCCACATGGCACTATTTCAGAGAAGCACAACAGCTTGCAGACTACTTGCTTTCCACAGGAAGGTCTGTCTTCTTCATAAAGCTAGAAACAGCCTTACCTTTCTCTGACATAGGTTTCTCTTCCTCACAGGCCTTCCAGAGACAACTATTTTGTCATCTGGTATTGCCAGCTCTTCTGTTACTTTGGGAGGTTTATGACTGGGAGAGGAAATTCAGACCTTGGAAGAGAACACACCTGGAGTCTGGAGTTTCCAGACTCTTTGGCATCCCAGATTATACAGAATAGTAAATTTCTTCTTGTTCTTACAGCTCTTATTTTTAGTGTTTCAGGCAGATTTAAGAGACTAAGGAGTTTCTTTTTCATGTGGATGACAGATGGGTAGCAGCAAACAGGTTGTAATGGAGGAAAGACATGACAAATGAGACAGCTAACTTTGTTCTCCACAACTCTCCTTAGCATCTAAAAAGCATAGGAATTCAGGGACTGAATGCAGTGCAGTTCCTAATATATCAGTAGAGAAAGTACATAATAAAGCTGTGGATCTCACTGGAAAGGGCAATTCCACTTCACAGCAAGTTCTGAAGAAAACAGAAAGGATAAAATTTACAGAGTCAAGATCTCTGTCCTTTTGTTTAATCTTCATTTACCTATTAATTCGTTACCTCACTAATCACTTATGCAACAATAGGACAATTTCAAACATGTTTAAGAGAAGATGAAAGGTATCAAAACTGTGGCATTGTATTAGGTTGATGTGGGTAATGGAAAGAGTCCTTACAGGTTACACAGGCTAATACCTCGCTTTGCATTTACTTTGAAGGACGAGAGGTCAAATTGCTTTGCACAAACTGAAGCACTTGTATGCATTTAAACCCTTGAAAACATCTTTTGCCTCCTATTTCATCCCAGAGACAGATGAGAAAAAAGATGCAATCTCATAGCAACCCTGGCTGCACCAATTTGCGGTTCGTGGATCAGCTGGTTTCCTATGCATTAAAATTTAATTTTTCAGTTTGGAATGCACAAACACATTTAGAACACAACTGTATGTTCCAGGAATACAAACACAAGGAAAGCTGTACTGGATGAGATCAGATGACTAGTTAGGACTGTGAAGGCTGGTCCTCTTTTTCCAGCAGTGACAAGTGGCAGATGCCTAATGAAGAACACAGGAAAGGGGCAGGATACAGTGATACTGATACTGATACTGATACTGATACTGATGATACTGATACTGATACAATGGGAATTCATCTGATCTGTTGATCTTTCTCCAAGGGCTAATGGTTCATAGGTGACATTAGGGGGATTTAATGTATAACATTTATTTATGCATTTAGCATGAATAATGTATTTAGCGGTTCTTGGTGCATTCCTGCCTTTGCTTTCTTTTTTTGCTTCTTGGTCTTACAAAGTTTAGATCCAGGTCATACAACAAAGAGGTCCATAAGGTAACTATCTATCATATAATAAATATATCTTCTCACTTCATTGGAATCTGTCACCTGCTGGCTTCAACTAATGCCTCTGAATTCTTGTAGTGAGGGTGGCATAATCAACCCATCCTTAGCTTTCCCAGCCTATGTATTGTTTTCTAAACTGTTTTGCATCACCTGTTGAATGTCCCTCCTCCCGTGGAGTCCTGATGCTTGAATTGAAGCAGTTTCATATCTTTTGTAACTCTCTCAGGTATTATTTACTGGTTTGGGATTATTTGGGATTAAAATGGCATATTAGATAAAAAAACAAAGGCACACCATGGAAAGAAGAATCCTTTTGTCTTCTGTGTTCCATCTACTGTTATTCAGTCCTGGGCCAATCTGTAATTCCATTACCTTTATCTTCTCGCCTGACTTGATGTAGATTACTCATACCCATATATAAACCAATTTTTCTCACAATAAGGAATCATTTCCAATAGAAATAATGTTTAACCAAAACAAAATTTGGGGAAAAAAGGCCAAATCACTTCTAATTCCAAGAAGTTTTGAAGACATTTTCTTTATTTAGGGAAGAAAAAATTCCTTGAAGATGATTTCAATTTGGGAAAAAGCTCTATACACACATCTGTAGCTAAATGCATAGGCTAATCTATCTTGTTTCTAAATTACTTTAAGTTGTCTTTCATTCAGCTGTTAGGAAATGACCCAATTTCTTGGGTCTGGTCTATCTAGTCTTGGTAAACTGAATATCTGAAACACTACAGCCAATGTATAAAAATCCACTATATCTTTCTAAAACTAAACAGAACAACTACATATACATTTTTAAAACAATTAAAAAACTGTTGACAGAAATGACAATATTGATCTTTAATTTCACTCATAGGCTGGGCAAGAAGAGGTGAAGATTAAATTTTTGGACAGTGGATTGCATTTCTAGTTTATTCTGATGGGCAAACAAGATAGAAGAAACTGTTGATTTAAATTTATACAAGTGCCCAACAGCACATTAACATTTTAGATGTAGAAACTGGCTTCCTGAAGGGTAAACCCTTTTTTACAGGGCACATCCTTCCTGTTGGTCTCTAAATAACAATTTTATATAGTTCAGCAATGTGCTGTTTCAAAGAATTACTGTTCAAAGCATAAGAAATGCTTTGCATTCAGAATGAAGCAAATTTATTTCTATAATGCTTGTAAAGAACAGCAGATTTTTAAATTAATTATTTACAAAGCATTTATGAGACAGGATTTGTAAGCCTTAAATGGTTAGAAAATACTGTTTACATCCTTCTGATATATTCCTGGGAAATATAGTACAGGCCCTTGCAAGTTGTTTTATTTCTGATAATGCCTCTCAGTTCTTGTGAATTTGATCTAACTTGAGGATGAGGAGGTCAGGGAGACACTGAAAATATGGGGGG
>WEIU01004263.1:115025-125499 GCA_013389925.1 Aegithalos caudatus
ATATTACCAATGGGGCAGCCATCACAGATATTTCATAATATAATGTTTGTTGATTAGCAAATTTCTCCTATTTTCCATCCAGCACTTAATTTCCATTATTTAATTTAGTTTTAGTAGGACCACCTCATGAGAAAATCACTTAGAAAACTGAGTTCCTCCTTAGAAACACATCTACAGAGATGTTTGTATTTCTCAAATATCAATCAGCTAAATTGATGTTACACTGAACATTAATCCTCCTCTATAAATTCAGCCTTTCTTCTACTACTTTTTTCTTCCCTTTTTTTTTTTTTTTTTTTTTTTTTTCCAAGTGGGTTAAATCTACTAAGAGGTATTTAAGCAAGGATACTCAACATTTTCTAGGAGGACAGAAGTTCACAAATCAGGTGAACCATGAGGTTCATTCAAAGCCTTTGTGTCTTTTTTAGGTCAATGCAGTCCTCTTGAATCATCATAAGAATAATAAAAAGAAAAATTTTCTGCCAACACCCATCTGCAGGTCTGTGTATCTGCTTTCTACATTTTTCTCCTGGTTTTGGAAAGAATTGTTTTTGACTGCCTACTCATCAAAATGATTAGCAGCACAAAGGAAGCAGTAGCAAACCACAGCTCTTAACTTTTATTAAGAAAATAAATTACCCTAGGAGGTAGTTTAGCATAAACTGAGAGAAAACATCAATCACAGTTTCTTTGGGGAGGACAAAGTGCAGATGAGTGAAACAGTAGAGTACTTTGTGATGAGGAGAAATGGGGATTGATAAGATTTGTTTGGTGCTTCTAGAATGAGAAGAATCCTGAGTGCAGCTACAGCCAAGATCTGTGAGTTATGTGAGCTTCTTACTCTACCGTTTCCAGAGGGAAAATAAAAGAAGAAGAAAAAAGCCAAGGTCCCAAACAGTGTTGAAAATAATGTTTACAGCATAAACCACCATGAATTTTATTTGCAATCTAGGAGTCCAGTACATACACCTGCCACATGGCTATGTGACTAGTCAGGACAACAGGAAAGAAGCAAATAATTCAAATGGCTTCTGGTCTGAGATGCATCTTTGCACATCCAACCCATCTGTCTTAACCATACCCATTTTAGCAGGGGGAAAAACCCCTCTTCTCATTTTACAATTTGTCCCATACATGTAATGGGCTTGGTAGCTCAGTTCTGGCTTAATCCTTGCAACAGTAACATACTGGATTTTCGTTATCTGTCAAATTGCAGAGGACAGCAACTGCATGGGCCAGGAAGACTAGCAGAGCTTGTCTATTCCCACAGATCAGGGCTGAGTCATGTTGATGGAACAGAATCTATAAGTTATCTTTGCTGCTCCATTATAGATAAACTAAATTTAATTTTCCAAGTATCACTCTGCCACCTCCTTCTACTACTAAAGTCACACAAGACTTTAGAGATAAATGTTATTGCCTCATGATGTAAAACTCACTCAGTAGAAAATAGCACGTGAATAATTCCACAAAATTGAACAGATAAAGAGTTAAATGTTAAAGAGTTCAATGATCCTTGTGGAAAATTCCTAACAAGATCCTGCATTGCTGAAGATTTAATTTTATCACATATTACTGTTTCATTTTTCATCTTGCTAGAAAAGCTATTTTAGAAACAGGAAGGTTTACACATCAAAGCTATGATTCCACCTTTTTTGTAAGATCCTAAACATCCTCTCTGTTTCCTGTTGCTTTTCAAAGTGAACTCTGCTTGCCTAGTAGTTTTAGAATTGGGGGATGGAAAGTTGATATTCAAAAAATTTTTCAGAGAACGACAGGCTGGCTTTGAATATGTTTTGTTTTATCAACATTTAGGGAGAGAAAGAGAAAGGAGAAATCTTTGTAACACAGAGCAGGAGAATAGATAAAAAGAGAGCAGTAGGAAAAGAAGGCGTTTGTAAGTGCACTGTGACTATAGATAGACACAGCTCACCTTCCTTTCTTGTCAAATAGAGCAGAATAACAAATAATTAGATTACTTTTTATGAGAAAAAAGTTTCAATATTGAGAAATTCTTGCAAGCCCAAGAATGGTTAGACAATGGAAGAAGCTCCTGCAGGATGGTGAAGAATCAATATTATTATTGAATAATATAAAAGTTCAAAGAAACATTCAACACTCTTCTGTATTTGATGGGTTATGTAAAATCTCACTGTCTCTGCCCATGTGGGAACTGAAAGCTAATAATGTCATTAGTTTTTGAATGTGATGGATGAAAACAGGAAAATACAGATGAGCAATGATCTTCTTCATTCAAGAAAACTCAAATTGCCTGATTTGTGTTCAGCGCCAAGAAGCCTGACCTAGTGCACAGAGCTCCTACAAAAACACAGAGAGTTCAGGGCAGAACGATTGAAAAGAGGCTGGAATTGAAGGGTCAAGCTAGAGCCAACAATGCATGTCAAAAGTTTGCATGGGATACTAAGAGGAATGAAAAAAAGGAGAAAAAGACAGCATGATAAAAAACAGTGTTGTTTTACCAGCATTCGTATTTATCTCTTGAAAATTTGGCTTGTTCTTGAATCTTTTTTTTTTTTTTTTCATTGTTATGGTTCCAGATCACAACTGAGAAAGGGTTATGCAGACTCTAGTAGTGGTGAATTCTGGAGAAGATAGTGGCATACGAGTGGGGATATGTTCCACAGAAATGAGATACAAAATATGAAGTAGGGCTGCAGAAGAGATGACAGAAAATAGTCATATCCAAACAAAAGGAGTGAGATGTTCACTCAACCCCCAAATTCCTATGTCAAAAAATGCTGAAATGTGTTTGGGGCACAGCTGTACCACAAATGCATTAATCATTAAACAATGTTCTCTGGACAAGGTGAAGTTCACAGCATTAGGGAGGTACTACACAATTGTCAGATTAAGTGTGGTGGTGCAGAATTATTTTGTTTTGCTATAGTTCAAGTTACTTTTGCCTATTGATTTATGTAAGTTATTGTTTGTAACATGTACTCTGATGGTTTGTTCCATGTATCCCATTTTCCTATTCCCACAGTTGGTTTCTCCCAAACTTTTCCCCTGTCAGTCCTGTCAATCCCTACCCCATCCTCCCTGTCGGTCTGGGTCAGGCCTCTCCCTGTGTTCTGGAAAGATCCAGGGAGAGCATCAAGTGATTGGCAGAAGTCCAAGAACTCCCCCTCCCCTTGTGCCCTGTTGGTTACAAAGTTGTCAGTTTTCTGTAGGGCCATCCTTAACCCCTTTTCCATTGGATCTGTGTAACCCCCACCCCTGTGATCCTCCCCTGTTTATAAGCTGTGTGCACCCAGGACCTCTGCTCTGTCTGGGGCAGTTTCTCCTGGGAATAAACCTCCAGCCTGCTTCACCTAGACAGAGTCCTCCTTTCTTCCTTTGCCACAACCACACTTCGCCTCTGCCTCACTGGTGAAAGAATCCACTGTGCAGACAGTGGCTCCAGTGCCAGTCTGTGACTGTGGAGTCATCAGAGTACATGTTACAAACAATAACTTACATAAATCAATAGGCAAAAGTAACTTGAACTATAGCAAAACAAAATAATTCTGCACCACCACAATGAAGGACTTGAAAAATGCAGGTCTTTCCTAACTGAGATCAGCTGAACTAGAATTTCAGAACAGATTGCTCTTCTTACATTGCACTTTAGCAGAAATATGCTGGGAATGCTGTCAGATGGTTTGCATCAGGCTGGGTACAGACTGGATAATTCACATCAGACATTACTTGTATGATCTTCTGAGAGAGGCATAGAAAACACAGAAGAAGAGCAAGAAGAAGAGCAAGAAGAGCAAGAGCAAGAGCAAGAGCAAGAACAAGAGCAAGAACAAGAACAAGGCAGGTCTTTGAACCAAATGAGTCTCTTGAAAAAAACAGTTCCAAACCCTTTACAGAGCCTCATATCTCTTCCTTTATTGCTTTTGATTTGTTTAAGTTCTCTGACTTTTGATCCAGGAGCAAAATCTTGGCATTCTGTGTTGCTTGTTGTAAAGCTAACAGTCCACATCATCAATTTTGATTTGATCATAATTATATACTGCCACATTTCCTATTTTTCTCAATGTACAATACTACTCAATCACTGACCTCTAACTAAACTCTCTTTTTTTTTTTTTTTTTTTTTTTTTTTTTTTTTTTTTTTTTTTTTTTTTTTTTTTTTTTTTTTTTTGTGAAGTTCTATTTAGAGATATTCCTAAACATTTCAGCATTAGTACAACCACAGTGTGAGGAAAATGGAAATAAAATATTGGCAGGGGGAAATTTACTATTGAAGAAAACAAACAAACCCAGAATATTTTTTTTCCCACATGCATATTCAAAACACCATTCCAACTTGGAGAATGAACTTTGCTTGTCCTTCACATGCCAGGGAAGAGAGGGAGCTGTGCCCTTGCCTTGCATCACCCAGAACACTGTCATCACTGAACTGAGGCATTGAATGCTCCAGGGATTCAGTCACTTCCGCTGCCAACATCAAAAAGGATTGCTTTTCCATACACTGTATGGGCCAAATTCATTAATTCCTGTGCTCCTTCAAAGTGCTAAGGACTGGCAGGAGCCAGAAGGAGGACATTGGAAGGGTACTTACCAGTGCTATGAGGCAGAGCAAAATTTCTTTCATAGCTCTGGCTGGACAGCCTGACAAATTTACTGCTGTGCTGATGGCCGGATTTAGGGCCAGGAAGGAGAGGGTTTTTCTCACGTTAGATCAGAAAATATTACCTCTGTATTGCCTTCCTCTTCTAAATTGAATGTTGACTGCTTATGAACATCTGAGGATACTGCCTGACTTTTCTGCTGGCATCTCACACTGCCCTGCTATTTCTATGGGGCAAATAACACATTGGTCTTCCTAGAAAAATGTGGTTTTCTTGTTGGACTCAGGATAGGATAACTGACATAAGAACAGTGTCCCATGACAGCTAAAATTATAGGTTTGGGTGGTTTCGTTGTCCTTTTTTGCCTCTGTGAAAATGTGTCAACGTAATTCTTCATGCGAAATTACTTACAATAAATATAAGTCATGCCTATTTACTTTGAAGTTTTGATTTTGCTTTTCCTAATTCTTTTCTCCTGCGGCAGTGAGCATAATGACACTGCTGAGCTATGGTTTTAGTAAGTGAGGAGTAAAATTCTTGTAGTGGAATGCACAGATCTACACCCACCCTCTCCTAACTCCATAGAAGTGTCACCTCTGCGGTTTTGCCACTCCTGATCTATGCAGGTAACTTCACAACCCTGGCACCACACAGGCTACAGAACTATTCCCTAATGGGAAATTGTATGGGATAGTGATAATTATCTCATCAATTTCATAAACATTAACTGGATTCCTGCTGTTATGATTTAGAAGGTTTTCTATGTTCCTACTGCACTTCCTGTTATCATATCTTCAGTGCAGCCCGTTTAATATTAAATTAATTATGCCAAAATACAAATTGTGATACAAATTTGAGAAGAATGGCCCTGCTATAACTTTAATTTTCTTGTATCAGAATATAGTACCTCCAAATTTTAAAAAACTTTAAGACAAAAAACACAAAATAATTTCAAAAGAGAGCAAATTGTTGGTTAAAAAATATCAGAAATTTACCTAAAAACAGAGAAAACTATCAAATCATTTATCACTGATGACAGATCCACATGTATGCTTGTGAAAGAAAAACAAATCATAAGCTAATATACACATTGTAAGGAATCTAACTTAGCTAAGGCTATTTAACATAATGTATTTTTATTTCATGTTTATTTTGTGAAATCACTTGATTTTATCTTATGACTGCTGTCATAAGAACATTTTCCTGATGAATAACATTTGGAACAAAGCCAAAACCTGATCTAGCCCTTGTTTTTCTAAGATTAAGCAAAGAAGGTGTAAGCTCTCAGTACTTTACAACACTAAATGAAAAGTCCCCATTTATTACTTGTAATTACTTTGAAAAGTGACCACCTGAATGAAATGTGTGATGGCAGATACACCATCATTATGCAAGGACAGGAGAATGAGAGGAGCAGATGCCTTCAATCTTATGTAAGAAATCAAGAAACTGAACAAGTCAGAGATGCCAAAGGAAGAGATGAGACTGCCTCATCTGACACTTCCAAGCTGCAGTTAGGGCCCTTAGATGATTTAATATCTTCCCCTAGAGGGAGGGAGCTCGTTCTGTCCAGATGCTTTTATTCTCCCTGCATTTCAGACTAACATAGCCTGATAGAGATAGTGGGAAGAGGAAGCAGTGCAAAGTTCTGCATTATAGAGGATGCTGGCCACAGAATTGGTGTGTAGGAATAATTTCTTTGCCCATATAAATTCTCTGGCATTAGAAATCTGAAGCATTTGGGTAGAAGAAAAGAAACCAAAAAGAAACCAAAAAGAAAGAAACAGTAATAGACATGAAAGGAAGGTAGTATGACTTCAGCAAAAATTTTGGCAGAAGGAAGGAGGAATAGTTTTGAAGTTGACGTGTGGTAAAGCTTAGTGAAAGAGAATAGGCACAATAGATTTCATTAGAGGAAATCTCAACTGGGAATTTATATCTCTCTGTGCATTACTGACTTTTCAGGTTTCTCTCCCTCAATGAATATCCCTATATATTTTCCCACTTCAGCTGCATTACCCCCACAATGGACTTCACCATGCTTTGACCTTCACAGAACTGTAGATGCTTATTTCTCATTAAAAAACCGCATGTGCTATCATCTGCAGATTTGCCTGCCTTGTTATTTATGTTCTTTCTCAATATGTTCAATGAGATATTAAGTAAGTCCAAACAGAAAGGTGACCCACATAGCACTTGACATGTACCATCTGCCTTCAGGATAGATATTTATCATTATTCATTATGCCTTGTTTCTACCAAGCAACTGTTTTTCAGCCTACATGTCAATATTACTGTCAGTAGCAATATGATTCTATGAAAAAAAATTATGAGATAGTGCACACAACAAAACCTCATATATTATACCACCTTGGTTCTGTTTTTCCAAAAGTGGTGTCAATCCATTCTGACAAGAAAGACCTATTCTTTTATTTCTTGTTTTCCTTTGTCAGTAAAATGAAGGCCCAAGAAACATCTTCAGAAGTGAAACAGCAATGCCACAGGACAAGCCTCAATCTTCTCACTCCTAGCTGAGTTTGTGCTTGTTGTCCCCCTGATCTATTGGTCCTGACTGGACAGATTGCCTGCATTTGACCTTGTTCCCTTCTATCTACACAGACTCATTTCACCAAGGCAATAACCTAATGTCCAAGGAAGCCTGCTGCTGAGTAGATCTCTGTGTTTGATACCCCCCAGGCTGAGGGTGAACCTCCATCTCCCAAGGTAACTGACTAAATCTTAAACCCAAATTTTGGAGTATGAAGTTCCAGATTGAAAGCAAATCTAAATGATCACAAAAAAGTTGCAATACATGTCAATTGCCTTCCTCAATCTTACAGAAATCTGCATCGTACTTTTTTCTTAATATTTAGTTTTCTTCAAGTGTATTCTTTATAATGACTGACCATTTTTGTTGCAGGCTTTTTAGAAAATTCTGGCAATATAATATGTACTTCTATTTCTCTGGATAGGACAAATGGAAAAGTTCATTATTACTATGAGAAGAATGCATTTTTCCTTTCTATCCCATCTTTATTTTCAGAGTAACAGGTATTATAGGAGGAAGACAGTAATTTTCTACTGCAACTGGACAGAAAGGCTCCTCTGTTGCCCTTGAGAGGAGACCATATACCTTTAACATCACTCTTGTTATTCACTATAAACCACAAATCTATAGAAGTCAGCTTGCCTACAGATGAAATTTCTCCTCAAGTTATTTAAGATTTTCACTTAAGTCTACTTAATTATTTATTTGTATAATCAAATCTGCACCATCTTCCCAGAAGAAATAAATGACACAGTTTAGATATGCAAGGGATGCTTAGTTTTTGAGAAAGAACAAAGTCTTTGGAAACTCCTCCTGAGAGAACATAACATTGGAGAAAGATCAAAGGAAAAAACTCAATCCAATATTATTCAATGGATTAAGATTTATGTGTAATCTTGCAGTGGTATTGCTCAAATTTCAGCACCAGAAAGATTTTCTGAGCATTCCCAAGGGAAAAAGAAAGTAACCAGCATGATTTGTTCACAATATATTCCAAGGCCAGAAATAAGCAGATCTGCTATTTGGAACTTTCTGCATACTTCTCAGCAGCCTTATCCTCCCAGTGTGAGAACAAAGTCTAGTGCTTCTTTGGGGAGGTAGAATTGCAGTCCTTAAGATGGGCTGCCTTAAGTTCTCTTCTAGGGATTTTTATGATGTGCTTTGGTTCCCACAGGGATTTGAAGAAATAGTTTTTGAGAAAAAGTTGGTTTGGAAGCATGATCATGTTCCCTCCTAACAGTTCTGCCTGCTTTGTAGTCTTTAATGGGCTCAGTCACATTTCTTCATGTTTTTAGATGTGAGAGGGAGATTGTTGTTGTCCTGACATAATTCCATCTCATCTCTACTCTTTTATCAGCCCTTTTAGGGGAACAGCAGTGCCACACTCCAAGCATTCCCTACCTGAGTGCTGCCTGCAACTTGAAATGTGCATTTCCAGCTTCTTGCTGTAACTCAACCAGTGCATGTGAAGAGTTTCTGCTCCATGAAATTGTTTTACTATTTTACTACAAAATAAATATCTGCTCAGTTTATAGAGCAATAATTGCTATATCACAGCCCTGTCATATTCTGTTCATATTTGCTCTGGTGATTCTTTACAAGAATGATAAAAACATTGTAAGTTGTGACAAGGGACACATTTATTTACTTCAAGCATATGTAAAATGTTTATTTTTACTGTTGTGTCCCAGTTTGACAGATAAGGTTTTACATTAGACATTGAATGATAAATGTGTCCCTGGTTGTTTTAGTCTACATGTGGGAGGTTAATATCTGCAAAGCAAAGTTAAAATGGAGGAGCAAAGCAGGGCCCCAGGGACATAAAGAAATATTGATTCAAAATGTAGATCATCTTACTAAAAATGTGTTAGTGGGACATAAAAGAATACATAACAAAAACAAAAGTAATAGACAAGCTTTTGGATGGACATCTGTGACAGAGATTATTTACTTTGTTTCTGGGAGATTATAGAAAATGCATGTAATGTCTGCCATAAGGCATTATGACATTTAATCATATTTCACAAGCTATTGTTTCTGCACATAGCAGTGCTTTTCTAGGACCATAGGGTATTTGGATATTTCTCAGAAAACTGAGATATTGTACTCGCTGAAAAGTGTATGCCATTTCTGGATTTGAACAATTTGATATTCTTCACACAAAAGAACCACTGAATGTTGTGAGGAAGTGCTAAATGGTCGTAATATAGCTATGTGTTTAAAATTTCCATTTAGGATCATCACAGTTCATCTTTACAATTTTGAGCTAGCTGGATAATATAAACTAGGAAAAACTGTTGTCAAATCAAAAAGCTTATGTCAAATAAAACGTGCTCTGTTATCCTGGAGAAGCTATAAACTGAAATACATTTCAAGCTGGGATACCCACAAAATATGATAGAGATTTACAGGGAAAGAGTTAAGCAGTTCAGAAATTAGAAAAAAAAAAAAAAAGAACAAAAAAATGTAAATTTAGTTTGCAAAGACATTCTAATGAAGTAATTAGCCTGTCAGTCTCTCTTGTTTTCATCTTGAAATATCATTCTCAGATGAGTGCATTAAAACATTGCTTCTGTTAGAATGACACAATTTAATGCTAAAGATATTCAGAAAACGGCAACAGGATTTGACCTTATAGAACTTATTACTTCAATTTTCTCTTTATTACACAAGTAATTGGCCTGCTTAATTTCAGCTCAGAAAATCACTACACAAATATATAGTAGGTTTTCTACCTAAACAGAAATGTGTTTAGAATTTTTGAAAATGGGGCAGCATGTTCTTGATTAGGTTTAATGACATAATACAGTCATGTACGTCAGCTGAATTCTAACTCTGAATCTACAGAAACGTAGAGCAGTGATTCATCTGTTTAATATGCAAAACAGTACATTGATGTCACATTAAAGCTATATAAGCTACAATCCTGAAAAGTCATATGGTAGCCATTAGACAAAAAAGAAACTTATTTCTGTTCTATACATGTCTTGCCTTTTCCCAGATTCTTCCCTTTATTGCTACTATCTTCTGTAGAAAGTATTTAGACCTATTCTGGTTTTTTACCCATAAGTTGGAGGATATAGATATTCTGTGTTGCTTACTCATGTTGACTATGCCATCAAGCTTGAACATGGAGGTCCAAGCCTCTCTGCATTTCCCTGAAACAGAAGGTATTCCCATCTGTAAGTATTCAAAAACTGTGAGTAAGATGATTAAAATTCACAAGACTGACCTAAAACAATAATGTAAGCCCACTTCATTCTAGATTTTGTTGTTCTTTGGGTTTTTTTGTTGGGTTTTTTTTTTGGTTTTGGTGGTTTTTTTTTGGTGGTTTTTTTTTTTTTCA
>WEIU01004263.1:140755-155291 GCA_013389925.1 Aegithalos caudatus
CAAAAAAAACCTAGAAAAAAAAAAAAACCCTGAAAAATCACACAATCACTGCATGTGACTTTGATCTGCACAAAACGGGGGAAATGTGGCAGATATGGTAAGTATGAGAAGCTTTGATGGTCACTGTTGGATCACTGGGTATTTTAGCCCTATATTTAGAGCCATATTTGGGACACTGTTATCATGAGCTCAGCACTTTGGAGGGAATGCTTGGTCTAAGAGAGGTCAACTTTCATTCTGATTGCTATGGACTAGATCAAAATTGTGCACAGATTAACATCCAGGGTGGGTTGAAAAAGGGTGAGACCTGTACATCATAATAGTTGTTATAACATCATCTGAATGATTCATTTTTCTTGGTGGACAAAGAAGCCATTTTCTATTCAAAGGAGTGAACGAAAAAGGGTGTAAAATCCAGTTCCAAAACTCAGGCCCTTATGTTTTTCTAAAATGCTTGATTCCCAATAAATCTGTTGTAAATAAGTTTTAATTGGGGTGAAGAAACTGAATAAGTCTATGACTTCTGGGATTAAATACTTCAAATGAACAATGAAGACACTTGACTGCTCTCTAAGTTATGGAATTCAGTGCAAAATTTGAGGAAAGCAAAACTATTTTTGTGAGTCTTGATGTGATTCTCATCTTTCTTTTGCCTTTGGTTCTTCAAAATCTTCCAAGGCAGGGTTGTTTTGTTTTTCTTTTCTTAATAGGCAATATCAGAAGTTTTGATTGGTGAAAATACATCATTCTTTGTTGTCTTAGACACACGAAAAATGACAAGTGGCAGATGGGATTGAAATTGTTGAATTTTCATCTATCTGGGAATTATTTAGCAGAAACATACTTATTCTTCCCTTCATCATCCCTACTGTCAGTTTATGACCTTCCCAGTCTGACATGCCTGCTCAGGTTCTACTTGTCTCCTCTTGGGTGATTTTACAGCATGGGGAGAAAAGAGGTTCCTCCCCTCTCAGTGAAGTGGTGTCAGTGGTACCTCTGGTCTCACCTCTCAGCTGTTTTAGAGGAAACTTTACTTGCAGTTTGCTTCTGTTTCTAATAGGTTGAGGATCTCTTCTACAGCCCAGACACCCACTGAACAGCAGCAAGGATATACCCACTTCTAACCTAATAAATCTGCATTTTGCTCCTCTATGAGAAGCCCCAGTCTGTACTCACCATTGCAGTCATGAATGAGACAGTTCCAGCCACAAAGAATGTTATTTTATTTCTGCAGCATATTAAGAGATCTCAGAAAGAGGTGCTTCTAGCAGAACTAGGTATATGTGTTTTGCTCATATCCCATCAAGTCCTAAGCAGGAAATGTAAGCTTTACATTTGTAAGCTTTACATTCCCAGTAGAAATATTAATACTGCTATGTTCCATTTACTATGTTATACACTATGTCAATTTAACAAAATAAAACACAAGTTTAGAAAAAAAAATGAGCACAGAGAAGGCGTCACAGCTAATGGTTTTCAATATTATTCCTGGTATTCAGTGAAGGTTTTCTTAAGGGATTCTCAAGAATTTTGCTGTGTACGTTTCAATGAGACATTTTTGTTCTTCTGCAAACATTTAAAGTGCCAACAGCATGTGTCAGTTTTGCTAAGCTTTACATGAGGACTGAGAAAGGATGCTGCAAAACTGTGGAGTGCTCCATATAATTTCACAATGGCAACCACAGTAAAAGTGGTTGTGTGCAAAGAGTGATGCCCTGATGATACCTCTGTGGGAGACAACATGGAGAAAAATAATGGTAATACACTTGAGGAGAAAAAATTAGACACCTTTAAATATAGGAGCCATGTAAATAGAACTAAATATATCAGCTCAAGGAATAATCATTATGTACATATATACCCAAAACTTTGGGCTATAAATTGAAAATTCAGTTTTGGAATTTGCGGAGGAAAAAAAAATACATTAGCAATCACAAGACCAAAGCATCCACTTGACACTGAAAAAAAAGATTGCAGGATGCATCAGTTGGGACATTTGTATTTGAGATACGAAAATAGTCACGACACAGTGGTTGTACATCCTTAGGAATATCATGTGAAATTTTAGTCATTCTGTTCAGGAAGAAAAAAACTTCAGACTGAGAGAGCCGTACGAGAGAACTGTCAAAATTGTCAAGGGAACTGAGCTTTTTTCATGTAAGGGCTAAAATAGTCTGATTCATGTGGGGTTTGGTTTTTGTTTTTGTTTTTTTTTTTTAAGGAAAAAAAAAAAAAAAAGGAAAACATGGCAATAAACACATTCTTTTAAATGTATAACATGCTGGCAGGGAAAGAATTATATAAGCTCTGCAAATGGAATTGATTTGGACTAGGAATCAATAAAGTAGAAGCCTGAAATTACAGTAGTATAGGTATCAAAAGACAGAAACATTAAATAGAAAGTGAATACTTCTGGAAACTGAAATCCTAGCATTTCAGCAATCCATAATAACAACTGTTCTGGAAAAGATCACTCATTTCAGTGTATTTCAGTAAGAGTATTCAATATTATGACAAAAGGTAGTGATTGTAGTTGGATATAACTTCTGTAGTCCTTAAAAAATGAGATGGTAAGCCAGTGCTTATGCAACAGGAAGAAGCTTTTTCCATACCCTTTGCTTCCTGTAACCCCATCTAGAATTAAATTTCAGCCATTTTCTTTCCAAAACTTTTCTGTGGATAGGATCCTTTCTTAAAAAAAAAAAAAAAAATCCTGTAACAGAAATACAGAATTTTAATATATATTGAGCCCAAAAATAAAAGAGTTTTAGCTCAAAAGACCGAATGTCACAGAAAGTTTTTGACATGAGTGTTGAAAATGAAATATTTTATAGAAGAAAATGTCCTTAAAAGTCCCTCATAAACAATCTAGATACACTATTCCAAAACAGTTTATATGTATCAAAACTTAAATTTAAAGGCTCTTATACCAAGTTTACCCTAGCATAATTCCACTGACTTCTTCAAGATACATCACAAACAGATTTGAGGTCACTCAGAATTAAGACTATCCTAGGCTTAACTTTGAAAGAAACTGACTGAGCTTTTGCAGGGAAATATCAATATGGCAAGCTATGCACGAAGTGATCTTCTGTGGCTGCAATTTAGGTTTCACATCTGTTTCACCACAAGTGTACAAACAGATATTTCCTAGTTTCCAAAGCTCCATATAGCTCAAGACTCTACATTATAATGGGATCGGTGCTTTTGATTTTTTGTTGTAGTAGGTCATTTACATTTTGACATCGTTCTACAAATCTGCACTTTTTACCCCACTGGGAAAATATTTTAAAATATGTCCTTCCAGCTGCATTTACTTCAGAGCGACCTTTTGCATCTCAAATTGATCATATACATAACTTTATATAACATTTATATACAAATGACAGCATAAAAGTATTACAATTTGCTAAAATGTATTTCAATGGAAAAAGAACAATTTCAATGAAGAAAGGCAAAGAACGCAAGGCTTATGAAATTTTTACTGTATCCTAAGAACCAAATCTAGGAAAACCAGTTCCTTTCTAAAAACAAAAGAGATTTGAAAAAAAAAAATTGTTATGTAACATGCTATATACATGAAGATAAGAGAGGAATTATACCTATGAGTTAAGAAAGCATTTTTCCTTCAGTGCTACTGAACAAGAGTATTTAACCAAATACTGTTTTTTAAAAGAGGCCCAGTTCTCTGTATGTTTGACTACTCCCCCAGCCTGACACACAGTCTTGCTCCCTGCCAAGGTCTGTGCTGTGTTCCACAGCCATGTCCTCACCTCCCCAAGAGGTCAGAAGCAGATGAGAGTTCTCAGAAATGCCCTCCCCAGAATCATCCCCAGACCTGCACTTCCCTCTGCTATTGGATCATCTGAAAACATTGGCTTAGACAAAAGTTAAAAATTTTATATGAGGTGCTCAGCACAGTCTAATATGCGAATCCTGGATGGAAAAACTGTGCCACAAATCAAAATAAACTTCAGTGAAGGAAAAATAAATGGTGTTTTGGGGGCATCTGTATATACAACTCCTGAGGTTCAGGGAGCATTTACAGCAACATGTAAGACACAATAATTAATTTGCTTTGTTTTGATGGCTTTATGCCCACAGTATAAATTCTGAAAATTATTGAAGAAAACAAAAGGAAGGGTTTGACTAGTACTGTGTCAGATTCAAGAGGAATTTGAGCATAGACACTCCGAGAATATTCTGAATCCCTTGTTATTTCATTATCTAAAATTGCAACGGCCATATTTCTTGCCTAGCCCTGTTCAGACCCTCTGCACAAACTGATTTTCATCCATTAAGCAGATTGAGAATGTTCCTATTATATTGTTAGTGTCATTGTCAGCAATGATTTATGTTTAAGAAAATGTGGACAAATGTACTCAGATTCATATGTGGTGGTATTGTCCAGAAACTGGCTGTCATTGGTGGAAAAATATATAATTTCATTTAAAATAAGTTGCCTATTTTTCTCTACTTTAGCTTTATTAAGAGGCAATAATTACTCTGCTAGTCTATCTCAATATGTATTATTTCATCTTTTGTTACTAACTACTGGAATTACTATCCCTGCCGTTTGGAAAGGGCTCAATATTCTTTCATTCGACAGATGGCTTACCAAAATCTGGGTAAGTTTTAGCTGTGAGGAAAACGCCTCCAAAGCATTAGCCCCAGGAGCAATTCATTGTACATATATCTCAATATAAGATTATTTTTGGTTTTATGCTGCAGCATATAGAGAATATAATATAATAGAAGCAAAAGTCTGAGTTTTTTGTAATATTGTTCTCTTTACAAGTAGACTTGAAATAAGACCTTTCAATTCTCATTCAGAAAGTCTGACCTTACTCTGAAATTCTCAATTTCCAGTGTAGCCTTATGCTCATTCAGGCAGCTCTTTAGGACTTGGACCTCTATCATTTTTTTCACCAGGCTGAGGCTTACAGGAAGAAGTAATTTGCTTTAGTTAAATGTGAGTTAGGTAGAAAACATGAGTGAACATTTCATCACAAATCTGAAATAGAAAATGGAAGGCTCAAGACACTTGGAAGCTGAAAATAACTGCATTAATTTTAACTTATGCTACTGAAATAAGAAAGCAGAAGAGAGCAGTTGTGGAACAGTAGAATGGAGTGTGTTGTCAAAAGCGAAGTTGTAAGAGATTAGCATTTTCTATATGTGTAGATAATTATGACTGAAAGAAAATTGTGGTGTTAGGTGAAGATCAGGGATTTTTATAACCAGTAGTTTGAACTGTTCTTGAGAGTCAGATCCAAGCCATCTTGCTCAAAATAAGTAGCCTTCCCCAGAAATTGTCATACTGACTTGAGTTTACCACATTGAAAATCAGGATGTTTATGTTATGGGTCAGAATTCAAGATTTGGCCTTAGCTTGGGCAAAGGCAGTCATTTTGTTCATTTCATCACCTCTACAGTGACACATACTGCTCTCTAAGTCACAGGCCTGCTAAGCCACCATTAAAAATTATCTCCATACTATTGCTTTAGTTTGGTTATTTGTACCTACACACAAGAACCATTCATGCAAAATAATTATGGATTTAGGGAATTTTGTCATCCTTCTTCTCTCCTTTATTCTCTTTCCTACTCCTTTTCCTCTCATTTTCTTCAGGCAGGAAGAGCTGAGAGGGGAGAAATGACAGGTGGAAGAGGATATTCTTCCTGATGCAAATGTTCTCTCATGAGGACCTTCCTTCCTAGTCTGTCATGTGTCCATTTTAGTACCAGCAGCTCTGGTTTTATTGCTGGTGGAAAACATTCTTGCAAAAGTATTGTTTATTCACTTCTGCCTTCCTCCACGCATGCAATCAAGTAAAAAATTACAAAAAGAGTAAAAATTCTCAGGAATCTCTATTTGGCTCTTATCACCTTAAACAAATTTCTCATTCCAGACCTAATTTTCCTTTCTCTCTTTTTTCAAATGACAATTTCCATTGTGTTCAATGAGACCTTTGATGATAAAGAAAAGATTTTAATCTGAAAAGGAAGGAACACATATGCTGTTGATTGCTGATCATTGTGGAACTCATTCTCAAATGTAGCACAGAAATATCTTGCAAAAGTATTCTCTATTTTGGACTAAATTATCCTAATTAGTAAAGTGACTTTCTTTTTGTAAAAAATGCTCAGTGCCAGCTATGCGTGAGAACAAGAAAATATTAAAACCCTTGTGGTAAGATGAGATAAATATGATTTGCTGGATGTTGAATGATTTGAAACATACCATAATATTGAGTGATTGGGGAAAAGACAAGAAAATAAATTTGCAACTTTTTCTTAACTCTTTAGCTTTTCAAAAAGCTGAACCACTGTGACGCTATGTAAATAAAGTATGGCTAGCCTGAAGCTGAGAAATACAGCTAATTATGTGCTTTTCTAAGACAAGCCAAGATAATTTGTTCTAATGTTTACATTTCCATTTTAATGAGCTTTTCTAGATCCCACAAAGTTTGTAGTTTTGTTCAAAAATTTAACAAAAAGCATTTATGGTGGAGTTTGTAACAAAGGTAGACCTCTATGACCCTGTGATTTTAACTGCAGCTTTTGTAGAGGGTGTTTTTAGTAAGAATACCTGGAGACATAAGGAGCATTTCATAAAGCAGCTCAGTGACATCTGCCCAACAGGGCACTGATGACTGACTGAACACACCACTCCTACACTGAAGGATGTGTGCTCATGTGAGTGTCTGGATACACAAAAATGAGGAAGCCAACAGTTATTGAATAGGCAGACCAACTGCCCTTTCTGTGTATTTGTAGATTTGTGTTCATTACTCTTCCTTGCTCCTCAATGATTAAATGATTAAAAATATGCTTTACCTTGGGAGTTACTAAATTGAAATTCAAGTGCAAGAACAAAAATAATGAAGATATAAACTCTCAGGCATGTCTGTATTACAAAGATTTCTGTGCCTCACTGAGTCCTATACATGAACTGATTCACCAAATAACATCTACTACTTTGTAAGAATACCAAACCAAATTATATGTAAGTTGAATTCCCCTTGAAATTAGGTCAACCACTAGATGCCAGGTTTGAGGTTAAAGAAAAATCACACCTGAGTGGTAGCAAAGAAGAATGAGAATGCCATCAAACAGGCTGGGCTCATTGAGTACTTTATTTCACTAACAACTCTTTTTTCAGTTCTTTTGATTAGGTTGGGCACATCTTTTATTACTTTATGCACCACCTGTTATCCCTTGGAAAAAGGCAAGTGTCACTCATAAAGTTAAGAAGTGAAGCCTACTAATGTAACATATTTTTTCTTCCACAAAATGATAGTAATGAAAGCAGAAAACCAACCATTTCTCTTGGTGATTATTACCACTCCAGAATATGGTAAGTGAATCGAATAGTGTGTTTTGCATATTTAGTATTTAACTTGATCTTCTTCATCAGGAGGTACAGAACATTTATGTATCTAAAGCTGTACACTTGAGTAATTATCTAATAGCCATAAATAGTGGTTCAGCCAAGTGGTAATTATCTGTACAACAAATTATTTTTAGGAGACTGAATGCTCTCTATGCTAGGAAGCTAAATGTCTTCAATTACTCTCATGATAAGGTTTGATGAAAATAAAGCTTTATGAGATTTTTTTGCACATCTAACTTTGACTGACATTATTTGTATGACTTTTGAATTCATCATACATTTTTCTGGCATTCAGAAATGTTCCCTATGGAATGCTTGCTGTTCTCCCATGTTTATATTTGCACACACATGCACACATTATTTGGGACCCTTAACTGTCCATCTCTTTGCAGTAAAGAGGCAAAATACACATACAAAACATGTTATATGTGGATAAAGGTATTCAGTCCTTCATTTTCCTTCTTAGCTCCTGAAAATGCTACTGAGACCAAACCCCTCATGGACAGGAGACACTGTAAAAATAAAGGGAAGAAGAAAGAATTCTTCAGTGCATACAGATCTGTTTGGTTTCACCTACACCAGTAGAGGCATTGCAGTTTCACATCAAAGTTCAAAAGCAACTGTTCTGGGGGTGCTGCACTGTCAGTCATAATAATATGTTTACAAATTACTATCTTGAACAGGTTACAGATTGAATAAAAATAATAATTATATAGAGTTATGTGTTGTCCTTCCTATTACACACACCTGCCAATACTAACCACAAATAGCTGTAGAAAGTGACATTTTTATGAATTTTTAACAAATAAATATTTCATAAGAAATATTTCATAAGAACCCTAGGTAGCTGGCCTACTTTTAAGGAGAATCTCTGAAAACAGACAATGCAAACTGCTTGATTCTTTGTTTAATGTGAACGTTATAGTGATCACAGGATCAAAAGTTAAAATTCATGTGCTAAAAAAGCAATTTCTCTTTGCAAATGCCATTTAATTTTCTCTTTCAATACTCCATTTATGGACTGGTTTATAAAAGCTATAAAATCCTTAAGTATAAGTACTACACCTTGGAATTTAGTCTACATATAGATGCTCTTCTCTGGGGTCATGTCATTCTGCTGGGATGAGAAGTATCAACTGGGCAACTGGGTTATCGTGAGCTGTTTACTACAGCTCCCAGACCAGACACTATTATCTCCTCTGAATCGCATATCTTTGACTGTGAGTGTTCCCTACACCACTATGTCTAAAATAAAAGAGAATAAATTTATAGACAAACCCTTTGCACTTTGGAAAGATGCACTGAGTTCGTTCTCTGGCCCAGGAGAAAAGCAGTAAGGCATGATGTGATAAGAATAGACACCTTTTCTTTCAAGAGACAGTGGCTTTATCTCGAGTGCCTCCAGAATTATCCCTGTCCCAATTACTGCTCCCTGAACCCTAAGTGAGTGTTCACAGTGGTCTGATGTCTGCCTAAAACCACAGCAGAGAGTATGCTAGAATAAATCATTACAGAGAGACCCAGGACAGTGCTTACAGACCTGAGTTCTGGCCCTATTTAATTTACTAATCCCACAAAACAAGGTAGCTGAAACTGAGAGTCAGTGCCAGGACTACTCCGGGGGAAAAATGGGGTGGGTGGAGCAGGAAGTTCCTCTTTTATTAGGGAACACTCCTTTCCCTCATCTGGAATCAAAGCCCCAGATCCTCAGCTCTTCTCATTTTCCCTTTACAGCCAATAGTGCAGACAGCTGCTTGCTGCTGCCCCAGACAGCTCAAAGGAGACAAACTGCTGTACCTACAAATGTCATTCCCACTGAAGCTCAATCCATATATATGTTATAAGATTTTATATAAGATATCTCTTTGTTTTAAACCAAATTATTTGAAGATTTAGAAAAAAGTACATTGCTGCACTTAAAAAAAAATTGAAAAGAGAGAAAAAAGATAACCAGCAACAAAGGGATAAAAAAGCTATTACATTTTCACAATTGAGTGTACAAAATAAGGAAAATGTCTGAAATAAAGCTGCCTGTGATTTTATTTTTTATGCTTAATTGTAGGAGTACCAAGAAATATTTCTAACTTCATTACTTACATTGTTACAGGGATGTGAAAGAACAAGCATGTAATAATGTTCCTTCAATAGACATATCACATCATTTCAATAGTAATGCAAAGCATTAGTACAGCAGCTTAAATGACAAATGCATATTAACTCTGTGCAGTTAGTTAGTTTCATGTTGTCCTCAGTTTTGGCACAATTTCACGTTTGATTTGGACACTTGAAACTTGGTTTTGGAAGTAACTAAATGTCTTACCTTTTAGAGAAGTTGGTATGTGTAATTTTATTTCTGTTTATTTCTACTTTCAAAACCTCAAGTCATCTTCAGGGAAAATGCGTAAATGACAATGTAGTTATCATAGAATCATAGAACCATAGAACCAATCATAATGGTGCAGGTTGGAGGGGATCTGAAAGATCATCTTGTCCCAACCCCTCCCACTGTGGGCAGGGAGATCTTCCACTAGACCAGGTTCAGGCTCTCAAAGTCCCATCTAACCTGGCCTTGAACACTTGCAAGAATGGACCATACAGAACTTCTCTGAGCAACCACTTCCAGTGCCTCACCACCCTCACATTAAACAATATTTCCTAACATCTAATCTAAAGCTATTCTCTTTCAGTTTGTACCCATTCCCCCATGTCCTGTCACGACATGCCCTTATAAAGAATCTTTCTCAATTTTTTTAATTGTAGCCTCACTTCAGGCACTGGAAGGCTACAATTATGTCACCATGAAGCCTTCTCTTTTTCAAGCTGAAAAATCCCAATACTCTAAGCATATTCTTTTAATAAACACGAATTATTGAAGTGACTAAAAATTCTTATGCTTCAGATTTTGATATAAGCAATAGATAAATATTGTTATCAGTTTAAGCCCTCAATGGGGTCCGACCTTGCATGAATCACAAAGAAGGACCACATATCTTCATGTCCTCCAGTCAAAGGTTAGTCATGGCTGTGCTTTGTGCACTAGCTGTCTTTTGTTCCAGGTGAACTGGGAAAACATATTATGGCAGGACCCATGATTTTTTCAGTTCCATCCACCTTGATAAGGAGCATGCTTTCAGCAGAAGAATGTTGAATTCTGTAGTATTCTGAATTCATTTAGCACAATTTGAAACATTTTCTTGCATTGCCAGTTAGTATATTTTCTGAAAGGATAATTTGTTATCTAGTTTTCTAGATATATAGATATATAGATATCTAATTTTCTAGATATCTAGATATCTATAAAAGTATCTGCTCTACTTTTATTTAATTTAAATTTCTTGTTGAGAAACAAAAAATCCTCTATTTTCTCCATCTCTCTGAGTAATTCTGGTTTATAAATTGAAAGTTCTGACAGTCAAAAATTACTTCACTTTCTCCAGCAAGATACTGCAGAACACTTTCTGACAAAAAGGTAAATTATTTATATTATTCTAATTCCATCTAATTCCAGACTTTATATAGGGGCTAAAACAATATTATGTTTAATTAATAAACTTCTTAAAGAAGGCGATCAGACCATTAAAGAGCATAAACTATTTATAAGGAAAAAAAAAAACAACATTTTTTTTTCAGCATAAACAATTCCAACTCTCAAGATTTATGTTTGAAAAGACATCACTCAGGAGAAATCAAATTTGGAGGTAAAACAAGTCCAAAACTTTCTTCTCACACTCCAGGTTATTCCAGTCAGGTGTTGCCACCAAAAACCAGTAAAAACTGAACTCCTTAACATCAGAGCTGAAAAGGAGGTATTCTTTATTCAGCTGCACGTGGGGGTATCTCCTCCAAAACACTGTGCATACTGTGTACAGAAAAAGCTCCTGTTTAAATACTATATTTTACATACATATTCATAGATTTTTCCAAAGGAAACACGCATATAATAATAATTTCCCCAAAGTCACTGTCGTGTTCCTTCCCATCAGCACATGTGTTCTTCTCTCTCAGGGGTCTCCTTGGTGGTCCCTGGTGGGAGGTGACCCCAAAGTCATACTTGACTGCTTGGTGAACTGGTATGGTCTGACACATGGCCAAAGTGTAAGCAGCTCTGTGAAGATGCATCTGAGGGCTGACCTGCAACCTCCCAGAGTGGCTTAATAATAGTGAGACAACTTCTCTGGACATGCTTTGTAAAAGAAAAGCTTTCAATAATGACAAAAAATAACAAACATTATCAAACAAAGGAAATATAAATCAAACACTCTTACACTGCTAAGTCAGTCCAAATAAGCAATTGAGCAGTTTTGTGCTATCTTTTAAGTATGGAATGTCCCAGGTGGGCTCTTTGGCACCTTGCCCAATGACATTGGCAACAGGTTTTGAGGTACATTTCCAAAGCCAAGCCAGAGCTTCTGTGCTGGCATTGGGCCAATTGCAAAAAGGGAAGAACAGAAAGTTCTGGTACTTCTTTTTGAAAGTCAGTGGTGCAAAGGAAATCCCTTTCCTAAAATGGAAACACCCACTAAGGTGGGGGTACATTGCTACAGTGAACTGGTCTGGTTACTCCAGTTCTTCTTGGTTAATGTTTAACATGATGGTACAAACTAAGCATCCTGTAGTTCCACAGGCTGGAGGGCTCTGAAGAATAAGCATTGAATTAACACCCCAGGTGTGCAAATTGATTCACCTGCAGGCCCTGGATGGCCCCACAGAGGGCAAACAGACGTGTCCTGAAGAAAGCCAAAGTGCATTGGAAGACCATCCAGGAGCAGGATGCTGCCAGCACCTACAGCCTGTGGAGAGAAGTCTACAGAGAACCAGGTTTTCTGGACAGAGCTGTGACACATGGGACACTCATACTAAAGCAATGCATTCCCAAAGGACTGTATACCAGGAAGGAATGGTAGAGACAAGTGTGATGGTCTGACCACAACACCCATTCCACATCACTCCATGCTTACTCTGTTATTAATTGGCAATAAATTAGAATAATCTTCTCTGAACTGAGGGGTGTTTGCCTGTAAAGATAATTGGTGAGTGATGTTCCTGTCCTTATCTCAACCAATGACCTTTCCATATTCTCTCTGTGTCCTGGAGAGGACAAGTAGTGAGAGAGCATCTGGGTGGCAGCCAGACAAGATCAACCAACCACTATTGTCCTTATGGAATCATCTTTTTCATAGCAATGTCCCTAGGATGAATGGAAGTAATTTCTAAAGTTTAAGGATAAGGTTAAAGTTAAAGTTTAAGATCTTTAACTGATCAACAGTAACTTCCCCTGGTGGCTTGTCCCAAAATCCTCAGTCATTCTTGAAATCTGGACTGATGTGTTGCCACAGAAACTGTTTTGTTTCCATAAATGAGAGGATGACGGTGATCAGAAGGAGTATCAGGTCAGCAACAACATCAGCAGTCAAGACTCCACATATTGAAGTGTTTGCAGTGGTACATGGTAAAATTTCACAGTATTACTCCTGTCTCAGAGGCAGAAATCAATTGCCAAATAAAGCAGAGATTTTTAATTTTATTTTTTTTTTTTTCTGCTTGATAGCCAGAAAACTGTCCTTTTTTCAACTTCTGAACTGCTTTTCCATTAATTGGATGGATATGCTCTCACTGCTGTACTGTTTTCCAGCCATGTCCTGAGCTAAAAACAGCATGGACAATATTGCTTACTATGGCAGAACCATTGCCAGATATTTTGATTTAAAAGCTTGCATTTATGAGTTGCTTTTCATGTTGCTATCTTAGGTAATATCTTCAATTTCCCTAGTCCAATGTATGGATGCATTTCTACTGGGTTATCCTTGGCTGCTGAGGTGTGTGACTGTAGTCACTCTAGTCCAAAAGGAGTGGTTAACAATGCTTTATAACTGAGCTACATCTCAGTTTTGACTGCTGCCAGGACCACTGTGAGGCTGTACACAGGTAGGGACTGGTGTGAGCACTGTAAGGCTTCTCTGGTGCTTGAGCTGCAAGGGCACCATGAAGGAGGCAGACACAGAAATGCCTTCCCCAGGCACAGTGGAAATGTAGAAAGCTCCTGGGAGCAGATTTCAGGAATGATCTTAAATGGTCCTTTTGGGCAAATCTTGGAGCTTGATGATCTCAAAGGTCTTTTCCAAACTAGTTAATTCTGTGATTCTGTGAAGACAATTCTGAAACTCTGTACATGACTTATTAATATAAGGAAATGATCACATTAGTGTATGCAACTCTGTCCAAAAAGTCAATTGTGTTTGAGAGGAATGTGTTTATGATCCCACTCAGTTATATTAGAGACCATTACACAACTAACAACCTCATATTTTTTACCAAAAGATGTAGTGTTCATCATAAACAGACAAGACCTCATTTGCAAGGTGCCTCAATCATTGTAGACAATGTAATAACGCTTTCCAGGTGGCAATTTGGCACCTAACGGCGCAAATAAATTCCCCTTACTAATTTAACTTTCTAAAATCTACCCAACACTAACTAGCCTGATTTGTTCATTGCTTCTATTACAGAGGAAAAGCAAAGAAAACCTGGTAAACACTACTTTCATTAGGACATAAGCACAGCTTTTTAGAAACTGACAGTTCAGATCAAAACAGGAGGTCAGGAACCCTTCCCAGTCTTGTGGACAGAGTGGTCAGGATAAACTCAAATTTCACGGCAGATACCACAGTCTGTTCTCAAAGGCTAGGCTTATTAATAACTCCTGCTATTCCATAATGCTCTAGAGGGCTTTCCTATCACTTCTGTTGTGAAGGAAGCATAAGGCATACACAAACTAAATGTCATCTTAATTGCTCTGGAAAAAAGAAATTTGAAAAAAGCACTGTTGTTTTTGTCTCTCTTCATCCACTAAAAATAATTTAACAAGCCCCCACCCTGACACACCTGCAGTTAATAGATTTTGGTACAGTTTCTCACTTGCATCAGTCAAGCTGCTGTAACTTATTTTACCATCTGTTAAAGAACTAAGTACCTGCTATTCCACAAAATAACATCAATATTGTAAAAATTGTGAGAAATATTGAGCCCTTCATATTAAAATCAATGCAGGTTTGTATATGAATGTTTTAGGTTTTTTGTTGGGGGGTGTTTGTTTTGGGGTTTGGGGTTTTTCTGGTGATTTTTTTTTTTTTTTTTTTTTTT
>WEIU01004263.1:155446-208359 GCA_013389925.1 Aegithalos caudatus
TTTTTTTTTTTTTTTTTTACAAAAAGAAATTACGAAAACAGCAGAGGTAGCTTTTTCTAGTTTGGATGAACATTGCCAGAAAGAGGACACAAATGAAGAAAGGAAGGGCTCTAATAACAGTTAGAAAGGTTGCAATGGGATGCACCAATTAAAAAACAGTTACTCTAAAGAAACTGGTGTGAGGAAAGATACCAGAGAGCAAAATTGTTATTGAATTTCCAAACACTCACTACTTAAAGACAACATCAAAATGAACATACAGCTCGTTCTGTTCAAATTCTAGTATATCTCATTTAGTAAAAGACAATAATAAAACTTTATTGAATATGAAAGGGCAAAGAATTCTTTTCTTTTGCATTTAATTAAATGCCTGAGTGTGGAAGTCCATAAACTGTTTTCACACACACAATATGATAAGTATGAAAAATAAAAACATATTCTCAAGAAATGTTAAAAAATATTTAAGCAGTTAACACAGTAAGATAATACCATTAAGAAGTCTGCTATTCACAAGGATTTACCCCTCTTTTAAAAACAATGTCTTGTATTAAATCATCATACATCAAACTATCTTAAATTATACCATTTTTCATAATTTTCCTTGATTTCACTGATGTCTAATGGTGGTGTATGGTAGCCAAGACCTAGTGTAAAGGGGGAAATACTTAGGTTAAAAAAATTGCATTTGTAATTCCTCAGCAGAAAATCCAATAGCACTGTCTAGTTATCATCTCCAACTGCACAAAACCCATAATAACTAGCAAATCTGATGTCAAGTAAAAAATCAATATCAGTGAAAATAGTATTTTACCTATTCCTTCTCTCATTTCTTTACTTGCATTCTTCGGTTAGTGTTACTGTTACTGAATGCAGGCAAATATTCATCAAGAGAAACCCCTTTTAATGTCATGTTAAAATCTTTTATTTGCAAAGGACACTTATTTTTTTAATTCTGTAGCTCATAGAAGTGAAAGTATGTGCCAGGCTCATTTTGTTAATTTTAATCATGACACTAGGCCCGTATAGGTTTGACTATTGTCAAATTTACTACTGACAATTCTTTTGGATGTTGTAGGACTGTGGATATACAGATTCATATGGTATGTGTATAAGGTTTACGCTGGTAAAATCACACTAGTGCTCTGAAATGTTGTATGTAGTTCATAAAACCTGCATTTTAAAATATTATGTCAGAAGATTTACACGCTATCTCCTGTGACACATCACTACTGAAGTTTTCAGGATCAAAACTGTTTAAACACTAAACCTATGGAAAGAGGGTAGAAAGTACTTACTGGTTATAGGATCAGGAAAAATTAAACAAATTCCAAGTGTCTTTATACATTTAAGATATAATAATACCTTTAGCAACACCTTCTACATGATTTGTACCATTTATAAGGAGAAGAATTATGTGGAAGTCATCAGACTGCAGGTGCCTGAAAGACTTTGTAGGACATGGCTTTCTTTATGCTTCTTTATGGTTTATGTGAGGGTTTATTCCTGTCTGACAAAGAGGCCACACAGCTGTTTGCTCATTTCCTGCCCCTCTCCAACAGCAGTGACATCAGGGAGAGAATCAGAAGGGTAAAACTGAGAAAATTTGTGGATTGAGATGAAGACAGTTTAATAGCTAAAGCAAAAGTTGTGCACATAAGCAAAGCAAAACAAGGAATTTCATTCTCCTCTCTCCATGGTCAGACAGGTATTCAGCCATTCCCGGGACAGCAGTGCTCCATCATGTGTAATGGTGCCTTGGGAAGACAAACACCATAAGTGTTCCCCTTTCTTTTCCTTCACTCAGCTTTATATCCTGAACATAGCCAGACACCATACGATCTGGAATGTCCCTTTGGTCGCTTGGGGTCAGCTATCCCAGCTGTGCCTCTTCCCAACTCCTTGTGTACCCCCAGCCCACTCACTGGTGGGATAGGGTGAGAGGCTGGAAAGGCCTTGGCTCTGTGTAGCTAAAAGGCCTGCTCAGCAGTGACTGAGACCTTCCTGTCTTCCCAACACAGTTTCCAGCATAAATCCAAAACACAGCCCCACATCAGCAACTATACGGAAGCTTAATTCTTACCCTAGCCAAAACCAACACAAATTGGGAGTAACTTTTTTCCTATGTGACTGTGCCCTCTCTTTAGCATTTAGAAAAAAAAAACCAAAAAAACAACAAAAAAAACAAAACAAAACAAAACAAAACAAAAAAAAAAAAAAAAAAATCCCACAAGTTAAATTAATTNAAAAAAAAAAAATCCCACAAGTTCAATTAATTGTTAGAAACATGCACTAAATCTCACAAGAATGGATTATCTGTATTTGCCAAATGTTGAAAAAAATGCAGAATGAGTCAATTCTACATTTCTAGCTAATGCTTTTATCCATTTATGCTTAATTACTGATCCATGGCGAAAGAAGAAATTATTTCATTTCTGTTAGTCTTCTTTTGATTCTGGCAATATTCCCTAGAGGATTCTATCCAAAATTTTCTCTTGTGAATCAATGCAGATTCTCCTATCCAACGTTTTGTCTGGTGAACCCATGCAGTCTCCTGCATTTTTTGTTAGTCTATGCAGAGCAGATATGTCAAGTAAGATGTATAATAGAAGTAAATTCAGGAATAAAATTTAAAATATCCATAAAACTTAGGAGCAGAGAATGGCATTTTGGACTAAACTACAGCCTTGTGTTCAGGCACTGAACCAGGAAAATCTAGCTGTATTAGAAAATGAATGAATCTTAGAAGCAAAATCACTAATTTTGCTCCTTTGTGAAAGAAAGTCTGTGCTGCCAATGTAAGAAAATAAGCAAAACAATAGAATCACAATTGATTTAGAGAGGGAGGGAAGTATAATGAAAAAGACCACGTTCACATTTCCTGTTCCTTTTGCACTTAATCTCGGTCAATAGTAGAGCAATAGATAGTAGTTCTTGCTAGCTCAGATATTTTAAGATTCAAAGAGGCAGATGTTAAAGTTCCTCTTTATGGCTATGACCAAGTATAACACTATTCCAATTATTTTTAGCAGAAAACCCACACACATATATGACACTGATTTTTTTTTTTTTTTTTTTTTTTTTTTTTTTTTTTTTAATACATTGATTGAAAAGAGATTGTTCAGTGAAGGCTGGGAATTAAAATTAAAAGTGAGAATTTTGGCCGTAGTTTGAACTTGCTTAACTTTTTTGTTCTGATCAAAAGTTTATTGTTATATGTAGGGGAGTATAGAAGAAGTCCTTCCACCAACTAACAGTCATAAGGCAGCAAAAGAAAGATATTTCAAAAATCTTCACTGAATGATTATGCAAGCAATAGCAATAGCAAGATTTTTATCTCCATTAGACAAACTTGTCTCGTCTTGCAAAATAACCTTAATTGTTTCACACTCGTGGATATAAAGTCTTAGGAGAAATATTTTTTTAGGTTTATAAGAAACCTGCAGAGAGAACACAGTCCCTAAGACTTAGGAAATCACTGGTTAACAAATTCAGATCTGATGACAAATGTTAAGATTACCACCCAACTGCTTACACATGCAACTTCTCTTTTTCTCCACTGTCTTCACATAAACCTGAATAACTTAGCAAATGCCTCTGTAGAGGAATGTAGACAACTGTCTTCCTTTCAGGGGCTCTCTCTGGACCAGGAGCATGATTGCATTTTCCTGTGCCTGTGAATTTAGAATTTGTTGAAAAGCAAATATACTGACTTAAGCTCAGTGCTACACCAACATGAACTAAGTCCCCATTAGACCAGGTCACAAATGGAAAAATATGTTTACATAAAAACCTTTACAAATAAACATAAAGGCATGGAATTCTTCTCCAGAAGCCTACAGTTAAAAACAGGTTTTGTGTTCTAGCATGCTGATTGTCAAAAATGTGTTGACACTGGTAAAGACAGTTCTGAAGCAACTTAGAAGCTTCCCATCTTCTCTGGATTTTACAAAATGTTGCAGTACTTCTCAGGGCCACTATAAATGCTCCTGGGACTTTTGGAAAGAGTTATGGTGGTTTAGCACACTGAGGCTTCCATTAAATATGGTACTATTCACCCAAGGAGAACAAATTATTGCACCTTTGATTCTGTAATGGCGTGGTCTGACAGAAAAAGTTCCTCCAACAAAGGGGCTGCGGTCAGTCAGTCAGCAATTCAGTGACTTTATTTGTTTCAACAAGGCCTTCTCCACCTTTCTTTATGCATTATCATGCTCTTCTGTGCTATTCTGTACTAAAAGCGCTCTGGTTTGTAGTGCATAAGAATTTGTGTATTCCTGTTAATCAGAAAATCAAAAACAACTGGTGAGGACAATGAGATCTGCTGAAGCAAAAATATTTCATCATATTAATAGTTACTCAGGATGCAGTGGCTGAGATTGGAGGTTAAAATTCCTATTTCTCAGGTGAAGCTGTGTAGTGGGATAAGTTAGGCAGATTTCCAAGGTGGTTGGATTCCACTGAAAAGATGCATATAATTAAAATTGTGCCATTATCAGCAATTAGCACTATGAACTCAGGAGTCATTGTATGTATTTCAAGGACTTTGCTTCATTTGCTTGAAATTCAAAGTTATGTCATGATTCCTTGATGAGATGTTTTTAAAAAGATAGAAAAACAAAATGTTTTTCTACAAAAAAGTTCCATTTTTCATGAGGATCTACCCTTCAGAAATATATAAATTACAGACCTCAAACTGTAATTTGATTGAAGTATTTGCTTTTGTCTTCTCCTTCCTTTGTATCTTGGATTTAGTTGTACCTCATCCATCATGCTGCCTGTCCCATCTTATTCTCCTTCCAATGCTTGAGGAACCTGGATGTGTTTGAGATCAAGAGAAAGTCAGAAGGGTTCTTAATTTTTTGCCCCTCTACCAGCACTAAGAATCTTTTAGCCTCTATGAAAAGAACTGGAAGTTTTTATCTGTGAATCTTAAAAGGTTACATACTGGGAAGGAAAAAAATCAGTCCCTGTAAAGACTTCTGTGTCAGTTCTAAGTTTATATTGTGGGCACTGTTTTTCCCCTAACTCTCAGGATCACAGATTTCTTTTAAAATAATATTTCCACAGCTTTGTATTCTTCTTTAAATTTGGAGCATTTTTAACTTACCAACTCGGTTCAAAGATCAAGATTTTTATTTTATTTGCAAGTTTATTCTAGAATATTTTTTTTTCAGGACAGATTTTAAAGTTTTCTGCAGTAAGTTTGGTAGTGTCACATGTAAGATGAATACTCTGTAATATTGAGGAGGAAAGGTGGTTTCTAGCAAGTGGCACTGGATCCATCTGCCAAGGAACAGCCATCCCAAAGTTCTTGCTTTCATATGGCTTCCTCTGGGAAGGGACCATCTTTATACAGAGCCCTACTCTACTTGCAAGCACATATGTTATTCAAAATGGTTCCATATAGTCACTTCGAAATGAGTCTTCTGGCATGGGGTTAGATGGAAGAAGAAAAATGCACACTCTCTTTTCTTCACACTTCCTGTTCCCAGTTTCCCTGCTTCCCCACTTCCATGTTTGTGTTCTTCTCCATCCTACACACAAAGGAACTGTGATGACTTATGCTGGGCTACAGAACATTTGTGCATGTATCTAATGTTTTAATTCTATCTTCCTTTTTGTTAAAAAAAAAACAAGTGCAGGCTGCAAGTATTTCTCACAAAAATGAAGTGTTTGCAACTGGACTGCAATGCAATTCCCTTTCCAGCTAACACACTAAGGGAACGTGATGCCTCTTGTGCAGTCTCTGGAAAATCATGAGAACACATGATTAAATGCTTGAGACTCAAGATTTAAAGCGTTTGTAGTTAATATGACCCAACAAATTTGCAGGTGCCGGCATAAAGGATGTAGCTAGGCTGTCAGTTGTAGCCAGCTCGTTCAATAAGAGAGCACGTAGTCTCGTTAATCATGTAAGGGGACCACTGGAAAAATAAGTAGTTAATTAATGTGAAGTGCAGTGGAACTTGGCTCCAGGTGATGGTGCTAAAATATTATTTCTATTGAGTAGAACTACATTGGGTGAAATCTAGTACCATGATGAAAACCCAGAGGATGTGGGAAGCCTTTCATGATTCCAAACATAAAGGCTCAGCTGCTCGGTGTAGGCAGGAGCACAGTATGTGCAGAGGCCGCTAAGCTATGCAGTCATCCTAAAGGAAGAAGTCCATATTGAAAGTTGAGAAAAATCCAAGAAATGGGGTTTTTTTGGACGCATTAAGAGATTCAAAAGCACATGTTGTATTTGCAGAACATTCTTCTTAAACACTGCAGGAACTCCAGTTATAAAATATTTAGGTCCTTGTGTTTATTGCTGTGAAGACAGGCAAGAAAAGATCCTCTTCTAATCCTAAAATGTTTTTTGGAAGACTGGGCTAGGAAGAAGTATCAGATAAAGAGCAAACAGGATCATTTAATCATTTCTGGTGACCTTCAAAAATATATAGTTTGAGAAATAACATACACAAGGAAAGAACCGGGGATATCGTCACAATTCAGGCAAAATGCTGAAACAAATAAGAGGAAAATTGTGTGATGCATTAAAAAATTCTGCTCAGACAGTCTAAATCAGTAGCAAAAATGCTAATGGAATAATGGAAATGTTTACCTCTTTTATAACATCTTTATTTTGCTCCAATTTTGCCAATCTTTTTCGATGCGTAGTACTATCCTCTAGATCATCCATTTCCATTTGCTTCTGAAAAATGACAAATTTCCACACAATGGAGATGAAGGGAGCAAACCACTGTTGTTGCAGTGTGAGTTAACATAGTAAATTTAAAATGTAGTATTTTTACAAGACACTAATTTGGCTTCAGTAGCAAATTGTATGTATATTTTGTTCTTTTTAATAACATGTGAGATTGGTTAAGCTACCTCAGAAACAGAGCAAATAATTATAATTACAAGAAGTGTGCAATATAAGTGACTACACAGGTATTTAATATATAACATCTCAAAGAATCAAGTAAAATATAATATAAAGTAAAAAAAAAAAAGAGACAGAAATACAGAACTGGAAGGTAAAAAGTAAACTGATATGATTTAACAGCAAGTCATATGAGGTTACTCTAGCTAAAATATCTCTAGTGAACATAATTGGCAGCAGCCTAAATTACTGCAAGCTATTATAAATTAAGATGACTGAAATTATTATAAATAGCCAGAGCTATAAAACAAACAGATTGTTTTCCTTAATGAAACTCAAGAGTTTGGAATAGAGTCAGTGAATTGGCTCGATAACCAAGAATTTAAAGTTGCAGATAAGGAAACTAGGCACTGCTGGAAAGTTAACTTAAGAAACTATTTGTTCCCATTAGCTTTCAGGGCAGTAGCTGAAAATGTAGATACACAGAACCTGGCCTCTTCTGAAGGCAAAGATAAGGACAGTGAAGCTGGGATTCAAAATCGTACTTGATATTCACANCAAAATCGTACTTGGTATTCACATAGATTGCAAGACTATTTACTGTTAAACTATTTTATGTGAAGGAGAATACAAGGCTTAGGTCTTCAGGGCTCTTTAAATTAAGTGGCAATCACTATGATGATCAGGATCTCCCACAGAGCCCTGTGCTTTTCAGCTACAGCTGTTTTTTGTTGCCACTGGAAATAGCACATCAGACAGCAGCTAATGTGTCACAAAGAAATGTTAGGGAAAAAGGAAAACAAAATAACCCCAAAACCAAACATGGAGTAATTTACTAATTTCCTGGTATCAATAATAAATTTTGTAGTCAAAATTGCATACTTAATCACTAAATTCATGACCTCTAAGTCACAATATACCATCTCCCCTGAAAAAAAAAAATCAAACTACTGTTCTGGGAAAACTGGATAGTATGAAATACCCTACCTATAGGACAAGGGATTTTTGGATTTGTTTTGTGATTTTTGTAATTTTTATTTCTGTATTTAGTAAGAATAATTAGTGGAACACAAGTGCGTAATATACAAAATCGAAAGAAAGCTCAGTGTGTGGAAGAAACTTAGTAATTGCAGTGGCAGATGGGTTTGCCTCAAAGAGAAAACATTGTTATTTTACGTGACATTCTCTATATAGAGTCTCCTCAAGTCATCTGTCCAAGCAAAAATAACTAATTTTTTTTTCCCTTTTTTGGATTGCATCAATATGATGCAGCTGCTGCCTCAGCTGGAGAAAGAATCATTCTCCTCAAGTAAGAAATAATTAAGTAAGGGTGAGTGCCAAAAGAAGGATCACTTTGAAATTGAAAGCTCTGAATATAGACAGCCCTGAATGTCAGATTATTTTTGGTATTTGAAGTTATAGTAAAAGCAGGGGGTTTGTATTCTATATTTGAACCTTTTTAGAACAACCTCTAATGACACATATGCTGTATTCTTAATTAACATTAAAACTGCAAGAAAGGTTTTGGTTGAAAAAATGCAAGGTTAAACAGAAAGTTTTTCTTAAGCTAAATTTTATGTTGCAAAATTGCAACATTTTATAAGTAAAAATGGACCTAATTTCTCACTTTGTATGAAAATAACCAGGAATCACTGCAAAGATGAAGGTAATAGTTTTGTTGCCTTAAGGGTCTATATTTTTCACAAGTAACACTGCTTCTTGAAAAAAGAAAAAAAAAAAAGAGACTAAAGGCTCAGGTAGTAGTTTGTTGTTTTAGTCTTTAGTGACCTACAGGATTTCTTCACTTTTGAACTACAGCAGCTACAACCCATAACTAAAATCAGAAAAAAATATTATAATCCTCTATCACTTGAGGTGAAGGAATTATCCCACTTTTAGCCAGAAGAAAAGGGATGCTATCATAAGAACTGAGATATTATTACACTGTCCAAAATACTAACCTGCACATACACTTTGCAACACAGACTATGAAATCCACTGCCTTATGAGAAACTGCAGCAGTCACAAGTCTCCACCCAAACCATCAGAGCTGCTAACATGGCCAGTGACGAAAAGTGGCCTTTGGCTTTTGTAACTGACAAGTTTTCACAAAGAAAAATAGAGAGAAAAAAATGGTCTTACCAATTATGCATGAAGAATGGATAATTTTTTACTCACATTGTCATTGATGTTATACCAGCATACAGGAAAACTGGTCTTCGTATTAATGTGACACAAAATTCTTGTCTGGAAATAGGTTCAAGTAATGAGGTTTTTTGTGAAAATGTTGAATACTTGTAATAAATCAATTGGTCACATATATGTGCCTAATGCTGTTAAAGCCATACGTGGAAAAGCATTTATTTTTCCTCGTTCCAAATTTTAGTCAAAAAGCATAATATTTTCTAATGTATTTATATTCTGAAGCAGTCCTTTATTCCCTAAATATAGTGAAACTATTGATGGCTTTCTTGCTATTTGCAATGAATATTCAGTTGATTTTTCTTATGTACAAAGTCATTCTTACAGTTTTTAGAAATCTAGTGGCCAAGCATTAAAAGATAGAGCATTCAAAGCTCCAGTGAGTCCAGTTGATTGTCTAATAAAGAAGTCATTCATATAAAAATAAAAGGATGCTGAAATAACTAATGACAATCAAAAAGGGTTTATGTAACTTTTATTTAACTCTGCCAAACAACCATGATATAAAAAATTTGGATGCCAAAAAACCCCTCAGCAATTATAGCAGATATTGACAAGACATTTTACTTTAATATCACAGTTGTTAAAAAAAGAATTTCTCTAAATCAGAGTAGATCATTAAAACTGGATGAAGACTAGCTAAATGTAAAAACAAGAGCAGTTTGCCAATGCACCATGATAGCTCAGATAAAATCTTGACAGAGGGATCTGAGTTTCCCTTCATCGTAGCTCAATGTTCCTAACAAATTTATGGGACAAAATCAGTGTAGTCAGTGACAGTTTGTCTAGACTTTCTAGACTGGTGTTGGGGGTTGGATTTGTTTCCTTTGTGTTTGTGGAATTTTTTTCCATTGGGTTGCTAGGAAACTGATTGCTGGGTACTTATGGGTGCTTGACCAAAACAAAGGGGTGGCCAAACATGAGTTTTGGGGCTGATGTTTTCTGATAGTGGGCCATTAAGGCTCACCAATGACATGAGACATTAGATCATCCTATTGGGAGATGCTCCACCCAGTGAGGGGTGTACCAAGCATTCCTTACCCAGATAAAAGGGAGATGTGGGAACACCAGGTCATCCTGTTTTCCACTGGATTCCTGGAGGAAGACTGGACCCATCTCGCCACCACTGGACTTTCTACAGGACCATCTCTACTCCACAGAACTGCATCTGTTACTCCAGAAGGATTCATCTGGACTGCTTCTAACACCCTGACCAACAGGGTGTCAGGTCACATCCCTGACTCTGTCAGGGTTTTCTAGAGTTTTTGTTTGTTTGATTTTGCTTATCTTTTTGTGCTACTGCACTTGCATTTTTAATATTCCTAGTAAAGGACTGTTATTTCTATTCCCAAAACTTTACCTGAAAGCCCCTAATTGCAAAATTATAATAATCTGAGGGAGGGGGTTCACATTCTCTATTCAAAGGGAACTTCCAGCTTTTTACTGGCAGATACCTGTCTTTCAAAACCAAGACAACTGGTCAAAATTTTTAATGCATGTCTTTTTTACATAGTGGTCTGGATCAATTGATGAGGTGATATCCACTGAAAATATATTAATTTACAGAAGTAGAGCTCCGCATGTCTAAGAATAATAACTGTTGACAGGAGAATTTGATGACAGTATTGAGATCTTAGTTGTACTGATAGGTATCGTAGGGGAAACTATCAGTATATTGTTATAATTAGGAAAGAAACTGTTATCTTTGAAATACAAGATGTACAAGTATTAAGTAGATAGAAAATGTCACCTCTGCATACATTATGTAGATCCCATTTGGATGTCCAGAATTAAAAAAAAAAAAAAAAAAAAAAAAAAAAAAAAAAAAAAGGGAAAAAAAAACAAAACTCAGAGAAGAACTTAATTAATTATGTCTACCTGAGAAGCATTTTTATAGTATGGAAAATAGAAAGATCAGTGCAGGTAATATGGTCAGAAAGGGATTAAGAGGTGATCTGCTCGTTACAAGTTACAAGTAGATCTGCTGGATCTACAAGTTACAACAGTATGGGAAGTGACTTAATATCTCTTCTTACCATGAAAAGTAGTATGAAAACCTGATGAAATCTATCTGGCACATGGTTTAACCTTTCAGGTTAATCTACCAAATAGAACATCTCTAGGGATATGCTAGATCTCACCTCTCTAGAAGTTTTTACATTGAGACTGGATAACTATCCCATGGATGTGCTAAAATTTAAACAGATATTTTATGTTGAATGTAGGAATTTCTGGGAGAGTTTCTTTAGCCTTTGTTATTTATGGAGTCAGGTTATTAAAGATCATAATGTCCCCTTTAATTTCAAAATCTATTAAACTTATTTGATTGAATCTTTTACTCCTCTGTTATACCTTTTACAGGGAGTTCAAATGTTGGGGAAAAGCACAGACTACAACTGACCTTGGAACAGAAAAATGAAATCAGTTGATTCAGAAAGCCTCATGATAGTTAACAGAATATTTAATTGAAAAGAGCCCTTGAGAATTTTACTGTGGAAGAGCACGCAAACTTGGAACTGCCTACATCTTATTAAAGGCTCTTTACTGATGAGATTGCCAATTAAATGAACAATTATTTATGCTAATTAAAATATGATATAGTAATATATTTTCTATTGGTTCAAGATACATTAAAGTGAGCTTATGAAGGAACTAGCCTACCAAATCATATCTGAACAAACTGTCTTTTGGCTAAAAGCATGGGAAAGAACTAGCTGCCCTATATATAGTTTCCATATAGCCTTTGCCTGTGAAGAATTTCTGTTCTGAGAAAATGTTTGAAATGAAGCTCCTAAATTAGATATAAAAGCAACAAGCTATAAATACGCAACCTTGGCAACAAATTGGAAGCGTCGTGGGGTAGGATTTGTCTGACCATATTTTAGAAGTGAATTTCAGGCTTAAATTATTGGGTCACAGACTATCTCGCTTGTCTACATTGATTTCATGGAGACCATCTGTATTAAGTGCAGTTAGATAACTGCACTGGAAGCCTGGACATCACATTTAGACACCAAAATATGAAAATTAAATGGTATATAAACAACAAGTGCTTAAGAAGGCTGGCAGAAAAGCAAGGAAATGCACCATATTCAACCTCTGTTGTAGGTCCAGTTTAAAAGACAGTGTTAGGTCCCACACCACCCCATCCCACTTACTCCATGCAACAGAGCAGAGCAACCTGCTAAACCCTGAGGCATTGTCTTCAGCCAGAGGATTCCCTGTAGTGCAAGCACAGGGGTAAACACAACCAAGTGACGCCACCCTCCCTTCATATGGTATGATATCTGAGGCTGAGGCTTGCAGAGAATAAAATGGCATGAAAACACAAACCATCATGCAGCAGCTAAATCTGCTGTGATCCAAGGGAAGGTCAGGAAAGACAGCAGAAAGGATGTGGACTGGAGCTCCATAAATAAATTGTGCCAAGTAGAATGGCATTGGCTAATGCAGCACTCTCCACCTGGGAAAGCCTGAAGGAATTACTGAGTTTCAGTATGTATATGTCCTCCTTTTGGTTTTCGGGTGTAGCATGGAAATGCACTTTGTTTGACTTTCTTGAAAATCTCAGTACAGAAATAACTGTACCTAAAACATATGCCACACTGAAATCTCAGCTGCCCCTTTCTAGGGAATTTCCCTCCCTTGAAACAACCTACCCACTGCTTTTTTAAAAAAGGGACTCATAATTAATATATACCTTGCTCAGAGCGAATACGGCTGTCTTTAATTTTTCTGGGCACAGTAAAATGCTTCTGACTGTTCCTGGCAGGTTGACATGTGGGAAAATTAAACTGACTGACCCAAAACCTAGAGATGCTCAAACTGAAGTTAAAAAAAAAAAAAAAAAAAAAATTTAGACCATGGTCGCAAGATGCAAAAAGTAACTTGAAACCAATGCAGCAGGGAGAAATAAAGTAGCAACTTAACATTGACAGCTGTGTTTCCCTGGATCAGCCCTGTTTTCAATAATTGATTTTTGACTCAACAGCTATGAAAGTCTGGACATCTCTGGAAATTAGGTTTGCTTCAAACCAAATTGCTGAGTCCTATGTTCACTTGATTTGAATGTCAAGTTAAAGAATAAGTTTTTTTTCAATTCTTTACTTTAGTACTTTAGATAAATCTTCTGATTGTCTTTTTGCTTGAGTGCAATGTACCACAATTAAAAAAAAAAAAAAAAAAGAAGCAAATACAGACTTTCTACTGACCAGTCTGTAGCTGTAACTAGTAAACATGAAGCAGCTGTTGAATCTTTGGAATAATTGTGACATCTGAGAAGCCGGATAATCACTGGAACAATTTTCTCACTATTTAACCTAATCTGTGTGTATTCAACAGTCTGGCCCTTCGCAGGGTAAATACAGCAGCCATGCAGATGGGGAAAGAGAGAAGGAATGGCTGTCTAGCCATGCTGTTATTATGTAGCAAGGACTAGGATGAATAAATTGTCCTTAAAATGATCAGACTCAGACTAAGCTCATTGGTTCTGTTTTACTGCCTTTCTGAAACATTGCATGTTACTCATTTTAATATGTTGTAGAAATGCCCAAATGAATGGATCAGAAACTATTGCTCTCACAAATGGAAATGATTAATGTGCATTTTCAATTGGTACTTGATGGATACTTTACTCTGTGGTGATATTTCTAGTTTAAATCCTTGTTCCAGTGAAATCAAGTGAACAGGCAATTTGTCACTGATTTCAAAGCTCCAAACTTTTGTGGTGGCACTTTGTTTTCATTGGTTTGGGCCTCATTTATCTAGCCATTGTACTTGGGCAGAGAGATAGTATATCATATATCCATGGCTGGAAAGCTCTATAAATGTGATGATAGCTGTAGTCTTATGAATAGCATTCACTGACTAAATAATGTATGGGATTTCTAACTAATGCGATCTTCCTTGAAGCTCTGAGTATGTAAGAAATGTTTTTGTAAGCCCTTTAAAATATCTGAGATTAGATAAAAATGTCTTACTAATCCTGAAAGACAAAGTTCATGCATGACTCAGATGAGTATTTCCTTTGGTTCCCCCATGCCCTTCTCTCTACACCAACTGAGGTTGCCCTTTAATAGAGAGAAAAAGGGCAGGATACATACAATTAAAATAAACAAATAGTTTCCTTTAAAATACCCTTATTAGGATAACCTCTGTTCTTTTACATTTATTTGTTTAAAGGTGAATTTATTTGCTGATTTTCCCATATTACTGATTCTTTATGTCTTGGATCTCCCCACAGACATAAGAAACAAAGCTCTAACCCCATGAACATCTAGATGAGAGACTGAATATATCTTTTAAAAAGATTTTGAATCCTTATTTTCTTTACTGATCTGCTGCAAGGTATCTGTAGGATACCACATGAGAACCATAACTGCCATAAGCAGGGCAGGATGAGGCAGATGAGCAGTGACCAAGCCTAGGCCAAGCCTTGTATAGATGCTCTCAGGCTGGGCTGCATGGACTCTTTCAGATGCTCTTACTGTTCAATGTTACTTCTGCCCAGAAAATTCAGCTATTGTTCTGAAAATCTGTTGCTTCTTTCTGTGACTGAATTAAACTGAACTTGTACAAGGAGAGACCCCAGAAGATATCTTCATTTTATGAACCTTGAATGTATTTGTCTAGTATGGTGAATGGTGAAATTTAAGTCCTCATGGCAAGTTTGGGTTGGAGTAGGGACTTTGACTTTGACATCACTTGCCACTGCCTTAGCCTTTTTAGCTACACTGGGATATCTTTCTCACCTTCAGATCCTCTTTGGGGAGTTTAAACAATATTTCTGTATACATGAAGCAGTATTTTCTGAAAAAAATTGTTGGAAAATCATTTGGCTTACTATATTCTTTGCAGTAGTATAGTTCTGAAAGATTAGAGGGAAAACACCTGAGGGTGGAGTCTCTGAACAGACCCAAACCAGATTCAGATGGAGCTTTGATGTGCTACAGTTTAAGGCTTACAAAAAATAAAAATAATTAAAAGAATTCCACCAAAACAACCAAGTTTATCCATTAATTTATCAATTGCTTCTCTCTTTTAGTGATAAAATTTATGTAAGGTCTTCACTTGTGGCCTCAGCATTTGCTATTGCAGACACCCTTTAGTTGTTCTTAGTTGTGTGGACTACATTCACACATTTAAAGTGGACTGAACTTTTGTTCAGTGTTCCCTGCTGCTCAAATAACATGGTGCTGAGCATTAGGGCAAGGTGTAATTTAATGTACAACATTACATTTCCTGAAACACTGTCTGTTTCATGTCTCACTCCAGAACAATTGGCAGAATCAATAATAAACACAGCTGTTTCCACAAGGAGTGTAAATTCCTGGTTGCCCAATACTGGCATTTTATTTCATGAATGACTGTCATAAAAAAGAATAAGAATTCTGTCTGGAAGCATCAAAACATTATTCTAGGGAAAGACTTGTTGCTATAACTAGACTTAACCAGATTTTGTTTTCTCTTGTATTATTAGAGCAAGTAATATTTTTTGAGCTCCTCAAGAGTGGGGTATATTAGAAGAATTTCATGCCAGTAATTTGGGGAGCCACAGAAAAAAAGTAATAAAAGAGTGTAGTTTAATGTAATAAATTTTAAAAACCTCACAAAAGAAATTTTAATGTTTCTAATTCAAAATATAATGTTATTAATGTGTATTAATTCTGTATTTGCATCCGTCACAAAAGTTGACCTGAATCATTAAAAGTGATGGAAATGGCAAATATGTTTATGGATGAGGAATAATGCACTGTCATTTACTACATGTGTCAGTTGTAATTATACAGAGAGATAAAGTGGAAATAAGAAAGAGATATACAGTAATATAGGCAATTGGGTTAAATGAACCCACACTAACAGCAAGTCATGAGACCAGACTCTTTACATTACTTTTCCTTTCTAGGGCTTGGCAGATGTAAGGAAGAGAAATGCACAGCTGAAAATGATTTCTTCATTGGATTTCTCTGGATATGATGCTACAAGGTCATTATTAGTTACAACAGAGGGCAGCTAGATGACATCATTCATGCTTCATGGTGCAAGGTAAGACTGCTGGACATCACGAGTGACACTCCCATACTTATGCTCACTTAAAACCACGATCAATTGAGAAATTAGAAATGTAAGAACAATCCCAGATGCCTTTTCTGGACTGAAAATTTGGTTTTATTTGTTGACTATACTTTTCTATATGGTAGAAATATAGAGAAATCACATATCTCTAATTTTAATACTCCAAGAGAGACTTCATCTGAGAGCACTTCAATCATTCCTGCACATGTTTTTCAGATGGTGCAGAATGCTGCCTCTGGTGTGCCCTCCTGCACTACCATATCCACCTCCTCCATGATCATTTTGGGATGATTCATTCTTCCTTCTTGCACTGATGAATCACTGTGCCCACAATCCGCATGTGCGTGTCAGTATTAAAGTTTAGAATTTTGGAGAACAAGATGACAATGTTCAGAAGACATGGTGTTACATAAATGTACTCTTGTACTATTTTCATCTGTTTCATCTTTGAAAGGCAACAATGAACAAAACATTACTGCGTTGGTGTATGAGAAGCAAGGCTTTAGCAGGACACTTCATATTCTACGTGTGAATTGGCCCATACATATTTTCCTAAGACTGCTTGAAGTTTTGTTGTTTAAAATACAGGGATTTTTAATTGATATTATTCATATGTGATTTTATTTATTTCTCTGTGAACTAATTGTACTTACTTTCAGTGACTAGTCAAATTCTGTTGTACGGAGTAACAAAGTCATGTGAAAAGGAGAAGACAGACTGCCACCTTTAGTATAAATGGCAACTGTGATGCATCAGTCTGCCAGGAATCAATTCAAACCAAATTAATGCAAACGCATGTCACCCTAATGAAATAAGTAGAACTCTAAATTATGTTTTCAAAGCTTCCATGCTCAGGAACTAGTGAACATGTTCACAGAGTAAGGAACAGAGTCAAATTGTGTACCCTCTTGTAAGTGTCTTTGCCACGCAATGAATTATTGCAGCCTAGAAAGTTATTATTTATGCATTCTGTAGTGAGTTTCTGAGTCTGTTTTCATCTCTGGATGATTGTTAAACAAGAATAACAAGTTAAAAACTCTAATGACTCTAACAGGAAAAATATCTGAAAGCTACAGATGAAGTCATGAAACAATTATTATCCATAACTGCATTTGACCATTCTGCCAAATGATAAGAAACTTTTGTTTACCACAAATCAGAGGATCAGAGGATCATTCAGACTGCAAGGGACCTAAGGAGTTCTTTGGTTCAACCTTAGCTCACAGCAGGGGCAACCCTGAGGTCAGACTAGGCTGCTCAGGTCTTCATCCACTCAGGGATTGGGAACCTCCAAGGACAGAAACTGCACAACCTCCGTGGGTAACCCGGGCCACTGCCTGATGGAAAACAATTCTCCTTACATCTGTTGTGACCCTCTCCAGTTTCCATTCATGTCAATTGTCCCTTACCCTTCTACCAATGTGATGAGCCCAACTCTGTCCCCTGTGTGAACTCTTTGCAGGCAGTGCAGCTGCTGTTAGGTACTTCCAAAGTTATTTCTGCTCCAGGGTGAGCATGTCTAGCTCCCCCAATTTCTCCCACAGCACATATTCCAGCTCCCACCACAGTGGTGGTTTCTACTGAGCAGTCTCCAATTACCTGATGTCTTCCTTGTACTGACAGATGGGCTGGCAGGTGGATGAATTATGCAGGTGTGCTGCACTGAATGTTGAGTAGAGAAAATAATCACTAGCTCAGTTCCTGCTCATGCAGCCCAAGATGCCATTGGCTGTTTCTCCTTCTGGGGCATACTTCTGGCCAATGTCCAGATTACTGCCCTCAAGAAGTCTAGGGCCTTTCCCACATACCTGCTTCCCAAAGAGTTGATACCCAGCCTGAATCACGTGGAGAGGTTAATCTGCCTTAGATACAGAACTGTCCTTGTGATGACAGCTGAGGCAGACAGGTTTCCACTGCACCATTCCCCCAGTTAGTTTGAATTGCTCTGGATGGCAGTCCTGTGCTTAAGTATAGGAGCTTCCCCCACTCCTTGTTTGGAGTCAAGAGCAAATGTGATGAACAAGGAGCCTGTAGCTCCTCCAGCTCATTGATAGGGGTGTTCAACAAGGCAGGTCCCAGGACAGACTCCTATGGTACTCCCCTTGTTACTGCCCTTATATATAAGGTATATAACCACTGTCCTCTTATCATTCACCTGTGTCTTATTCATTTTCTTGTCCATCCATTCTTCTTTACCCAGAGATCAAAGCTTCTTAATATGCCTACAAGAATATTGTGGAAAATAGTGTAGAAAATATTGCTGAAGTCAAGCTAAGTTATATCTAGTGCTCTTTCCTTGTCCACAAATCCACTCACTTTATTATGAAAGACAATGAGGTTCTCTGTTTTACTGCAGAAGGCAAAAAGTTTGGTCAGGCATGATTTGCACTTGATAAATCGCTTCTGTCCATTTCTGATCACCTTCATGCTCACAGAGATATACTCTATGAGGACTCATTCTGTGGTTTTACTAATGTGTATAAATATCTGATGGGAGAAAGTAAAGGAGATGGAGCCAGGTTTTTCTCAGTGATGTTCAGTGGTAGCATAAGACAACAGGCACAAATTGAAATACAGAAAATGTCCTTTAAACATAGATAAAACCCGACTTTTTGGGGGGCTGAGTTGAGGTTGGTCAAACACTTTAACAGGGTGTCCAGACAGGTTGTGGAATATCTGTTCTTGGAGATATTGAAAAGCTGAGTGGATACAGCTCTGAGAAACCTGGCATAGGTGACTCTGCTTTGAGCAGGGATGTTTGGCTGGACCATCTTCAGCATAATCTTCCAGCCACAGCCATTCTGTATTTTCTCTCAAGAAACCCTTTACTCAGCCACAGCTTGTCTGTATCCTCTTTCTTGAACCCCTTTGAGAAGCAGAGGTCTGTGAGACCTTGTGATGACAGCTGAGGCAGACGAAGGTGTTTTGACCTCAGACTAATCAATGTCCACTGTCACTAAATCAAACATGCTGTTCAGCCACAGCCCCACCTACCTTGTCTTTTCCTACTAAAATTAGTAGCTCTTCTGATTTCTCTTTCTCTCCCCTGTGAACATCACTTCCAGCAGAGCATTAGTTTTGTGGACAGCACTCCTGTATGTCTGGGAAATGTTTCTAAAATCCTCCTTTGTAATCTGCTTCCCCCTTCCTCATGCTGTTCCACCACCAACTCCCATCTTAGCCACACCAGTTTGCTGATATGTCTATTTGCTTTCCTGAGTATTGGAAAGGATCATTCTTGCCCCCAGATGTAGTCTGTCCTTAAATAACTAGCAGCTTTCCAGAGTAACTCCTCTCCTCTGATTTGCTTCCCATGGGATGACACTCAACAGCTCCCTGATCGATCTGAAATCTGTTTGCCTGAAGTTCAGGGTCAGGGCTCTACTCCAGCCTTTTTCACTCCCCTTGAGACCTTCAACTCCATCAATTCATACTTGCTATAGATGAGTGTTGTGACTTCAGCAAACTCCTCGTATGATGATTCTTTCACAGCCTCTTCATTTTCACTCATTTTCCTCTCCTCATCTCAGCCAATAACTGGGTAAGGAATGGGACATTGTCATCTGAATATGATGAAAACAAGATGTTAAGAAGCGTAAACCAATAAACTGTTCAGATTGCAGGATCATAAACTGCTTCAGAGGCAACTCTAAAATTGTACATTATAGCATCTAATCCAAATAATATACTTAGACTCAAACCACAAATAGTAAATTTTGAACCAGTATTTGTAAATTGCCTTGTATTGTGAAAGCTTAAAAAATATTGGTATGTATGAAGCTAGCTATAATTTAAAGAAATGTTGACTTTCTATTATACATACCCACTACTTCACTGTTTACAATGTTTATTAACTTGGATTTTCTGAGTTGCTGTTTCACTTTCCACCTTGCAAACTGAAAGCTCTAAACTAAACCTGCAATTTGAACTTGGAACTCTTCAACATTTCAGATAAGGAAGTCGAAGGACAATCTAAAATATGGCATGGCCATGGACTTCATGCAACACTGAATCAGAGATCATATTTATACAGAGGTGGTTTTGTCAGCTGAACGATCACCTTGGGGCAAGTGAAGCTATAAAGTTGTCATTTCCCACAAAAGCCCTGTTTATGCAGAACAGGGCACAATGGTGGTTCCATTGTGGAAACTATTTTCCTGGATTTCTGTTTTCTTAAACAGCCCTTGTGTTGTTGAAAAGATAGCTATAAGAACTTTTTCTTCAAAAACTAAAATTAACCCTTTATATTTTTGAGAAGTAAAGTACTGGTGGAAGTTTATATATATATATNTTGTTTTGTTTTGTTTTGTTTTGTTTTGTTTTTTGCTGGGGAACAGAATGCCTTTGTGACCATGACCTCAAAGGAGCCTTACTAAATAAAATTTACACTCTGTGTATTTAATCTCAGCTTTCTTAGAATAATATTCTGCCAAGATTTCTATCTAAAAATTATTTTCATGCTGCTGCTATTTTCAGAGACAGAGATAGCAGGTTAAGTATTTTATTGAAGATTATCAGTTAAGGGTAAACAAACAGTTTGGATTCTTGTCTGAATGAAGAACTCACTAACCTTCAAAACCATCATAAATATTTACTTCTACACTGTTTTTGTATCACATTCTATTATGATTACATACTACACTGTGAACTGAATGCTGATTTCAAACAGTATGAAAGACCAACACAGCGAAGGTGTTTTGACTAATAGTTTTTTTGAATCATAACATTTCAAATGGAAATGCATTCAAATGTTGTCTTTGAAGAAATAATAAAATAAGTGTCTAAACTGTCAGAAACATCAGAAAAGTCCACTACTTTTTGCATGTATAGTTTTGGATGTAATATTTTCTTGCTGTGTGGGGATTTTATGTATATTTCCACTGTACACTGAGATAAGAATACACTTCACAGGTATATGAAATCAGGCAGATCTTCATGGAGGTAAATTGTGTTGCGTGCAAGCTATCTTCCAAGTAAATATTTAATTAGCTGCTCTTATAGAGATGTAATAATTCAGCATCTTTGCTCAGTTCAAGTGGAATACATGACATAAGAGATGACACTAAGGTTTGAAAAGGTGACAGCTTTTTCTGCCAAATCACTCAGAGCTTAATTTTCTGATAATCCACAGTACATTTCAGAAAAACCTGTGTTCAATGGCAGTTTCACCATGACACAGGGAAGGTAAGGCAGGGGACAGCTCATGGGGAAAGCAGAGAAGGCAAGGATGACTTTAGTAGACAAACTAGAAACAAATATGCACTGTGCAGACAAAATATGCACTATAAGACAAAAAAAAAAAAAAAAAAAAAAAAAAAAAAAAAAAAAAAAAAAAAAAAAAAAAAACAAAAGCATATAAAGCAATTGTTTCCTGTGAAGTAAAATACCAGGGACAGGCTAAACTTGTGCAGAAATGCAGCCTATGAATAGGAGGTTTTGCCTTTGCAAAACTTTAAAGGTGGTTACCCAAATATGTTATGAGAAAAGGGCAAGTATTTCTAAAAGGGAGACAGGAAGACAAAGCACTTTATAAGAAAGTGCTTGTGAAAATGTGGCACACAAGACTGCATGGAAACCAAGGGCAAACAAGAACAAAAAGACACCAATCAAGCAAAATATATCTAGAAAGGACATGAAGAGTCCTTCCTTTCTTTCTCAGTGGGAATTTGAGATGAGAATTCATCCTATTTAGTTTTTAGAAACCAGTGTTGCTTGGAACTGGATGTGGTGTACTTTTCATGTACTGTATAAAGTTCAGAACTAAACCAATTATAATTATCAACAAAGACATTTCTTTACAAGAGGTAGCATGTCCTGCATAAACTCTATTATAATAAATTGGATTTAGCTTATCTAATTTTAACTTCAAACTTATTTGGCAATTAATATTGAACATTTTCTTTATTTTTTTAATTTGGAAAAGCCATTTAGAATCTGTCAAGATAAAAGACATGCATACATAGCTACAATTACTTTATATGCAGATATTCTTCTTCCTGCAGGCCATTCTTATACAGAGTTTTCCAGAGGTGTGGAAACACATTTTAATTATAAACAAGATAAAACATGGTGGGTTTAGTATAATTTATGTAGAAAAGTTTACTTTTGTGAATGTTTTATGTTTTCAGCTATAGCAATATGGAGTGTCTGTCACTTTTCATCTTTCCTTGCTCAGTTGTGACGTTCACTTCGAACTGTGTTCACCTTCTAAATAATTTTTATGGACTTCTCAAGGAATCTGCAGGAACACTTTTAAAAACTCTAAAACAGATTTCTGTAGCAGAAACTTATAGATTCTACTGAAAAAGGAACAAACCCGTATGTATTTCTACCATATGAAATTTAAATTTGGGACCTCATCACAGCTTTCTGTCTGACACTTCTTTCTAGTCACAGATGCAACTGTCCACTTCAGAGGAATTAGGAAGAATCCATATTTTAAATATATTTAATCCCAATTTATGACAGTGAAGAATAGGGATGGAAAGATTTAATAATTTTACAGAACTAAAAACATAACCTCTCAAGTTTTTATTATTAGTACGTAAGGGAAATGAAAATATTTATTCAACTTTCCCTTATTTCAGAAAAAAACTTCTGGAATATTTTGGTTCCCAGCAATTAGTTGGATGGAACTTTAGAGACATTTTTTATATGGCTTTGCTGATGTAGAGAGGCTTCAGTGTTTCATTGGCAATAACACCAGTGCTAGCAGCCTGGGCTCTGCAGGTGGCAGTCCCTGTTCCTTTAATGGTGGCCCACAAAGTCGCACTCTTCTCCAGCCTCTGTGATGTATCCACACACAACATTCTTAGCCAGCCTTTCCTCATGTCGGTGCCTGGACAGGTGTCTGCACTGGGCACATGGGGGATTTCTGTTGGGCTGCTTGGAGGGTCAGTGTGTGCTCACATTAGTGTTTCTTCTTTAGGTTTTGACTGTGCATTTCCTTGGATTTCAGTCGCTTATTCATCCTTGTGCCTTAAAAATGTGCTGTAACCATTTTTTTTTTCAACACGAAGTTGAAAACTTTCTGTAAAGAGATGTACTGGTCTTTTCTAGCACAAGAAATTTTATACTGTATGTCTTCATAATGGAACTTTCCAGTAAAGTTGTAATGTTCTTCGAGAGCATGTGGGAAGGTGTTAAAATATTCAGCAGATTCATTCTCTTCTTGAAATTTGCACAGAACTTGTATCTCAGAAATAAAACCTCAAGAAAGGGTAAAATATTTACAAAATTTACTAACATAATTTTGTTGTTTCATTCAGAACATATTATTTCATTAACTTTTCCTTTTGGTGCTTAAATCTGATAGCTCCCATGATCCAGCTTTAGAATTAAATGTTTTAAGGGATGAAATCTGGTAAGAGGGAGACTAAAGTGTGTTCTAATGAATGTTGTCAAGGATGCCATTATAGTCCAGAAATAATCTCCAAGCAGCCTTTAACTACTGAAAAAACCCAGCCATTGGCAAGACCTTTGAAAGTGGCAGCCCCTTCATCCCCATATTAAATCAGAAATGTCTTCTTGAGTGTCCTCTGGCCGAACTTTTGTAAACTAGGTTGTGGTACACCAGTTATAGATTAATTGGGAAGATGTATTAGGTGGAATGTTGCACACAGTTTTCATGGGCAGTTATGGTCCTAGCCAAGTAAATTCTACTTGCTTCTCTTGGAGGAGAAAGTATGGATTGTCTTAAGTTGGTCACCTCAATTAGTGCATGGAAAAACATATTTGGAACTAGGTGATGTGGATTTACTCCTTGGATCTGCCATTGATCTGCTGGGTGATGGGAAATCAGTTTTCTTTTGACTCTTTTCCCCATCTTTTGTTCTGTATTGCATCCAGTCCAAAGTAGCTTTGGGGAGAGTTTAGGCTTCTTAATGCCTTTGTTAGTCCTTCTAGCCTTGTCCCTAGAAAAGTGAACCAAATTTAAAGCAGAGACGAAATTTGTCCTCATTGATTCTGTGAAATACTAAAGACAGACTTAATTGTAAGTTGCTAATTTCCAACACTGATAGCTAGTTTAGTTGGTAAATATAATTTTTAGAGCTGTACTTCACACAAGTACTTTTAAAAGACAAGCAAATAAATATCAATAAAACAAGAAAAAAAAAAAAAAAAAAAAAAAAAAAAAAAAAAAAAAAAAAGTAGTCCTTATCACCTTTGCAGTTCTCTTTAATTAGAAAATTTATTGGCAGATTTCTAAAATTACTGACAGCTCCTTCATATGTTGGGATTTTTAGAAGTTTGTTCAGAAAATTTCACTTAGAATACCAGATGTCCATAAGTAATCAATCATTCACTGATATTCTATCACATTAACCATCCTATCCCATCCTGTGGGAAAGAAATTATTAGAGAAGCACAAGAATTCTGCTTTGATTTCAAATGAGCTGCAGAGAAGAAAATTGTCTTCCTCGAATGTCTGGCTAATGGCTTATAAGAAGTAACTAATAGTATTATTGTCTTCAGTAACAATTCTACTGAAAAAATATCAAGAGGGATTTTTCTGGTTTTTATTTCTTCCTAGCTAGAGACATAGGCCAAACTGTCTAGTCCTCTATAAATTGATGTGATACATGAATTATAAATGACAGATAGGTGCCTTAGTTTGCAGGGCTGTAACTAAGTTGTCAGGCAAAATGCAAGAGGGCAATACTCAGCCTTACTGTTGCTCCCAAAAGAATACAGGAAGTAAAGAAACAGTATTTTGAATGTAATTCATAATTGTTTCACAAGAATTCCCTATACAATTTCTCTCTTACTACAACAGACAAAGAGTTTGTGTGGGATGGAGACTACATCACTTGCTTTTGAAATGCAAATGCTTGATAATGGGGAAGATTACAGAGAAGATTTACTCACTGTAGAATCTTAGGACTTCTGTGATGTTTTAGGATGGACAGATGGTCTTTCAAGTCTCCTCTAAGCTTATTTTCTTGTGATTCTTTAAATTCCATGTGCTGTTTTTGGACACCTGCTGTGGTGGAACTTGAATGTAATTAGGGCCCCAAAGGTGCAATACAAGTTTAAAACTGGTCTCTTAATCCAGTGACAATTTATGATGGGTATTCCAGGGACAGAGTCACAATAGGCATAAACAGGTTCCAGGTCATGAGCATCTCTCTAAAATATATGCACACAGCAACATATCCCATGCATCTTCTCAGAAATGTGCTTCTTTCCCTGCTCTGACACGAAGAGTCAGAGACACAAATCTAGACATGCTATGCTGTGAAACCTCAGTGGAAGCAGTTGCCCAGTTTCAAGAAGCAAGAGAATGATAACAGATGGACTTAAAATCCAAAAACCTACATACAACTGCACAGTTGTTTCTGTGAAGTGTTAGCAGCCCTATATATCTTCTTGGATACATTTGTAATTTCCTGTTCAAATAATGTTTATGTTTTTGGTGAACATTTTTGGTGCACAATATTTTTTCAATGTCTGATAAACTGTAATATATCTTGTACAATATCTATTATAAATGCTATATCCCTTGAAATAAAAAAAATTTAAAAAAGGAAAGAAATTTTCTTTCGCAGAGTTTAGGAGGCAGAGGAGTTTGAAAATGACACTTTAAAGCACATTGACCTTGGTGCTGTTAAATATTTGCTATGCCAGCAATGAAAGGAAACCCACAGGCTTTGTGAAAAGAAGCAGTAGTGGAAAGTCACAAAGGAAGGAGATACCCAGACAGATTCCATTCACCAGTTTCTCTGTCGGTGGGAGGCTGATGTTACCCTGCAAATTCATGAAAATAAAAACCTGCAACATCTGCCAGATTCTGCAGCCCAGCCTTTACTGACAGAAACACTGATGTCAACATCTCTTCCTCAGAGGCCTCTGAGACTGTGGTAACTGGTGACTTCTTCTGTAACCAAGCTCTGAGATGCTGAAATCAGAACAGCTGGCTGTGTAGTTTTTTACCCCAAACCCATGGAAACAGCTCTGCAGCCCTCGTCAATGGTTTTAGACAAAGCATATCAAACACATCACTGTTTTTTGCCAGACTGATGGAGCACGGCAAAGAACAGCCCTAAACAAACCTGGTAGTAATCCAAGGCACAACTGGTACCTCAGTAAAACCTTCAGGACATGGAATTTCTCCAACAGGATTCTCAGCATGAAGAAGCTTTATAGTGTGTTAGTTTAGTTTAGAAACACCTTCAGCCTCAGAAAAACAACAGAAAAAATTCCACTCCAAAACCATTAAATCTACCTGGATGTTTAAAGTTCAGCAAGTGAATAAACTAAGCATCAAACAAAAAATTCAGGGTTTATCCAAATTACCTGTGAATCAAAATTTACTATGGAAGTTTTTTCAGTGAAATAAATAATAAAAATGTTCTATTATCTATTTTTCATTTCCCATTCTTTTCTGGTCCCCAGGTCTTCTGCAAATCTCTACTTTTGCCACTCCTAATTACTGCCATTCCTTATTTATTTACTGCAGCCAACCCTCTTGCACAATATCAAAGCCAGCTGAGATATGTTATGTATTTTTCATTTGCAGTCCCAGCTAGAGGGTGCTGAGGGCCAGAGTCTTGCTGAAGTCCATAAGCTCTAAATAAATATTGTCATCAATCCCAGTGATAATTTTCCAATATGGTTTGATTTTGGAATGACATATAATCTGGGAATCACTCACAGAATTATTCAGTAATAATGGTGGTACCTCTGAAATTCTACAGTGCAGAAGTTAGGCAACTTTTTCGGGAGGACATGCTGCCAAGGCCAATCTCTGCTTTGCCTGATTCAGACCAAGGCTTTGAATTTAAGGCTTCTACCTCAGCAAGTTCAGCTGATTCAGAAGAATTAAAACTAGTTAAAAATTAGTTAAAAACGAATTAAACCACTAGAAGGGTACTTTGCGCAGCCCTTGATTTTTTTTTCATTTTGGATTTTTTTTTTCTCCTAGGGAACTGAATTTCCCTCATTCTACTCTACATAAACACTAAACTGATCCTGATCATGCTTGCAGGTGATCAGCAGAGGTCTGACACAGGCTGACAGCACGCCACAAATAAAAAGGATTATTTTGAAACTTAACTGCAGGTTTTTGGTTTGATAAGGAACTTCTGTGGTATTTTTTTTTCAATATGAATAGTTTATGGAAGTATGCATTCTCATCCTGTGCCTGTCATGATGGAGCACAAGATCTCCTGTGATCACTGGAGGATCCTGATGCAGGGTCTGCCACTGGGGTCAGACCAAGGGTTTGGCTCTCTAGGCAGCTCAAGCTTTGCACAACAGGAGGACTGGACTCAGTTGCTCTTAACATCTTGTGTCCCTTTCTTCCCAAAATACATCAAATCTGAGAATAGCTTGTAAGTGTTAGCAAATTGTAGTCCCCCACAAAACTCCTAAACAGATTACTTCACGTGAAGCTATCCCAGGACAAATCCTCCTAACTCTGCAACAGTTCTGTGTTCCCTTCTGTAAGTCTTATTCTGTCAGAGATAAATGTATAATTAATGTCTTATTTAAGTTATTTTGTAATCCCCATGGTATACTATCTCACAGGCTAAACTTTCCTCTTTTTATAATTATAGAAAGGAAGGGAAACTACATTCAGATGAAAAGAAAAAAGTGCTTATATTTTCACCTTTTCCCCCCTGAAATCAGAATAGTGAAGAATTGAATACAGTAGTTACAGTTAATGATAATTCCTGGAAAGAAAACAATAGGGAAAAAACATAAAAGCATATCTTTTTCAATGAAAATAAGTAATAGTGAAATAGTTTAATTGGAACTAGAGCATCAGTGAATAGTCATTCTCATTCATTCTCCTCACAGTAAATCAGTTTTTATTACTGAACAGAGTCAAGCCTGAGATCTTAGCCACCAAGAAGATATCAGAAAGTTATATGAGAATCCCTTTCCTATTTTTAACCCTAAGGAATGGCTGAGTTATTGTTCTGAAATCTTGTGTCAGGGAAAAAAAATAAAGGAAAAGAAAATCAGCCTCTGGGAAAAAAAAAAAAAAAAAAAAAAAAAAAAAAAAATTAAGAAATTAAGTACAAGGAATTAAAATTCAACAAAGACTGGACAATCTTAGCTAAAGAGGTTGCCAGTAGCCACAGAGATAAGGGAAGAATTTAGGTACCTATGTATATATCTATATTTGATTAACATCCTTGAATCTTTATTGAATCATTTTCATTAATATATGTTAATGTAGATTACACTAAAAATTGCTCAGGTGATAAAAGAGAACACTTCTTTTGAATTATCTCAGAAAATTAGAGGGGTTTTTTTTACAAAAAAGGGAGATATTTTTAAGTATATATCTTTTCACTTTCTATTAAAAAGTCTTTCTAAAAACTTACTTCACAGCCTGTTGCCATTTCTTTTAAAATAGCTGGAATTACCAAAAGCACCAGCCATTTTTCTTACAGGTAGAAAAGGCAGAGAACAGACAAAAGAAGTCTATTTGTAGAAGTTGCTTTATAAAATGCTTTGTTTTGTCCTCAAAATAGTCTGTAAGGAATTCAATTTTAAATAATGATTTAAAAAAAAAATAGTGAAACAGTGGTAATGTGAGACTTAAGCACTAGAGTATGCATTGTGATGTGATGACAAAGGAGAGGAAGCGGAATGACATCAGACTGGTAGTTGTCCAGTACCAGGCTTTTGTGTTTGCATGGCTTACATGTGTGCTGGACTGAGGCAGACAGGCTGTTATAGCAACTGACATCCAGTGAATTTATGAGAGGAGAGATTCCTTCCTAGAAACTCCCTTTTGTGCCTGAATTATCAGGAAAAAAATTGCATTATATGTGCCATTCTCCTCACACTAATATCACTTAGCTAGAGCCCTTCTCCCGAGGGCTCCTCATCTCGGTGGAAGGGGGAGGTGAGCCCTAGGACTAACCCCACACAATCAGTGTGAAGCTCACAAGGAGGTCCCTCAGCAGTGGGTCCCACTGAAACCCCATCCACAGACTCAACACTCAGACTGCAGGAGTGGCTCATCCAAATTCTGTATCAGTCTATTCAGAAAAGAAAATGTAAACACACCTCAGAATTCATTTCAGCAAAGTGTCTTCATTGCTGCATTATCCTCTACAATCACACTGAGCAGATAGTTAGTGGTGTGAGAACTGGAGATACAGAAATAAATTTTGGACAAGAGTACTTCATAAAAACTGCTTCTGCTCTCTAACCAGTGTGTCATCTTGCTGCTGAGTCTTCTTCTCTAGCAGTTCATTCATGGTAAACTGAAGAGGGTCAGGACTCAAGTTCTGTTGCAGAGGGTGAATTCATCTGTATTACCTGTGGGGAGAAATCCTGGCACTGCACTAGCTCCTAAGCTGATTGTGGGCATTTGGCTGAGACCCTGTCACTTGTCACAGGCCAAAACTATGTGGGGACTTACATGGTTTTGTGGTAACATTAGCAGATTTTAAAACATTAATGCAACAGTTCCACATGTCTACAAATATTCCAAATATTCTAAAAGACAAAATGCGAACAGTGATTACTGCTAGATTTTGGACAAGGTTTTGGCATATATATCTTTAAAAATTTCCTAAGGCCACCTGCTGACAAAAGGGAATCCCAAATGCAAATAAAAAGTAAGTTGTGAGGTTACACACTCTACAAAAAGGAGACAGGAATCAAAGTGTGTTCAATGGTTAACTCTTCTGTATTTGTGATAACTGGCAAAAAAGAAGCAGGATAAATATTTTGTTAAAATGTAAAATATGAAGCAACTCAACAGATTTATGCAATTAAATAATATTGTGATTTCTGAATGCACATCAGCTCAGAGGAAACAAATTATGATAAGAAATAGAATATTGAAATATTAAATAAAATATGATAACTAGGTGGATTTAACAAATAAAATAGAAAACAACAACTATAATAAGCTGAAGACCCTCCATATCCTACAGAATGAGATTACTCTGAGAGTTGCCTCCTTTAGAGCGAGTGCATGTTTTTACCTTCTGAACCCTGAAAAATCATATGTTCCTTAAAGATATTGCAAACCCTATCTGTGGATAAAAACACTTAATTCTAAAAAAATGTTTTGAACAATTATTACCAATTCTGATAGAAAGTAAGATTAGCCACACATATTGTCACTTGCATGAAGAGCTTCTTTGTTTCTCCAAGGAAATGAAAACCAGAAAAGATCTTGAGTTGGCTGAATCCCTTGTGGCAGAAAGTGTTTTATGGTATAGAGGCTGCCACCACTGCAGTAATGTAAAGAAAAGTGTCTTTTGTACCACAGCTGTGAAGACAATGTATTACAGAGAGACAATGAAGAAAAGATGATACAGGGATTCTCCTACATTTCCAAGTGAAAGCTCAATTATAATACAAAAATATGAGATTTTGGAAACTCAGTCCTGCCAGTGTTCATGCCTGATCCAACAAGAGGACCCAGTTCTGTTCAGTATCCACGTTGATGTTTTGGATGAGGGCACTGAGTGCCCACTCAGTCAATTTGCAAGCAGCATCAAGGTGGGTGGAATGTTGATCTGCTGGAGTACAGGAAGGGGCTGCAGAAGGATCTGGATGGGCTGAATCAGTGGGTTCAGCACAACAATATGAGGATCAACAAGGACAAATGCTGATCCCTGCACTTGGGCTTGGGAAATAGTGGCTTAAGAGCTGTTCAGCAAATAGGTGCACAGAGGTGCTAATTAACACCCAGCTGAACATGAGCCAGCATGTGCCCAGGTGGTCAAGAAGGGCAGTGGCATCTTGGCCTGGATAAAGAATAATGTGACCACCAGGACTAGGGGGTGATTGCCTGCTGTATTTGGCACTGGTGAGGTCACACCTCAAGTAGTGGGTCTAGTTCTGGGCCTCTCATTTCAAAAGGGACACTGAGGTGCTGAAGTACCTCCAGAGAATGGGCAACAAAACTGGTGAAGGGTGAGAAAACATGTCCTATGAGAAGTGTCTGAGGGAACTGGGTTTTTAGTCTGGAGCAGACTGAGGACACTCAGGTTAGATCTCACTGCTCTCTACACTACCTGAAAGGAGGTTGTGGTGAGGTGGGAGCTGGGCTCTTCTACCACATCTCAAGTGGAAGGATGAGATGAGATGACATTGTACCAGAGGAGCTTCAGATTAGATACTGGATTTTTTTTTTTTTTTTTTTTTNAGACCAAACCTATTTTTTTTTTTTTTTTTTTTTTACTGAAAGAGGGGTTAGGCATTGAAATAAATTGCCCAGGGAGGCGGTGAAGTCACTGGAAGAGGCATCTGGGTATGGAACTTGGGGATATGGTTTAGGGGTGATTTATGGTGGTGCTACATTGATGGTTGAACTAGATGACCTTGAATGTGTACTCCAACCCTGTGATTTTCTTCCTTAGCCTCTCTCAAAACTGTTTATCCTCCTGAGCCTTGGTTTTACACTTTTTTCAAAATATTAAGCTCCATACCAAGGAAGCAGTGTGGTAAAATGCATCGGTTCTTCTTTGCTGACCTACAAATATCCAAATACTGTCTACATATAGCCAAATCACCATGAGAAAACTTTCTCAGACAATATGTTTTCCATATTGTGTGGTTACTGGAAGATGTCAGGTACCTTGGCAAACCACTGTCAGTAGCTTCTTCAGTCTTAATGAATACAGTGGGAATGGGTGGATATTCCAGTTAAATCTAAATGTATCAGATGCCATTAATTAGGGAGAGAATCAACTGGAAGCTAACCTCAGCCCTCACCCAAAAAGTAAATCCAAAACCAAAAGCTCAGCAATTGCTTGCCCAAAACTCATTAATAAAAAATCATATGGAACAAAATCAAGGGAGATATTGACCTTGAAATAACTGTCTTTGGCTGCTCTGATGAGCAGATGCTGTTTTGTAACTTTTCCCACACTACAGTATTTTTTTCTCCTTGTTTCTGGCTAATGCACAAAGAGTGGCATTTGAAGGCCAAAGGTTCAGATGGCACATGCAAATGCAAGCCATGCATCATAAGACTTGTGTTCATAAAAAGGCAAAGGTTGATGAATCTCACACAATGCATCCCCCTCATCTAGCTCTAAGTACCTCATTTGTTTAGTGATCATCTTGTCGTGAACACTGCAGATACACTTTTATATTTGTCTAGAATCACCAATCTCACCAATTCTCAAAATCAATATAAAAACCTTTCAGTTTTTCTCCTCAATATAGAAGATCTTATATATAGAAGTTCCCATGAAATTTGAGACTTTTTCATTAAAAGGTCATGTTAGAATTTCATTCTCTTGATTTTTTTTTTGTTTGTTTGTTTCCTTGACTTGCCTTTTTCTTCTCCATCTTGTACTTGGTGTGTATGCAGTGATTAACTGTCGCTGTCCAGTATAATTGGAAGAGGACATACTGTCCCTTGACACAGCACATAGGTGCCTCAAGGTGCACAGCTCCCAGCTTCTCCTGCCTCCAAATGCCAATGACCTCTGGGTCCTTTAGCCTCATAGCAAACCATTTAGTGTGCAGCAATCATGACCCTACCTAAAATCACAATCCAAGTGTCAGAAAATCCCATCACCACACTCTAACTCTTAATCTTAACTGTTCAAGCGGCATGAGAGGCATTTTCAGCAAGACCCTTTTTCTATACTCAGGAGGGTGATATTTCCAGGCTCTCTCCTTTATAAGGTCTGGTGCTGGTGGGTTTCATGAAGACACAGGAAGGCATCAGATACCTACCTCAAACACTGTTCAAAAGAGCAGAGTGTGGAACAGGCTAATTTGCTGGGCATTTTTGGGGTTCCTTCATTTATGTTGTAAAACTGATGTTGGCTTTCTCTCTTTCTTTTCTTCCAAGATACTTTGGCTGTTGAGAGAAAAGGAAATACCTCTGTCTGCTTCTGTTATCACAACAAATGAAGCTATCCAAGGCAGGATTGTTTTCCTGAAAGCAGAGCTGACACTTGCCAAAAAGTTGTTAATTCTTTCATCATTGTGGAACTCTCAGCCCCTTCCTCAGTAAAAAAATGTAAATTTATTAGTTGAGGAAACAATGGCCAGTGGCAATTCTGTGATCCCTAGTTTCCAGAAACCTGAATAAACAATGACTCCTATGAGAAAAAATTACTTGCTCCACTGTCATAAGAAAACAATCCAAACCTGAAATAGAGAAAAATGTCGATTAATTTCTGTGAGGGAAAGCATGGAGTGGAGGCCATCCTCATTGTGTAAGAGGTTTCAGAAAAAAAGACTGCAGTAAAATGATATATTTTAGAGTTATTGCATATAAGATACTTGCATTATCATGTGATAGTATTTCCATGATGTGTTCTAATAAATTTTGAGTGACTCCATAGTATAGTCATAGTGCAGTTCCATGAGCTGAATTGCTGTTCAACCACAGTTTTCTTCTGCAGACTTGGTGACCTTCCTCCCTGAGGATAAAAAGATTAATTATCTTATAACTCATCAAAGTGGCACAGGTTCTCCACCATTTTTCAGAGCAGATCATTGCAGGGTCATCTGGAGCAAGTCAGGAAGGCATGTTTTTCTCTACTCTATACAGGCATAAATATAAATACTCCCATCCTGGTATGCTTATAATGTATTTTATTTTTAAATTAAGGTACTTGACAGGTAGGTAAACTAAACATAAAATTCATGCATGGAAGGGTCCTGAGCTGGGAGCGTGACTTTTGAGAGATAAAAAGAAAGAATATGCCATTTGGACTGGCACTCTGGGAGTTGTGAGAGTGCCAATCCAGGCCTAATCATCTGGAGGGGAAACTTAGTGGGTAGGATTACCCTTTCTCCCTGAGGTCCCCCTAGGAGGCTTTGCAAGAAGAAACGTCTGTATGACTGTCATGGGAAAAGATGAAGGGTGTGACCCAAAATAGAAAACCTTACAGAAAGGTGGTGCTCATTTTTCTGGGGTTACTTTACAGCACAGAACCAGAAAAGACCTCGAAGTGTCATCTTCTTCTTCTTCTACTACTTTTGGTTTGTACATATATTCTTTTCCCCCTACCAATTATTCTAAAGGCCACCAAATATTAATGTCTGGAAAAAAGTGATAATACTGCATGATTTCACTGTGAGTCTATCAATCCAAAAATAGATGGACAGTCCATTGCACAGTAAAATTTGATCTGACATTATTCATTAACCAGATCCTGTCACTATGGATTAAGATGCTTCTGACTGTAATCTACAGAGTGGGTTTTTTATCTGTATTTATTTCACCCATCTTTCTCTGCAACTGAATTTAGATTAAATGAGACGTAGTGAAACCAGTATTTGTGTTACCTTATTTACTATCGTGATGTTTGTCTTAAAGGTAAGTATTTTTTCTTTGATAGTATAAAATCTTATTCTCTCTTTGAGCAAGAAAAGGAGACATACAAAGAAAATTATTTTTCACAGGAAGTTGTATGATGTCCTTACATGTTCTGTTATACACAATGAAATAAAATTTTAATATGTTAAAATTACCAACAAATTTATGTTATGAAAGACAATTTTCTTAATTGAAATGTCTACACAAATGAAATATTTTGCTCAAATTTGAATTTTATTGTTAGGCAAAAATGGTTTTTTGGAAAGAAAAGAATGACACTCCTTTCCAGAACCTTAGGATATGACTCACTTCATGTTTTAATCAAGATCATTAGCATGTAAACATTTTTAAATGTTTTCATTTTGAGAATTGCATTTGTTTTTACTGAGACAACACTCGTTTTAAAGGAGAGATTCATGACAGTACAGAGGATGAATTACTCCCACCTTTATATTTTATCAGTCAGACTGAATTGCTCAGAGTGCTTTGATGTTAAACAAATAATCTGTCCGTACTAGTTGGAACATACCCTCTGAAGCCATTTTGATTGATGTGATTCTGGGGACGTAATAACCTGGTCTACTGGGACTTGTTCTATTTTAGGTAAGTTCAGGAAAATAATTTGCTTTCCTTCCTTACTCTATGGATTATGACCTGACTATATTTCTACTATATGAATTTTAAATGACACAATAAAGATGAACATGCCTCTGAATTACAGGATACAGCACAGAAGCACTTGGCAGAGAATCTTTGAAATATGTATAATTTCCTTTATAATTTCCTGCCATTTTATGCTTGAAAACTGCAGGCATAGGCTCCACATGCTGCTCTGTTCCATATGTAAGGCATGATATATAATTCCAAATTCAATTTAGTAGTGCTCTGCTAATATAGGATAATGAGACACCATAATATAGCAATACAATTTATGAATAGGCATCAAATAAAGGTTTGCAGGAGAAGTCAAACAAACAAGTGAGCCAACAACAGCAATAACAAAAAATCCTCTTTCTACAACTCTGGTCTTCATAGTCTGCCCTTGAAATTAAATCAAAATCATGGGAAGAGCTAATATTGGAACATTGTGAACCAGCTGTTTGTTACAGCTGGCTAATTAGTCTGTATACCCAGCAAATCAAAAATATTTGTTACCGCTTAGGCGAAGTAATCCTACAGAAATTCGCATATCAGTAGAATAAACTTTGCCTGAAATAGCAGGGGTACCTCCTGCTTGAAGCAGCAGCTCTCTGTGAGATGAAGAGAGAAGAGAGGGCCCAGCCCACACCTGAGTTCCACCATTTCCCTCACCATCACCCTATAAGCTCTCCTGTTGCTTTGCAGTGGGAGGAACAAAGTTCCAAAGCCCCACATGTCTGCTTATTTCCAGCTTTTCCAATCTCTTAGTGATGTAAACTGAGGTTAGAGAGCAAGAAGGAGGAAAGGAATGCATGCTAAGTGGAAGCTGTTACATGAAACTACTTTTCTGTGGCCCTAGCAACACACTTAATATTTTCTATACCAAACAAATCTTTATTATCTGACACACAACTCAAGCTAATCCCTGCCTGGAAACCCAAAAGTGACAGGAAAGGATTTGATGTTGCAGCTTTATCTGTGGCAGTGCTGGTGCCCATGGCTAGCTACACCTTATACAGTGCATATCCTCCTGCACATATATATTTACTTTAATGAACCAGAAAGTTACCCAGCTGCCCATACCGGGATACTTTTGCTATGATTTGGGATGGATCAGGGAGGTAGAAAGTGAGGCCAAAATTGAAGCAGTGCTACTGCTGAGTTTTGAATATCTTGGGTCATATATTGTGGTTGTGCCTAGTTGTGCCCAGACCAAGAGACAGGTCCAGCCACAGGACCCTCACCCCAGTGCCCTGGCAGGTGACAAGCCTGGAAACATCTGAACTCAGACTGCACGTGCTGAAGGGCTGTCCTAGCCCCTGGGCCCATAAGACTTTCTGGGGAGCAGGAGGTTAGTAAGGGAAATGGAGCGGTTCCTGGGTCTAGATTCCTTGTGAGATTGGGGTCTGATTACAATGCTGTCTGAGACTTGTGGAGTGGAACAGGAATCTTGTCCCACAGGACTCAATAACTCTTTAAGTTCTGGGCTAGTTGGTAACCCCTGGGGCTAGTGTTGCTTTTCGTTCTACATTTGTACAGATCCTGTCCAAATGGGATTACATGGCTGAGACTTCAAAATATAAGTGAGATGCGAAGGAATAAGAACTGTAGTACTCATTTCTTGGGGCAATTTGAGAAGGAAGGTGTTGATTCTGAAGGAGAACTTCAATCTTTACCATTCCAATGTTAAGACTGATAAGGTCTTAACAGATAAGGTAACTGCTTGCCACGCCCAAGCAGGGCAGCTAACAGTGGGGAATCACTCCTTTAAAGCCAGTTGAAAAGCAACTAAGAGTAAGGAACGATGGGGTTAGCAAAAAAGCTATGGGAATGGGTAAACAACTCCAAACATTTGTGTGACAAATCTTTAATTAATGTACTTGGCTGCACTGAAGGTGAAGCTAAGAGGTGATTTCAAACTACCACTGTTGCATGAAACTTTTATGTCTACATAGGTATGTGTCATCAGTGACCTTAGCTAGTAAAGACCAGACCACTGAGTTGCTTTTATTGTGCAGCTGAGTCATGTGATTTTCTCTTTTGGCCATCCCAGGGTGGGATCCAAGATACAGTGACAAGAGTCCGCCAGAAATTGTCACTCTCTTGTGGAAGTTTCTGTGCCATTAAATCAGACTAGTACTGATACAAAAGGTTAACTACAGAAACAGTCTTATTTAAATATAGTTGTTCTCTATGTGAGAAAAAATGCTTCAGGAAAGATTATCAAATGTAACCTATTAAGACAGAAGAAGAGTAACCAGGAAAAAAATCTGTTCCTAAGATTTTCTTTTGGTAACCTGTTAAGCAGTTCTAGTTGTGTTAAATTACATGCCATCTGTAAGTAATTTCTACTATGCTTTTGTTCATAAAAGTAACATAAAAAAAAAGAAAAAAACCTCCCTCTTTGAATGTCATTTTTAGCCCTACTGAGAAGTCTCTGCACAGGAATCACAGTTCTTCTCAACTGGAAGTTATCTATGGTAATTTGGGAAATAGTTTTTGTGAAGTCGTATAGTACATTAAGATAACTAAACAGCTGAAAGATGTTTTGGTGAGAAGAGCTTCATGCCTTTAAACAGTGAACAGTGATCAGAAGTAAAGAGAAAAGAAATCCTAAAGTGTGACAGCATTTAAACAATGTAATAGAACAAACCCCCTTATGTGATGGATTAAAGTGGCATAATTTGTAGTAAAGATAACATACACTTCACCTATACAAAATTCAGCTAAACATTAAAACAGTAGAAAATGTTTCAAGAGTTGTTACATCAGTGGTTAAATGGATCATTTAAAACAAGATAGAATACAATCTGGTGTCTAAAGAATAAAATTTTAGATGTTGTAAAAATCTGTGCATCCTACTTGCAGAACCCATGCTGGTGCAAATATGTCTATATAGGTAGACTTAGCTCCTTTAAACACTTCAGAAACAAAGACAATTTTGCTTCTGCTATTGCAACTTGATGTGATTTTTTATCAAAATACCACTGCAAGAGAAAATGCTGTATTGTTAAATTTCTTTTGATGATTTCAAAATATTTGTTTGATTCAGTGAATCCTGTATCTAAGTGACAGAGAACTAAGTCCTAGAAAATAATAAATGGGTTTGGTCAGAATTTCCGGTTGTAAGATGAAGTCCTTACCCAGGTGAGTTGATCTGATTGTTGTCTTAGTTAAGGACCTCTGAAAGGCAAGTTTCTTTGGAGCTGTATGTTTTACTCAGCACTAATTACTTAACAACTCTTTAGATTAAATCTGCAAAATTTATGTTCCATTTTATGTTTATATTCCCTGTTCCCTCTCTTTCACAGATGATAATGGATTATTAACTATTCTGTAGAAAAGAAGATTTCAACACAATTTTGCCATGGAAAATCAAAAGTTATTATTATTGTGTGACAGAGCTTGTGCTCATAAAGATGTTTTGCCCTATGACACAGTTTTGTATCTGCAGGGTGATGGTGGGTTCTCTAGGACCCACTCTCTTAGAGTCATGGGTAAGATGGACCTTTAATATTCAATCTCATAAACTGACAGCTTTGAAAATAAGATTCAAACCTTGGATTAGGCCTAGGAGGGCCATGGATGGAGAAAACCAAAAGAAGCTGCATTAATATACCTGAACAGTCTGTATGTCTGCAAAGCACTTGTTCCTTTTGCTGTTCAGTATATTCATTGAATTACAGAAGTGGAGCAAGGCAAGAGATTTGATGAGATCTTTCACTCCAAGTGTCATTTCCTTCCGTCCTGGTTTCACAACACAGCAACTAGAGAAGACTTCACACAGCATGCTCCTGGGATCAGGGCAAGCTCTAGGAGTCAGCAGGAGAGAAATAGAGGTGACACTTTCTGCTTCCTGGCTCCTGTCTGAGCTGCTGACTCAGGATACGGTATGAAACTGGGACCTTATGCAGCAACACAATGCCTTCAAAAAGGTGGCCAGCATCTATTCACTCTGTGTTGTAAGAACTCCTGCGTTCCTCTGAATTTCTGTCAGCTCAAATGGCCTGTAATGTGGAAAATAAAAATGCAGGCTGCAAAGACCCCTTGAAAGCCTGTCCACATCTGACAATGCCCATTCCTTGAATGGACTTTAAATAGGCCATCTGGAAATACTTTTCTCTCAACTTTTCTTTAAAATGACCTACTTAAGAGGTTCCATTGTATCTTGGCATCATCTACTGTAGCATGTCCCTATAGTGAAAACATTTTCCCTAATATTTAATCCAAGTCTCTTTTGTCAGAGGTTAGAATGTTTTCTAGTTTTGATGTCCTTCACAGACACAGTGAAAAACTGACCACTGTGTTACTTTTAAATCCTTTATATAAATTAGGAGAAACCCTTGCATCCTCTCTAAGAGAAACAAACTCAAATATTTCAGTCTTTTTCCACAAGTCATAATGTTTTAAACTACTGTCATTCTTTTCTAATTCCTACTATTACTGTAATTAATCTACATACCTCATGAAGTATTTTCTTTTTTCAAAAAATAGATACTGTATAAATATGGCCAAAAGGAAGTGTCCATTTTATAGAGGAGTCATGTTTTGGTGTAAGTTTGACATTCTATTTTGTTGGGTATCAGGGAAAGAATAGTTGTGAATATGAGAGACCATATTTTGTCATTTTTCTTACATGTAAAAAGTTAAAAAATATGATGGGAAAATTTTGGGGAAAATCATTATCTTTCTTTGAAAGTCTAGAAGCATTTGGATTACAGCAATGAATTTAGAGGAATCTCAGCTCTGAAGCTTGCCCTTGTTAAATTATATGCAAAGTCACAACTGTTTACATAAGCAAGGATGATTAGTACATCTGTAATCACTTATACTGGCAGTCTATGAAAGAGCTGGATGTTTCAATTTTAGCCCTTTAGTCGAAAGTAAAGAATAAGTCAATGTTATGTAAACTAAACTGTAAATGTTGAACAGAAAATTACCAATTAAGGTTAGGTACTAATAGGTCAATAATAATAATAATAATAATAATAGTAATAATAATAATAATAATGCATTTTAATTTTAAGCAAACATTAACTAAGAGCTGAGTTTGCAGAATCTTCATTAAAATATCATCTCTTTTTTTTCAGCATGTGTTTATATTGTAAATACTGAACAAATATTGACTGAGTGGAATAGCAGTAAAATTCTTACAGCACTAAAAATGGTTCCTGGGACTACCACATAGAGCTTGTAAATAAAAGGAATACATCATCAAGGGAATTATTTCTCCTCATGGCAACTCTTTCTTTATTTTTGGGAATCACACCCTTCATGTACTGCAAAATTCTGTTTCATAATTGTTTCTAAAATATGAAGACTTCTCAAGGTACCTTGCCAGTCACTTCTTTCATAGTTATTTTTTATGAGAAATAGCATCCAACTTGATCTCCAGGATTAGCCACAATTTGATTTACTTTCATACGACACAAAGTCTGTTGTGCCTTAATCATGTTATTTTAAAGGATGCTTTAGGGTTTCTTTTTGATATTCAGAAGGCCTGATCACTGCAGGTGTTTTTCTTTCTGAAGAAATTAAGTGTATAATGTGGATGAGTTTTTACATATGTTTAAGCAAGACCATTAATACTGTAATGATTCAATTTCTTGTAATATCTATTTGATAGAGAAATTTAAATGAACAAAATCTTTGCTGTGTGTCTGTAGGACAGCTGATCTTCTCTGATTTACATCATTGACTTTGTAAATGTTTCTCAAACCTACAACATTGCCTCTAAAGATTTCCTATGATGAAATGTTCCAAACTCAATCCCTTTTTGTTTCATTACAGATATCTATTATGAAAAATGTCCTTGTTTTTGATGGTGAATATTGTACCTATATTTTGTGAACCCCCTTCATTTTAAGATTATAAACAAATAGCTCTCCAAAACAGACAATATGGGCCAAGTTGTTCCTTTAGGGGATTATTTTAGACAGCTGCACAGCAAATAAGCAGTGTGAGGCTTATTTACACGCAGTCATTGAAGCATTCATTCCACTGATTTATAGGACAGCAAAAGGTCTTTGAGACACAGACCCAACAATTTTGAGCTGAAGTTAAAGAGAGGATTTTTTATCCTGCCCACCCCACAGCCCCAAAGGTATTTAAAAAAATCAATTGAAGGATTTGTTGCCAGAACAGATAGATACAGTACAGCCCTACATCCTGGATAATATTGATCTCAGATGCTGAGTCTCCATTTTTCATATCGTCATCATAGTATGTGTTTGCTAAGATTGTAATAATATAGTATTATTAGATTGTTTCTCTAGAAAGTAAAAAGTAGAGCATTTTAAACTATAATTTTTATTATAGTTAAATTATTATAAAATAGGTATAAAAAATTATAATTTTTAACATAATTCAGTTTTTAACTGAAATCTGAAGGCTGTGACTGTGACCAAGGAGTTTTGATAATGAAATGGGCTAATTGTTAATGTACTTATTTGTGAAGACCAAAGTGTGGCATAATATTTATAATCATTGATCATATCCTGATCCTACTGACATGTTTTATTGATACTCAACATTTTTTCATTTCATTTATCTTAATTTTAAAAAATACACTCTACATAGCTTTTATATGTAGGTATTTCTAGGGATATTCTAGGTATTATAGTACAGTGAAACCTCCAGATTCTAGATGTGTCTATTTGTCTGTAGGGGAAGGAAAAAATGAGTTTAGACTCAGAAATAGGTTATAAATTGGTTAACATTGCTCCCTCCCATTGGCCCAGGCATACCAGTGGAAGTAACCTAAAATAAAGGCATTTAAAATCAGTGTCCACTTTTGAAATTTTGGAAGCTTTATAAAAAAGAGGAGAAAATAAACAAACCTTTGACTTTCAGTTTGCACCACAACCTGACATAAATCAAAGGGCAGTCTAATGAGTTATCAAATTAAATGGTAACTTCATGGAATTTATTTTCCTTATCATCCACATGGTTCAAATTATATCTGCAACATAAAGATAATAGCAAGAAGATTTCATATTTTATGGTGATATTAGTATTGCTAGTGTCAGTGATATTGTTGGAATATCATTAGTTCTGAGTTCCAAAGCAACATTTTTTTAAATTGGAAAAAGTTCAGAAAAATGCCAAATACATCTCTCTTATTTGAGTTCTGGAAGACATCCTTGTATTGACACACTCATGAATTTTGGCCTACTTAAAGCCTATTAAAAGCCTATTAAAAGCCTATTTAAAGCCATTTTAGCCTATGTAAAGCAAAAGTTCAGAAGTAGATGTTCTTGCAGTTTATGATCTCTTCTACCAAGTCAGGCTGATGTGTAGATCAAGGTCATCTTGTTAAGAGCACACAAGAAAATGGAAAAGAGGCTGCCAACACCACCTGGGTACACGTGTAGGGGCAGATTTGACTTCTCTTGTTTGGGTTCAGAGTCCTCCTTGTGCTGCTACTGTGTTGGAGATGGGGAGGATAGGAAGCAGGGCCCAAGAAAGAAAAATTGGGGTTTTTTACCAGCATATCAATTTCATTTTTTTTTCAAAAATAAAGATAATAATTTACAGAAATTATTACTTTACAGAAGTGCCTCTAGCTTGGCTAAAGGCTGCAGGCGGGAAATTCTACACACAGTCTTTAGGCACTGGAACTGATATGTCTTGAATTACAAATATTTGGACAAGGAATGGGTCATCTATCTATGAGAGTAACTGTTTCTTTCAATAAAATCTAAAGTCTACCACTGCCTCCTCCAAACACACCCTCCACCCTCAGTATGCATGTACAAGGTCTTAAAGTTATACAAAATGCATTTTTTTCATGGAGTTTTGAAATCAGGTGATCTGAATAACAGACATTCTTTAGAATTTTAGATCAATAGTGTAACTGTTTACTTCTGAAAATGTACTTTGTCATTATTGTTATTGAAAAAATATTCTAAAAATAATTCATATAATTCTAGATATATGAATATGAAATTAATCTCAAATAATGTGTATGAAATTTTATCACTCTAGTTTATAGAATTTTAACAATGATTCACACACAAATTATAAAATTATCTTTATATTTTCACTCCTCTATTCAGAAAATGTCCAAGTTTGAAAGACTGCTGAAAGTCACAAGTGGTTTGTGTTGGTGCACTAGCAATGTTATTATAAATGTAACTAAAATGAAAAATACAGAAATGTCTCCTAATTTGACTTTGGGATATCTTTAGAAGGAATAGACTCTCAATTTCCAAATCATTCAATTTTAATGCATTACTGGAACCAGGTACCATTATGGTAAATTGTACATTTTCTCTTGATTTATTAGTCAAAGGCAGAAAAAAATGCTTAAATTATCTTTTAAAGACTGAAGACACAGTCTTATCCTAGAAAGAAAAAAACAAAAAAACCAAAAAAATAAAAACAAAATACTATTACATTTTATGAGCCTAGATTCCTTCAATATCCTTCATAACACATACTTTCCAAATTCCCACATCATCACTATCAAATAAGCTATCAAATAGAAAATATTTTAGGAAATTTAAAGACTGTTTGGATAAGATGCGATAAAGGAACTGGGTATCCCTAATTAGACTGATTTTTAGGACTCTCAGATCTGACAGACCAGCTCTGCTATTTATACATTAATCTAGATCAGGTAAAAATGCAAAAATAATGTTTATGAGTAGTCAGCTGTGGTGATTTCAAAGATTTTCATAATAATGTCCTTCAGATTTTAAAACCAAACACCAGAGCTTCTCAAAATTTAATCTGAACGTTTGAAATATTCTATGCCATTAAATCTGTTTCCCCACCTTGAAAATACAGTGATTTGTATAATTTAGCTGTCTTTTTTCTCTATTCTATGTAAAAGTCTTTATTTTCCTTTGAGAAATCACTGAAATGTATTTTGACATTAATCTGAGAGAAATTAAATTAGTTTTAGTAAATAAATGAGTACTTTTTTCTCTCTACATCACTGTAGTATCCTGGTACTACTTTTCATCTTCTTTTGAGTTAAATCAGTTTTCTATGGCTAGTAAAATTTAATGAGAAAGGTAGTAGAAAACAGAAACATAAATTACCGTGTTACCCAGATGTGTTTACACATATATGTACTAGTTTTGTTATGGACATTGATGTATAGTGATGTATGGTCAGCTGCTGCAGTTATTTCTCAAAAAAATCCTAATTCAGTGGTTGCTCACAGAGGGTGTGAAGACTTATTCTAATCAAATCCAAATCAGAGAATAAACCCTTCTTTATTCTTTCCTTCCTTTCAATCTTTCTCCCTGAAAGCCAACTTTAAGTTATGGTGTTGCATAATTGCCAGATGTTACTCCCACAAAATACATTTGAGAATATTAAAACTCCCTTGCAAAATGAAATTTACAAAATTCTTAAAGGGCCATCAAATAAGCAAGTGCAAAACAGCATTGAATCAGCTACAGTATGAAATAAAACTGTATAAATTTGTGAAGTGCTCAGCAGGTACAGGCCACTGCTGTCTAGTACTTCATCTTGACACCATTAGAGCAAGCTAATGATGTCTATATATATGAAAAATTTATGCTTTACTGCCAATCAAGCATATGATGGCATTGCTCAAATACATTTGTTAGAAGAAATGCTGATTCTATTAATAAATTTTTATTTCAGTTTTTTTTCTCAAAGAGCCTTCTCCTTCACGTAGAGCCTTGCACAAACTTGAGGCAAGAGACCAAAAAATTATTCTTCCCTGCCCTGTCTCCTTCTCAGCCCTTCCCTGGGTACAAGCTCTGTGAGGCCTTTGGGACAGTCTGGGGGGTATGTATAGGGCAGTGGTTTCTCCAAAAACCCTGAGCCTTCCTCCAGCCATCTCCTGCACCCTCCAAGACTTTGCACATCAGGAGGCACAAGCAGTCCAGGACTGGCTGTGAACTCATCCCAAGACAATTTATTGCTACCAGGAGTTTCAGTTTGGAATATGTAGCGAATTCCATCCATTAAATAAAGTGATAGGCATATATGGTGTTAAAATCATTGGAATAAGTTCAAAAACCTGTTCTTTGTTTCCCACATAGAGGAAAATGTTGAATGATAAAACAAAACATGAGAAAATCAAGAGATTCAGATTAGATATACAAAATAAACTGCTGGCTTGCCTCTACTTTGAACTGTAAAGAGAGAATCATCTGTAAACAAAGGTTTCAAGCAGGACACAGACATCCACAGCCAAAATAAACAAATTTTTTACAAATAAATATTACAGAAAAGAAAGAGCAACTATTGATCAAATTTACAGATTGACAAATTTAGGGGAGGGGTAGAAAGCAAAGGAGGCTCATCATTGTAGAAAGATCTGGATTATTTGTTTGTCTGCACATAAATTAATGTAATTAAACTTGAAGCCATATTTGTCTGTTCTGAAAAGTACTTTGACCTACAAGGGACTTTCAAGATATTTGTCTGATATAGCAGTTGTCCAGCTGATGGACACGTAACCCTCTGATATGATTCTTTGTCCTTGGCCAACTAAGCAGCAAAATATTAAGAAAAGACATTTCATTTTACCACTACATTTAGTAAAGTGAAACCACTCTTGGTTTATTGCGATCAGGGCAAGAGGAAGGAAGCTATAATGCATACCTCAGCAGACATTTTCATATCTCAAGCTACAAAAATCGAAAAATTTTTAAATCTGCATTGATAATCTCATTTGAATGAATGCAAACAGTAAGATTTCAGATTTTTTATAATCATTCTGGAATTTTTTTTTTTTTTTTTTTTTCATGGAGTGTTTAATTTCTACATAGTTGTCTGTAGTATAAGGTGCTAACTCTGGTGTTCACTGACAGGACCTAAGGGAATTGTTCAAAACTGCATTAGGCAGGCTTTAATATTATGGAATGTTTCTTTACCAAGGTGATGGTCAAACACTGGAACAATCTTCCTAGAAAGATACAGTCAGTATTTAAGAGACATTTGGACAATGTCTTTAATAACAACATGAACTAACTCTTGGTAACCCTGAAGTGGTCAGACAAATGGACTAGATGATCACTGTAAGTTCTTTCCAAATGCAACTATTCTATTCTATTATAATCAACTAGTCCATATATTCCCTTGGGAAAAAATTTCTTCCTGTTGTCTTAATTATTACATTAATTATATCAATAAAAATATACAGACGTTACATTACAAAAGAAAACAGCGTACATTTTTTCTAAATTTGTCCCTCCATTAAAAATAAAGAATTTATTCATAATCAGAAATCTAAGAAAATACTGTGTTATTTATTCATAAACTAAATTATCAATGCTACCAAAAACATTAAACATTTAATGTAAATATAATCCCAGAAACCATTTTGTTACGGTACTTATACTATTTTTATGCTTTCAAAAGCATAAAAAGACAAAAAAACTTTTATGTCACTGTGTCCTGAAGCATCTTATGATATTGTAGAATCATAAAGTCACTCAAACTGGAAAGGACCTCAGGCAGTCCCTTGTCCAACCTCCTGCTCACAACAGGGTCAGCTATTGAGTCAGAACAAGTTGTTCCAATTGGGTCTTGAAAGCCTCCAAATTCAGAGACTGCACAGTGTGGGCAGCCTTTGCCACTGTCCGAGTGTCCTTGTGGGAAAAATCCCCATCCAGCCTGAACGGAATTTTGAAATGACACTTTGTCACCTGTCTTGGTACCGTGTAAGACTCTAGACTGCCTGGCTCCTTCTCCTTGACAGTTTCTTGAAGTTTTGGTTCAAGGTGTTGTGTTGTACTGCAATAAAAAAATTCTTGTATTTTACACACAAAAAAATTGTCTCTTTGCTTAAATACTAGAGAACCCTTCCATCAGCAACCATTTTAGCATCACATTCACCGATTTTCAGTATAGATTTTGGTGGCACATATCCATTATATCTATAAAAATCACATCAATTTAATACAAAACAGCTTCAAAGCTAAGCATTGGCAGAGCTATCTGCATAGTTTAACAAAGGAAAAGTTATGCCATGACCTGATAGCAGGAGGACAAAATATGGATGTCTTCTTCGATCCAACAGAGCACAACAAAAGCCCAGGGCTGAATGTTGAAACCGTGCTAATTCATGCCAGAAATAAGGTGTACACTTATAACACTGGAGATAAATAATGTTTCAAATAACCTGCCTTAGGTCATGGCATATTCTTCTGGAAATATTAAACAAGACTGAATTTTTTTCCTCCCTTAAAATATATACTCTTCACACAGGAATTAAATCAGGAGCATCCTGTGGCTTGTGTTAAGCAGGGGGTCAGACTAGATGATCACAATTGTCCCTTCTGGCCTTAACATCTATGAATCTAAATGGAACACAGCACCAGGAGAACTCAAATCCCCTCGCAGATTTAATAAAAGCCAAGAGCACATGACTGACCCAGAGGCAATTTTGAGAGTTGCTAGCATGACCAACTGCTGATAATGTAGGGCTCTGCCAAGTGGCCAGACACGGGCACTGACAGGACATATTTCACAACCTGACATCTGGGACTCCAGGTAGTTGTGTGCATCACATGCAGCTCTAGATAACGACTAGAGAACACAAGCAAACTTGCTCACTCCTTTTGGTGGGGTTGGGGGAGAATTGGAAGAGTAAAAGCGAACACAATTATAGCAGCATAACTTTAAATAAATATCTAGTAGTTATGAACAATACTTAACAAATTTATTCATATTCTAACCCTGGTATTTATTTTGAATTTTTAGCTGAAAACCTTATAATAACTCTGCAGGAAAAACCATAAAGGAAGAAGAGGTATCTATAGCTGATAGAGTGTCTGAGCCTGGATTTTTCATTTCCATATCTCTGTACACAATGCATGAGTCAATTTTATTGCTTAATAGTTACTTTTTTTTTTTTTTTTTTTACCAGCTCTATTCATTTCTTGCATGCTGGAAACTCTTCACTAATTTCCACATTTTATATCTCATTTACAATGAGATAACTTCCAGAAACAGAGGATGAGTCTGATTTCATCTAAATTTAAAAGTACCCAGCATAAATGTCTGGTTTTTGGTTTACTCATCCTAGGCTCCCTCAGAAATCAGTAAAGAGAAATTAGCACTTTTGAAGTGTGATTTGTCTTATCTGCTCTAGATGTATATTTGAGGATGGGAATAATTTCTTAGATTAGTACTCTTCAGTCTGGAAAACTGGCAACAGGGAGAAAGGATGTGAAATGCAAAAATGCTACAAAATCATGAATGGCCTGAAAAAAGGTGAAATGAGATAATCAGTTTAGTGTTTCTAAAAAATTCAAACAATTAAAAATAGAAGACATTAAACAAAGATTACTTTAGCTTCATTACATTATTGGCACTGAAAAAGAACAAAAGGAAGTGGAATTAAGAAAGATCTGTAGACCTTCATGCCAAAGGACTGTGTGGCTGCTTAAAGAGTGTGTGGATGTTAAAAGAAGATTGTACAAGTAGATGTGAAATAAATAGTTTTCAAATTGCTAACATCTCAAAATTACATGCACAGGATGAAAGCCGTTGGAGTTGAAATAGCGAGAGATCAGAAAAGCAAACAGGAAAAGGGCCATGTATATGCTTACTCTTCCCTGAGGTAAGTGCACAATTGGTCAGCATAAATATGGTTCTCTTATACTCATACATTGACTATAATGGATGGAATGGAGACAGTTTGAGGAGAAAGTTAAAATCTACACTGCAGGTGAGTGATTTCGAAAACAAGATCAGCTCAGGTTCAAAGTAGGTCATATGTAGGAGATAAAGGAAAATCAGCCAATAAGTTGGTGGATTTAGCGTTTTTGTGGACAAACCACCTTCCCACGACAGCCCTGCTTGTACCTGGTTCCTGCAGTCCATTAATATAATCATAAGGCTATCAGCTTTTCAAATATTTTTCTAGTTCTTGAAATCTGTAACTGGATGGGTTTATCCCCAACACGTTGAAAAGGACTGCTGAGGGTTACCCAGACTTGGCAGCTAAACCCCAGCAGGGTGAGGAGGCAATTAGAAGGGCAAAAGTGAGAAAAATTGTTTACATAGCCTACCAGAGGGACCTTATTTTCTGTTACTTGCAAAAGGAGATTCAGAAGAATAGATACCTCTGTTTTCACTAAAACTAGAAGAATTTCAGCTTCATTTAAGACCTTTTCAGTAAAGGTTAAAATTATCCTGTGTTAATATATTTTGGAGGGCGGGAGGTGCACATCCATGAAGTCACTGATCAGAGAAACCAAGGTTTATTTCTTCTGTCTTCCTGTCAAGATAGTACTCTCCTCCACACCAGCACTAGATTTAAAAAAAATAAAAAATGCAGTGTGCTCATCTATGAACTTAAAAGATCATCTCAGCAGATCAGGTCAATTACTATAAACCTTGACTATCTTTTTCAGATACCTAATATCGCACACATAAAACCCTTCCTATTGTCTCCACTTGGACTCCTGGATGTCTACCTGAGTCCTGTCAGATCCTGTAACCCAGTTGGACACATACATATCACCATGTTCTCTTTGGCCTGAACTGACTACTCTAATGGAAGTCCTGGCAAGAAGCAATAGAGCCTTTGAGAGCAGAATAAGAAAACAGTGTTCAAAGGGCTCTGTAGAATTCGGGACTCTCCTGGAATGAAAAACGTCCATTCTCAAAATATTTCCTTGATTTTCTGATAGACCAGGAAAGAAATCGGAGCAATGTCAGCAGCCATGTGTTGCTGCATGCTTTGCTTCCTTCTTACCTTTCTCTCCCCTCTCTGAAACTGGTGTCAGATGTATAATGAAGCTCAATATAGACTGCAGGGTGCAGAATAATGTATCCAATATTTATACTGTGGTGATACTGCCATATCAGTCAAGATAAAAGATACTTTATACATATAATGCATGAGATATTTGAACAGCTGAATTATAGTTTCCTTAAATCAAAAGTAAAATGAAGCTAAAATGTGTAGCAACATTACTCAGATCAGATCTTGCATTGATCAAGTTGAATTGTTCATACTGGAGATTGGATACATTTAACCAAAGAAAAGCTTAAAGCAAGTGACAAAAATAATCCTCCAGACTTTCCATATGCTTTCAAACCAAATGTGAAATGAAAAAAATGCCACCTTTATAGTATATTTTGAAGGATAGATGACTATACCTACTGTAACATAATTCAGTGTGTGTCAGAAATGTTCAGCATCACAGAATATAAAGAAGTAAATAGACCTTCAGCTAAAAGCAGAGGAAGGAGGTATTTAAAATATTCGCTTTATGTATGCAGAACAGAATTCTTCTTCAACATTTTGGATTGAAATGGATAATATCAAGGAGAAGGTTTTTTGATAAAATGTCTGAATTTATCAAGCAGTTTTATGGAATACGTGAGATGATCTTTAGAAAATTATGGCATGTTGTAGACTACATGGAAAGATACTCTGCTATAACAAATAGAACAACACTGTGAATAAAGATGGTGGAAAATAACCTTCAGTGACAACCAATGCAGTTTAGGGCTTTTCTGTATCTTATCTGTTCGTGCAGTGTGAGTGCTTGATGACAGAGAAACTAACAGAAGGATTTATAAGGAAATTACAATGCTGGTTTTTCTGATAGTGTTACCTGTCTCAGTTCTTTCTATTGATGGTAAGCAAAAGACTGACCAAAGAGTAAGCAAAGTAAACAAAATTATTTGGTAGTTTCATCAATGAAAGGAAGACAAAAATTATTGTTATTAATGTCTCAAAAGGAACATAATTTCAGAAAGAGAAATATTAAAAGAAATAAGTCAGTTTTCCTATCAAGATTGGAGCCTTGCAATGAAAATGAAATTGTAGTAGAAATACAGCAAAGATGACCAAATGCTTCTACTTGCTTTTATAACCTTGAAAATATTTGGAAAAATAACATGACTAACATTGTTCCAAAAATTATTTTTCAAAACTGTCATCTTTATGAAATAAAGATGTCATAAAGATTTTAAGTTCTTGTTAGGAAAAGTGTTAACTAATTCAAAAGCTTTGATTGAAGGAGTTTATGGAAACTTATTCGGAAGCTCATTATACTGTAATTTCTAAGGTAAGAAATCAAAGTCATTAATCAACTATGAGGGAAGAATGAAGACCAACCTATTCAGGATAAGCTTTAAGAGTAATGTCAAGATGACCTTTATGTCAAGCAGCAACATGAATGCCATTCAGAAGTAAAAGATGAATGAGAGCTAAGAAAACATAAGAGACAATAGGGCAAGAAGCCCAGTCCATCAACATGACACTAAAAACCTGAGGACCATAATAAAAATAATGAAATAAATTACAGAAACCAGGGTGCAGCCCATGAACTGCAGAAAAATGGATGGTGCAGAAAAATAGACAAGGAAAGGAGAAAAAAATACTTTTCTTCACCAAAGATATTATAAAATGTTTTAACTCTTCAAGGAGAGCTGAATTTTTAAGTTTTATGATTATTTTCTCACTATTCAGAGTTCAACTCTGCTTGTAGTCATTCCCCAGCATGTTGATTTTGCATTAGAAATACTAATCAGCAAATCAGTTTTTAAAAAGTTAGCTATGATACAAGACTCTGTGAGGCGACACAAGGGATTCCTTCATGACCCCCTACCAGTCATGTTTAAGAAGCAGTGCAAAGTGTAATGAAGTGATGTTCTGAGTCAGCTTTTTCATATTTCCCTTAGGGGCTTTGATCCAGTAGCAAAAAAAAGAATGCCTGCTAACATCTAGGAGCACAGCAAAAAGGTCTTACCAGCAAAACTACATTTGAACAAGATTCCATGTTCTGTATTGAAGGATCCTTTTTCTGTCACATAATTAATCTATTTTTTATCCCACCATTTTCTAATAAATATATTCAAAATATTGTCCAAATCCAATGTTTTATTATTTTGTATTTGATTTTAATTTCAAGTAGCGTATTCAGTATTCTGTGTTTGCTCATCATCAATATTTGAATAGTCAGTCAGAGATACATGCTGACGCCATGGCAAATCAAGCCTGGCTGATGTTATACATCTATTTAAATATGACCTTCAACTGCTCTCTCTGATCAACCTGTGTCTTGGCTGTTCTTCAACTAATGGATTTTTAGCACCATATGTTGAGTGTGGAATGTGCATCAGCATCTTTTACATTCACTTTCTTTAAAAGACAGAAGGAAAATATCTGACTAAAAATGCCTAAATGGATTCAGCTGTACAAACACAACCTATTTGTTTGCACAGAGGAGACTGAATAACAGAGCTAAGTTTAAATGTGTCAGACCCCCCAACTTTACTGAAACTAAAAAGTATACATGTGAAGGGCAGCAAACAACCAGTTTATTGTATTACCTTTTTTTGATCCTGTAAATTCTGTTCAGTCAAACCTGTTTAAACATTTATGTTTGACTAGAAAGAGTCCCCTTTTCCAGACCTGATTTTTATTGAACTTTTTGGTATTTGCTACAAGTGTTTAGGGTACTCCTTTAAGGACCTGAAACAAATACAGAAAAATACATTGAGTATGAGGAGGAAGGAAATTAATTGTAAGGTTGCTACATCTCTCTTTAGTAGCTTTGAAAGTGAGACTGTGAATTCCCACCCCAAAAATTCACATGATGTCATGTCTTCTTTTCAAATAAACAGAAACATACTAATGTAACATGATATAATATCACACTAAGTACAGGTACATTTATATTGCATTGGCTTTCATCTAAGCAACTAGAAGCATTGGGGGAGAATTTCTAATCTCTACACAGACTTTAAAGCATTTCTTTTTTTCCATAAATCTCTCTTCCTGCCTGCTACCCATCTATTATCACTACAGGTTAGTTTTAAACCTTTCTAGGAAAAATTTACATGTAACTTCAAGCAAAAAAAAAAAAAAAAAAATTTCCCAAATTTATAAGAAAAAATGTTTGGTGC
>WEIU01004263.1:208407-228045 GCA_013389925.1 Aegithalos caudatus
TATGAATGATTTGTGGCTTGCAATGTTAAGCCACTGAAACTGATAATTTGGCAACAATTCCTGGGCAACAAGTGAACACAAAGTCAAATGGACATAGGCAGCTAATGGTTAACTACTACTGGTAGTTGAAAGAAGTCTATTTTAATGTGATATGTTGTGTTTGGGGTCCTATGTGAAATTCATAGTCTTTGACTACTGATAAAATCTTTGGAAGTTTTAATGTCTTTTTGGACATGAAGTCCCTTGAATTCACTTTCTTGACTATTTTAGGTCAGAGTGTATGCCAAACCTTTCATTCAAACGTATATCTAACAAGATTTGTAGTCATGCAAAACTTTCATGAAATTTTTTTTATAGGAACCAAATACCTTAAAATCAAGACACACAAAACTCAAGTCTATTAACACATTGATAGCAGCTAGTGAAAAATCTGTTACATATAAATTGCAGAATTTAAGGACAAAGGGACCTGTTATACAATCTATTCTGATCTCCTACATTGAACAGACTGTAACTTTTCACCCAGTAATTTTCTGACCTCCGATCTTGTTTTAAATAGCCAAAAAACTTTAGTGTAAATTTTAGTGGCAGATCCTCTGTCTGAACTCTTTGTAGTATTTCCAGTTGTTAATTGCATTGGTTGTCTCATAGATGCTGATTTCAGGCCTGAATTTACCTATGCTCTCTGTCAGCCTTTGGATGCCTTTGCTTTGTGAGATAGCTCCTCACAATAGTACCGTCATCATTCTATGATTAATCTCTTCTCTGATAAATTAAACGGAGACAGACATCCCATCCTACATGGATTTATAAAAAATNTAGCAAAATGCTTGTGTGCATTATATGAATGATTTGTGGCTTGCAATGTTAAGCCACTGAAACTGATAATTTGGCAACAATTCCTGGGCAACAAGTGAACACAAAGTCAAATGGACATAGGCAGCTAATGGTTAACTACTACTGGTAGTTGAAAGAAGTCTATTTTAATGTGATATGTTGTGTTTGGGGTCCTATGTGAAATTCATAGTCTTTGACTACTGATAAAATCTTTGGAAGTTTTAATGTCTTTTTGGACATGNACACAAAACTCAAGTCTATTAACACATTGATAGCAGCTAGTGAAAAATCTGTTACATATAAATTGCAGAATTTAAGGACAAAGGGACCTGTTATACAATCTATTCTGATCTCCTACATTGAACAGACTGTAACTTTTCACCCAGTAATTTTCTGACCTCCGATCTTGTTTTAAATAGCCAAAAAACTTTAGTGTAAATTTTAGTGGCAGATCCTCTGTCTGAACTCTTTGTAGTATTTCCAGTTGTTAATTGCATTGGTTGTCTCATAGATGCTGATTTCAGGCCTGAATTTACCTATGCTCTCTGTCAGCCTTTGGATGCCTTTGCTTTGTGAGATAGCTCCTCACAATAGTACCGTCATCATTCTATGATTAATCTCTTCTCTGATAAATTAAACGGAGACAGACATCCCATCCTACATGGATTTATAAAAAATTTGGGATTTTTTTCTACATTTGTTCTGACCTCTTTTAATAGAGGCCATTTAAGCATTGATTTAATCAGTTTATGTGGCCAAAATTGGCCTAGTAACTCTGTACACAACATTCTCTTTCAGTGCCAGCAATTACCTCAGCCACAACTGGGGAAAGTGCATACCAGGCCAGTATGACCTATATTCTAGGTTACTAGGCATATGGACTTGTAGTTGGCTAAAATGAGAAAAGCACATCAAGGGGCTCTTAGGAACCAATTTTTACACATGATTATTCCTTTTCTCTCAACCAGTTTCATTCATCTGCAAATTTCATTACAGTTTTATGTTTGCTTCCAGTAAAGTACTTAATTAGCGCTGGGCCAAAGAGAGATTCTTCCTGATTGTCATCCAAACTTTATCAGCTGAAGACGCCCATATCCTCTACCAGCTGTTACATGCAAATTAAAGCCTGGATTGGTTATATTCTCCATGAATTTCTGCATAAAGATTTAACAGTCAAGCCTCAAGGATAGGATACCATACCAAACATTACATACAACTTATACGACCTACAGTAATAAGTCCTAGATATGAAGGCAAGAATTTGTTCTTATTAAAACAATCTTCTAAAAATAATTATTAGCCTGGTTATAATGACAGTAAAACTTACCATTCAAATAAGTTGATTTTTACCTTCCTTTCTCCAAAATAATTTAGCCTAAATTGTTACAAACAGACTTCCTGCTGTCCCCTCTTTCCCTGATACTATGCTCAGCCTTTCTTTTCTGCAGCAGATCCTAAGCCTGATAAAAGGTTTTTGTCAAGTACTGGAGTTAGGGTGAGTCATCTCTAACCCAAATCCTTACTGCACTTTTTAAACTGTGATACTGATGTTGTCTTCATTTTAGATACTGAATCTGCTTTAGGTAACTTTTTGTATTTCTGCAAAAATCACCTTACCTTGTTCTTTTTCTATTATCCCTAAATCCAGTTTTACCTAGTTTCCAGGTTGCATTCTTTTAATAATCAGTGAGTGATCAATAATTTTTGACCTACATTTAGAGCTCTGTGGCCTTTCCTATGATTTTGTGCTTATGCTTTCAAGGCCTTAAAATCTTGTGTTTTGAGTGCCAATGAAATCTTTTTTTCAGCATCCTCCATGCTTCTTCCAGTTTATACAACTAATGTTTATTAGCTGAGCACAGTAGCATCTACATCCTTGTCCTGGAGCCATTAATAGTACATATTACAAAAGCAGCAATGTGGACAATGTGCTCTGATAACTGCTGATTATCAGTATTGATCCATTACAGCAATATTACTGGTACTTTTTTTTAATATAATATAATCCATAGCTGGAGTTGAGTCCTCTAGAAGTTAAAAAAAACCCTAACATGGTTTGAAAAACATTTGTCCACAGTAAATCAAAAAATCTGAAGTAGCTACTGAGCTAAAGTCTGTTGATAAACTTTACGTCTATGCAACACAAAGAAGCATTCTGCTCCAGGGAACCTGCTCAAGAAATTCTTTGACAGACAATTTTTTAATAAAGTAATTATAAAATAAGCAATAGATCAAGAAGCAAAATTTTGAGATACATGTTAGATCAAAATTTGTATTTTATGAATTTCTGAATACCATACAACATGGGTAGTCTTATTAGATTTCAAACATAAGCATTGCAGCAAATGCTTACTGTCATAAACATGCAGTTGCTTTTGTTATCAGCTCAATTCCTTTGATGCAGAAAATACAACCTTTCAGTTAGGAAATTGCAGACAATATATTTTGATGACTTAATACCTTAATTCATTCATCTTAAAACCTTTGTTCTTTGCAATGCAGTTACTTCAGACTACCTGACAGAAACCTCTTGACATAATGTTTCATTGCAGGTAATGAAGGAATATTCACTCCTACAGATTTGCAATTGCTCTGGCATAATTTCTCCCTGAAAGTGACTGAAGAGAATTAGTGGGCTCTTTAAATTCCTTCTAATTGGGCTAACTGAAGATATCTGATTGTTTGGTGGGCTCTTTATCAGGTTTTTTGGAAAGCAAAAATAACCAAAATTGTCCAAGCTGGGTTGTTATTCTTGCTGTTGTACTTGTTCTTCTATAGACTCAAAATGCATGTATGACAGTAACATTAACAGTCTGAGACTGACTTGTCTGTCACAGGCTGGCTTCATCCTCTGATCAGAGCATAATGCTTTCATGGCTGAGACAGGAAAATTTCTTATGAGCGTTATAATTTGCTGAAACCCAAAACCCTCTCTTGGTAGAGGTCTGCACAGGTCAATAGGCCTAATCCTTTGCCATTTGCTACAGTCCTCACAAAGGTCAATGAACAATGAAAATATCAGGAAATTTTGCCCAGTATGTTAACAATTGAATTTGACATGTTGTCTCAGGTAAACACCTTTAAAGACAAGTTGTGTTGCAGCTATATGTCTAGTTGCAATTTCTGGAAAATACGTTGTAATGTGGATGGGTGGTACACACTCATTTTAAGTGCCCAACAGAGAGCATGAAATATTTCTACCAAACACAATGAATCTAAAAAAGATTTTTGTTTGTTTTTCTTTCAAACAAAAGATCTTTGCCTTGGTAGCTACCTGCTGATGAAGAATAAAATTAAATGGTAGACTCTTTCTCCTAAGAAATTTTAAAGATTCTTTAAATGAATTTGTGAAAGACAAAATTCACAGGAATTCACACATTTGCATTCAAATTTGCCTTTCAAATGATCAAGAATCATTTGCAAGGAAAAAGATGAGTTTGACAGGCAGCTGATAAGGATTTCCAGCAAGGTTGACTCAATCTTCAAGTCTGTCATGGCTTTATTAGGCAACTTTACTCATATAGAAGCAATTAATGAAGCCAAACCAAGCTGTGAAGAAGAATAAATGTTAACAGAGATAAAGTCATTCATTTGTCTTTATAGTCAGTGGAGAGAAAAAGAGACTTTGAGTGTGTGATTTATATGATCCTTTGATACTTGGTTGATGTTGAGTTGACCTATAGCTTGGAAGTTCCTGTTTTTCGATCCTGATTTAAAAGGGACCCTGAAGTCATTGGCTTATAGGTGAATACCTACACCATGGGCAACTACAGCTGTTTGAATGTTCCCTGCCACTTGTGTATTTTTGCCTTATTTTTCTGCATATAAATTGAGGATAACTATCCTATTTTTACAGTTGTTTCCTTTTTCTAAGCCTGTTTGGACCTCACGTTCCCAAAATAAGGTCTCTCAATTTCTATACAAATCAGGTTTCAATGTGGAACAGTTCAACCAATGCATTGGTATGAATATGTTCAAATTCTTAATAAATAAACCACTAAATTGATTTTAATAAATTATTTTCCAGACCCCAAACTGGTTTTTTTTTGTTTTACTTTTTTTCTGGAAATAAAATAGTTTCTCTTTAGTGGCACATATATATGCAAGTTTTCATGATATCTCAGTGTCAAGGCATAATCATAACGCTCATCCTATTTTGCCAATTGCATCAACTAGAACCACACCTTGAGGCAAAAAATAATATTTTTCAGTCATTTCACCCTCCTTGAGAATGCAGGTACTGCACTTTGCTATTAGGTGCTGTTGCCACTGTAAAGAAGGTATCTGTAAATTAGCACTAAGACTAAACAGCTGAGTGATTTTGGAGTCTGCATAATTTGCTTACTGTGTCTCCTCTTGAGGAATACTTTCAGAAAGTAGAATGTTGAGGATATCATAGAATCAGATCACCAGTGGCTAGAGAAGTAAATCTGAACATGTAGATATCTGATTTTCAGTAATGCAGAGAATTTAATTTTTTTGTTAATTTCATTTTTTTAAAAATTCTGATATTTCTCAGTTACATTTCAAAAGTGATGCTAAAGGATAGGAAAGGATTAAAGAATAATAAATTTAAATCCCACTAGGCTTAATTTATCTCTGTTGTTCAACCTAATGGGAACTTCAAGTGTTTTCCAAAACTTAGATGGATATGCAAGTACAACAAATCAAAGAGAAGCTAAGATTTCGCCTTGTACAACAACACAACTGAAAATGAGCGACCAGACTACCATGTGGTGCTAGAAAATCATCTGGCTTGCTGTGAACAAGGGCTTGACATTGCAAAGTTAAAACCTCAAAGTGACTCTTACATGAGGGGGCCTCAGTGTAGCTGTCTGGCTGAAGTGTTGAGCAGGCTGGCTTGGCACGGAAGGAGGAATTGCAGAAGGGTGTCCACCCACCAGAAAACATGAGTAACCACCCTGATGCTTTAGCATGACTGACTGCACGAGGGAAGTCATATGCCAGGCTGAGGTTTTATTTTGCTCTTTCAGGAGTGTTTTCATATATGAAAAAGTTTTCTGCCAGTATCTTTAGAACAAACACCTCTGTAATATCGTCCGGTGAAACACCCAAAATATCAGATGGGAACTGAGAATGAAGTAGGAGTGGAAAAATGCCACCTAATTACAATTAAGCAAAATATTTGTTCTAACATTTGAGGAACAATGCAATTTTTATATGCAACTTCATATCAAATTATTTTGATAAAACTTTAATAATTCAAAATATTTCAATATTAGAAATAATTAATTACCTATGCCTATGTACAGGGTTCCCACACATATTCTGTGGGCCTGGATACCTAAAATTTTCTTGTCATAAAGTGATGCGGACAACAGCAAGAGATGTGTCACAGCTACCAAACTAAGGATATTGGGGGTTTTTAATTAATTCTATAGTTAATATCCTATGAAAACTCTGCCTCTCTATTGACTGAATCACATTGAAGTAGAAGAATTGAGAAATTTTAACTAAAATAACATATTTTCCACTCAAAATAGCCCTCAAAAACCTTGAGGTTTTTTCCAAGGTAAAATTAAATACATTATTACTTCTCAATTAGGTTTTAAGATTTTAAATTACAGCTATTTATATTAAAACTTTTAGTTTTAACTTCTACAAAGTCAAAAATTTAGATAAATATTATAAGGCTATTTGTGTTGGATTTTATGCAGGACAAACTTAAAATTTTTCAAACTTCTTTTCTTTATTGGAAGGTGCTCAGCAAATTTGAGATAAGTTTAAGAAAAATCCCCTCTTCTCTGCAACAAAATTGCTTTCTCTATAGATGCAAAGTTTTACTGTTATTCATTTAAAAATTTTCAGAGACCTACAAGTCAATACTAAAAGTAAATTAAATCACAGTCTATTCTTGACAGATTCATCAATATTTATTCTTTAATTAATATCTCAACTGAAATTTCATCCTAATTATTAGCAGGCAACTAATGAGCTTCTTTTATCAGGCCATTATGTAATGATAGCTGAAGAGTATTTGAAGATTTGCACTTCTCATAAGCTTTCTAGTACTTGCCTCATACTTCACCTGGTCTGCACTGAACTTGTACTGAACTCTATTTTATCTGGTAAGTGTTTTGCTTACAGATTCTGGTCTTTAAAACAAAGCAATCTCTCCTAGTCACAGTCTCCTAGCAACAAAGCTCACTTTCCTTGACTGTGAATGCTGAAGAATTTATGGATACTTAAGCTTTTTGTCTTATTTCAAGCAGTCTGACAAATTCTCAAGAAAGGTTTTCTTTCCTTAAAATGCTGTAAGTCAATGCCAGATCACAAATAGGCAATTTTAAATGTCTTTTGTTAAACAAAACAACACCTTAACACATTTATAATCTAATCAAATTCAGTTAGGCCACACATATATTAAGCTTTTATATTCTGTATATAATGCTGACAGTATCAAATAGCAATAGGAGAAAGTTCCCTTCTTAAAAGAGTAGGAAGAGTTTGCAGATAATAGAGCAGCAAATTTCTCAAAGGTAAATTCCCTTCAGCACACAGAAAACAGATTTCTTTAATTCATTGATGGTTCTACCCTATAAGACACCCTGAAGTAGCAAACCTCTGTTGATAAAATTGTATTTACTACTCAGAGATTTGGTTGAAGATTTGGCTTCAGGAAGCTCACAGAGTGCTTCCCTCCTTACCTGTGGCCTCTGCATGTGCTGAGTGCTCTTCAGTTTGGAACAGTACTGTGCTCCTTTCTGTTAGTGTCCTTGACACTGAGAGATCAGGTCAGTAATGCTCACCCATCTATCAGACCAAGTGCGTAAGAGATTTGAATTCTATTTATCTGGTCATCTTGAGGATACCAAATATCATTATACTCCTGCTGTAAAATTCTTGTGTTATTGTACAGAAAGTATCTTTAAAACATGGCAATCTCCCCTGATAAAAGCAGAAAGTTTCACAATGTCTCTGTTTATTAAGCATAAGCTTATAAGGAGATGCAGAGAGACTGTGAGTGACATTCTATCACTATTTTTTCTTCTTTATGTTCCCTCAAGTACAATTCTATCTTGATTATTCTATTTTATTTCTGTTTTCTTCTGATTTGGCCAAAATTTGAAGAGGTAGAGGTCTCAAAGATCTTAAGATTCAAAGGAATGTTGGGAAGAGGAAGGATCCTTCAGATACTAAGACTTTATAATGTCTAAGATCACAGGAAAGAGAGAGAATACCAGGTTCTAACTTTCATTAGTCCCAACACTTAGAGAAATACTAATTACTATTAGAAATCATCAGAGATCTTACTATAGTCTCAGGTCATTTTCCAGGCTCCCAAGTAATTTTGCCAAGTTCATTTTTTTCACTATTTTTTGGGGTTTGTACCTTTTGGTTTTTTTTTTTTCAGTTACTGAACTACGACGGCATATTTTTATCTTTGCCTAGATATTTTCTTGTCTCCCATCTGACTCAGATCATAGTCAGCAAATCGTGGCAATCCACATACCAGTATTAGGAAAGGTAATACTTTTTTTTCCTACTGAAGTGAATTTTCAGAAGATACTTGATAATCTGGTAGCCATCCTACATGGATTTGCTGAAGAAGAATTCAGTATGTTACAGCATGGTCGTCTGAGCCAATTTTCTATCAACACTTTAATTATTGTTATGACCTTGTGTCTTGTAATGCAATATTTTTGTACTACACTTCTGTCTATGGCTATGGCCTTGCAGTTCTCTGTTGCTCACACAATCCTTGTGATGCCTGCCTTATTCTGTGGAATATTTCTGCAGGAGATTTTCCTGCAGCATCTTCAGAGAAATGAAAACCAGTGCACCCTTCCTGATTTGTGCCATCTGAACAGAAGATGACACGATTTCCATTTTTCTATTATTTTATGTATATGACACTGGAAAGATTTTTATACTTCTAATATTTTTTCAGTTTGTCAATGTTAGAATGAACTCTGAAGATATTTACAGGCAGCTTATTACTTGAAAATGCAACTTGAGTCCTGTCTCTTTGTAAATTATGATCAGATTTGTGTTAATCTCTTTAAAGAAAAGATTTTCCATTGCACCTTGAGAGTTCCTTGTTGAAATGATGAGGCAATCAATCTGATGGTAATTCCACTGACCCGCCACTCATGGAAAGTCCATTTCCTTATTGCTTGAAAAATGTATGTTCTTACTGTGAAGTCATAGGACTCACCATCCCTTTCTTTTTGCCTTGTCACGCTAAAGAATCTGGGAATAATTAAAGCAATCTGTGGAAGCTTTGTCAGGGCTCTCCTGAGGACACAGGGCAGGGACTGGCAATCAGGGTTGGTTCCACAGCCCCAGGCAGAAACCAGGGCATTCAGTACACAGCCAGGGCAGCCTCAGCCCCAGCACTGACCCTGGGGATAGGGATAGGGATCCGTCAATGCCAAGCTGGGCTTGGCTTAGGTGAGGGCCCATGGGAGGGTGGAAGCTGGAGACCATCCCTGTGTGTTTTGCCGAGCAACACCTGACATCCTGCAGGAGCACGGTAGGGTCCTGGGCTGTGGGCAGTCAAGAGGACGCCAGGCAGGGCTCTTAAAGTCACTGGTGCTCTCCAAACCCAAGCATTTCTACCTAGATAAATGGAGAGGTGAGCATGCCAGTTCATCCTGTTTTCCACTGGATTCCTGGAGGAAGGCTGAACCCATCTCACCACCACTGGACTGTTTACAGGACCATCTCTACTTCACAGGACTGCGTCTGTTACTCCAGGAGGATTCATCTGGACTGCTTCTAACACCCCAACCAACAGGGTGTCAGGTCATGTCCCTGACTCTGTCAGGGTTTTCTGGGGTTTTTTTGTTTGTTTTATTTGCATGTTTATTTTATTTTCTGTACTATTACATTTGTGGTTTTAATATTCCTATTAAAGGACTGGTATTCCTATTCCCAAAACTTTGCCTGAGAGCCCCTAATTGCAAAATTATAATAATTTGAGGGAGGGGTTTACATTCTCTAGTCAAAGGGAACTTCCAGCTTCTGCTGGCAGATACCTGTCCTTTCAAAACCAGGACACAGTCTAGTAGAAAGCATCCTTGCCTCTAGCAGGTGGGCTGGACTAGACAATCTTCAAATGTTCTTTCCAACCCAAACCATTCAATGATTCTATTATTAATGTCTTCATTCTTGGGTGGATTGCAGCTCACATTTGCTTTTCAGAAATGTGCATGAAGTCTATAATATGTTCTGGGGAACCCCTCCTGTTGGAGCCAATCCACTCTGCAGCATAATAAATATATGGAAGTGATGGATCCAGAACTACTACCAACAACTCTGGCAGGTCCAGATGTGAGATGTGTTCTACATTGGACACAGAGCACACAAGTGGCAAACCACCTATGTGTTTTTTGTACTTTATCTGGCTATTATCTGGAATTTCTGGATAGTATCTAGTGTGCCAATTCCCAAAACAAGTATGCGATTAAATGCTTCTTATAAAAGATTGGAGGATATGATGGTCCTGCAGAAGGCAGTGCCTGATTCAAAGGCCTAGGAATAAGTGGTTCAGCCAGGAAGGTGATACCCATTGCTTAATTTCCTAGGATTTTTTAAATGTTTTTATGTTTTTATGGGTTTTTTATGTTTTATTTTTCCCCCCATAAAAAGATTTCTGGAAGCGAACTGAATGCAGTATCTATGCCATCCCCTAGAGCAAACAGCTATAGGTAATTGCTGTGATGGACTATAAAGTATTTCTGAATGAAGCCATTGAATTGAATGGTTTTAGGTATCTGAAATAAAATCTTAGGATTGTTAAAAAATTGATTCACTCAATTTTCTAACAACAAAGTCCCAAATTATGCAGAATTCAAACAGCCAGGATACACAATGCTAATTCTCCTGGCCTGCCCACGGCAGGGGCCTTGTAACTAGATGATTTTTGAGGTCCATTCCAGCCCAAACCATTCTATGATTTTATGATTCTGTTTTAACCCCTCTTGCTTTCTTAAAATGTCATCTGACCCTGGAAGAACCTGAAGATTTCTTTCTCTCCAGAGCCGTCATATCCTTGGCTGCAGGGCCTCTTCTCTTTGGTCCTCTCAGAGCATGCCTAAGAACTCTGCTCTGTCCAAAATGTGTCTGCATACATGCCCATCTGCCATCTGTGCCATATCTAGGCCACTGCTGATGTTAAGGACATCTTAGATTCAAGTGGCTTCTTTGCTTGAAAACTTCTTTTACCCAGGGCTTTAATATTTTTTTAGTATCTTTTTGTACATGAACTGTTTGGATATGTCAGGATAAGATGAATAAATACATTCAGTTTCTGCTGTTGGAATTCTCTCCTTTGAATATCTAAATATTCATCAGACCCAAGAGAAAATAAGAATAAAAGTAATTGTAATTGTTTGAGACACACAAGGAAGAGGAAAATCTGGAATTTTGCCATTGTTTTATTATTTTAAATTTATAGTAAATATTCAATGGACAATAGTAGACATTTAGTCTTGTCTCCCTTTTCTAGGTGAGTTCTCATTTTAGACTTGTGCTTCATTTTCTCTCTTTCCACTCATTCTTGACACTCAACTATGCCAAACTGAACAACAGTTTCATTGAAAGGACCTAAGGATCCTCCCCTCACTTCATTCCTCAAGGTATGTGTAGGATAGGATATCAAAATGTTTAGGTATTTCTTGTGTGATAAGAGATATGGGTTTGAACACTGTTCATACTCTGTTATAAATGTAGGGGATTGCAGATTCCAATGAGAATGTTTTTAAATTCTCTGTGTATCAGAAATTTCCAAATTATTTTCTGTCAGGGGCAAAGATCGAGGAAACAGAACCATCCAGGTTAATTAGGTACAATGCAGGTAGTCACCTGCAGGAGGGATTCACTCACATTCACCACCTTCTCCTATGCTATGGCTCTTCCTCTTGTGTTCAACTGCTTCTACATCCCAAGGAAAAGAAAAAATAGTACCCTGAAGAAAAAAAGAAGCATATCCACTCTTCCTCATATGCCTTTTTTCTCTGAAGTGCAAAAATTGCTTTTCCTCCAGTTCAAAGACTCAGGAATATGTATCACAGCTTCGGCATCACAATCTGACCTTTTGCTGTCCTCTTCTGGTGCAGGCTTCTTCTGCTCATGTTTTCTATGTCCCTTAATGTTACACAGCCCCCATGTGTTTAGGACATGTCCTATTCTCTCAGAGTTCTAATGATACCTTGGTGGGGCTGGAAGACTCAATGGTACAAACATCATATTAGTGGTGGGCCAAAATGGCATTTCTGTGATCCTTGATTTCATCTTGACAGGGAGGATCATGAATCCATTGAATTTCATTAAAAAAAAAAATTATTCAGCCAAGACTCAGCTGTTTATGAAATTCAGAGGGGTGAATAGAGCATATTTTGCTTTTGTGTCTTTTATTGATTTCTTTGATAGACTTACCATTTTACACATATACACAGCATTATAGAAATCATGGTTTTGTGTACATGCCTTTAACTAGGAGCTGTGGTTCAGTCATCTTGCAACAATTTTACATCATTAAACCTCACTGATAGCTCAGATCTCATTAAATCACAGGCTACCTCACTGATTTAGGAATGTAACTATCATTTCCTGTAAACATAAAGTGTATGAAAGAAAGATTTTCCTCTGATCTATTAAATTTTATTATTTAAAAAGATAATACATTTAACAGATAGAACTATTCTATCAAATGTTTTATTATGTCATTAAATCTTAAATATCTTCCTGCTTTCAAGAAATGAGAACCAATTATTCATTTAGGAGACTTCATAAACAAAGCTTAAAATTCATTCAACAATTAAGAAAGTAAAGAAAAATGTTTTTTTTCATGTATTTTTCCCATGGGTTCCTTTTTTTCCCCCCATTTACGGCTGAAATAAAAGGAGTCATTTTAAAGGTATATAAATGGAAACAAACCTAACGTGGGCTTTACTGTGTAGGCTAGGTTTCTTTCACAGATATTATTGCCATTCATTTTCCAAAGGCCAACACTGAAAAAAGCCAGCTCTGGCTGTAAAGAACAGGAAACGGGAACAGCAAAGCACAATTACACCTACAACTGTATAATATAATCAGAATATAGCTAGACAATACGCAATCAAAGTTAGCTGCAGAAAGTTACTTGATACATTATTTCTCATTTTATGAGAGCCACTTTTTGAGTGGCTATAAAATTAATCAGTGCAAAGTTCAGGAGCTTTCAAAATGCAGGTCACTACTTTGTTGAGGAGATTAAGTAAATGTCAAAACAACTTTAAGTAATTTTTAATTAATTCATCTTCTTTCTGATGGCTCTAGAAAGGGCTGTGAAGAGCAGGGTATAATTGGGGATCACCACCCAAGGCTTGAGTAAGCAAATTCATTGCTAAAAGCAGTCACCTCTGACAATCAAGTTGCCCCTGGCTGAGCTGAGTGGGTGCAGGCCTCCCCATGGCTGGCAGGCAGCGCGTACATGGGGTCCCCAATTCCACCTGGGATGGGGTCACACCGGAGGCAGATGGTCATCCTGGAACAGAAACAGTCACAATCAAGTTCCTCTAGCTAGATAAAAAGATAAATGCCTTTTGTTGCTGCTGTTATTGCTTTTGCAGAGAGTTTAACTGAGAATTCACAGTCTTACCCACTTTTAGGATAAGAATATTCCAGTATATTTTGAAAGAAAAGAATGTTAAAAAGTGCAATATTAATATAGACTAAATGGTCCCAGGATAAGGTATCAATTCAATAACTGATTGGGGAAATCTTGATTTTGTATCCAGGTATGAAAAATTTGAAATCTGACTTAGGATACCTAAGTTTCATTTTGCATGGGAGCCTACATAGCTGAGATGAAGACTTCATTAAGACAGAAATTTGGGGATAAAGTGAGAGGACTTGTTTGTTGGAAATCCTATTTCAGCTCCCCAAAAATTACTTTGGTCAAATTATTTTACTCAAAATATATGTCTTGCAAGAAGCAAAAACAAATATGATCATTGTAATAGTCAAGCTCCCACACAAAATAAAATTAAGAGATTGCAACATTTCATAACAGTATACTAGAAAGAGCTAGTGAGATGGCAGGACCTGAATGAGCTTAGGGCAGAGATAATGAATCAAGCAGGGACTGAGGGAAACTGAAGAACAGAAGAATAAGTCTAAAACGCAGTGTCTAATGCCTGATAGACTGGTAGCTAGGAGCATTTATTTTGAAAGATTGCATGGTCAGGTAAAGCAGATAAACTCCAAGGAATAGAATTGGAATTGAGCAAATTAATAGAGCTGCGATTGTTTCTCTATCTGAAAAAAAACAGAAAAGCCACGATTGAATATTTTGGGAATTGCAGTTCTAAAAGCAGAATAAAATTTGCAGAGATATCAGAAAGACAAACCAGTGAGTTTTCTGAGCAAATTGGCTTTCTTTAATCACTGTGCAGTTCCAAAAGGAAAGCAAACAACTTTCAGAGACTATCAAACAGATGTGAAGAATGAAGCTGCAGTGCTGAACAGAGATCGGGTATTTCTCTTTCAGTTAAATTGAAAGCTGAAGAGGACTTTGAATTGTATGGACAATTCTCAGGCAAACAGTAATTAGAAGTTACGTATCTGAACAGAGAAATCGAGGTATTTCATTTGAAAAGACCTGTGAATGATTGCTTTATCTCCTTCATTATCAGAGTGTGTTAGAACTCAGCTGCATATTTCAGATGTATCTACTGGTTCAGTGCATACTAAGTACAAGGGGATATAGACTTAAAACACTAAGATTTAACTACTATACTGTGGGGAATGGTGGTAGTTTAAATTCCAGTGATAACCAGAGGACATTCCGACAGATGCTTAGTGTCTGTAATTAGTGTGGGAAGCAGACTCTAAGCAGGAGTCTTTAAAGTTTAAATCTCACAAGGGAAAGATAAAGACTTAATATGAGAGAGAAAAAATGTAAAAAAAAAAAGGAAGATCTTACCTGACAGTTTTTTGGTTGTTAATTGTAATTCTGTCCTGGATTCCAGTGTTCACAGTGGGATTTTTGGTACCATAATTTTCCTGAGGCAGACCTACATTTTTCATTCAGGCCTTGATTTCCCGTTGTATGATTGCATATATTGAGCTGTTGGCAAAGACATCATGTGGTGCCTGCAAAGTTATCTTCCTATTCTTTTGTGTGCTTCAGAACTCATGTACAGCATATCCCAGAAGAGAAAATGGTCATTGTTCTATCTGGATGTAGTTTTAAGAACACCAAAAACACTTTTACAGGTGCCTCTGGATAGCAGCCTTAGCCTCATTGTTAAATAGATATTGTTGATTATGATGCATTTATTACTGCTGACTGAGTCTAAAAACCCCTCACAAGAAAGGGACACCATATTTCCTGTAATATTTTTTATTTTTGTTCTTCAGGGCAAACATCTGACAGGGAAGGATTTTTGGTTTCAACTGCAGTCACCTCTTTAGTTGGTCAGTATGGGATTATTGGCAGGAAGCAACTCAGTGTCATTGCTGATGTGTTCTTCCACCTACAAGATTCCCCAGCTTTGCCAGACTCGATGCCCTTGACAGTGTCCTTGCTATCTTCTACAGGATATAATTCGAAATAGTGGGCTTTTTTTTTTCTTAACACACTGTTGAAGGTTAGATTTTAGACCATGCTATGCAGATCTATATTAGCAGACCGTTGCTTGATCATGAGCCCTGTCAGTTAGACATCTATGGTTCAAGAGGATTTGGTTTAATTGAATACCATTAGTTTAGTACTTTGTAAGGACAGGAATGTTCATTTACTATACTCTGGAAGAAAAAATAGATGCTCTTTATCACTTTTAGACTTTCATTTTCAAATAGCTTTTCACAGATTTTGACCACATTGCAGAGCTGTCATTTATGAAGTCAATTGCAGCAGACTATTTTTTTCCTCTGCTGTTTTAGCAGTACCATTTGAGGGACTTTACATATTAACCGAGCTCAATGTGAAAGATATCACATATTTTTTAACACTGGTCTAAGTATTTACTTCTAAATAGATCTTGGCATGAAAAACAGCAGAACAATATAAAATAAAAGGAAAAGCTTGTATAAGAAGGGAATGAAGATGAGAATGAAAAGTGTGCCAAACCAAGATCCAGTATTTCACTTTTACTCATTCTGACTCCAAAGATCTCATCATTGCTATGTGGCTTTGCTGTCCTTCTGAAATCTATCCACAGAACCTCTGCCATCTGCCACTAACCTTCTTTCCCTGAGGACCAGATTCCCAGCTGATGCAAAAAGTGCAACCCCAATGATTCCTTTACATGCGACCTGATTTTGATTCAGACTTTGCCTCAGGGTTGCTTTGTCCACTGTCATCACTCCTGTTGTCAGACTTGACACAGGCTGAGTTTGTCCCAGAGGCTTGCAAGGAGTGACCTCGGCATCCTTGCAGAGTTCCATTAGCTTGAAATCAGGTTGCCCTATAGGACCTTGTTGTGGTTATGGGACATAAGTTGAAAGCTCTTCAAGTAAAATGTTTAATCTCATTATGGTCTGAAATTTCACCTATAGAAGCCTCAACGTGAAATGGAGGTTATAGTCATACAGCAGTGTTCATTGATTGATTGTTTCACACTTCAGTACTATTACTTTTTTTCATGACTACTACTTCCAAAAATATATGTGTTATCTGAATCTTTAAAGAATTTTCAAGACAATGGCAAAATATTAAGTTCATCTTCAAATGGTCTTCTGCTCTTTCAAGAAATGTGTTTTCTCAGCAAACATCCACACTTTGATGACATTAGTTCACCGCAAACTGATAGTCCCATGGCTATATACATTTTTTAGCAAAATTACAGGTTTTCCAGTGAAATTTGTATCAATGAATGCATCTCCTAATATATGATTTTTTGATATTGGTTTACAAATACTGCTCTCTATAAATAACATCTTAAAATATCGGTAATGCACAACAAAAATCATTCTGAAATTCTTTTTGTCTCATTACTTTCTCATGCTCTTCCTCTACCTTCAGATCTTCCCATCCTGTTTTAAATTCTCCAAGCTGCAATAGGAAATAAAGCACCTTCCCTAGGTCTCTTATTTGTTGGTTCCTGACTCAGATTATGAAGCTCTTCCCTTCCCTCTGGAGGGGGAGAAAGGGATACAACAGATGGTTCTCTCTTTTTGACTATTTATTTGGTGAGGTCTGCATTTTCTTTTTGGAACTCCTTTCTGATGAGTTAGAAAAAAAAACCCTTATCTCTGCAGTATGTTTTACTTTCTGAAGTAGGTTTTCTCTGACAACCCCAGCTGTAGCACTCATACCACTTTTCTCCTTAGTCAGTTTTTAAAAGAGAGAATATTTTTTTGTAAAGTCAGCTTGGCAGCAGTGTTTATTCACTCTTCCTTCATTTGTTGGCCATTTCTCATTACCTGCTTCTTTCTACACTATGGTGAAGGCATACACAGCACCCTATTTTAGTCAAGACACTGCAAAACTAATAAAAAAATACATCACTAGGCTGGGAAAATTCTAATATTAGTTTTCATTAACAGGAAAATGAGACAAGTCACAGGATTCATGAATAAAAACCAAGCTGCAGTATAAAAAAAATTAACAATACAGAATCATTACTTTTGGACCCCCAACCTCAAAAACAGGCATTTTCTTAGTTCTGTTTGCAAAAAGTCTGAGCATATAGCAAGAATAATATTTTTTATCCTTTTTTTCCGTGTTTCAATAACCATTGATATTGCATCTGTATGCTACCAGATAACTCAAAATACAAATTTTATCCAGACTGAGGGCAGGAAAGTGCAGGAAGGAAGGCTTGCTGGCATTTCTTCAAATGAACACTGAAGCGTACAACACAGTGTTTAAACCCTTTTATTTTCAGGCATGTAGGAAAAGAGATAATGCATTGAAACTTATTCCAGGAGAAAGACTGAGACTTCAAAGTCAGCACAGCAACATCTTTTGAGCAAAACTGACCATACAGAATGAGTTTAAATTGGCTTCTTACTTTGCTTCATGGGATTTCCTTTTGATCTCATACCACAAGACCTAAAGACAGATTTAGTCTATGATCACACTGCAGCCTAAATCCATTGACTAGTAAAGAGTTTGCGGGAATGCTCCTCATTTCAAGTAAGCCCTAATCTCTTGAGAATAACATAAAGAATTAATTTTCTGGATTTTTTTTTCAGGGGAGAACTCCTGCAAATTATGCAAGAAAGATTGCCTTCTGGGTGTGCTGAGACATTCCTCATGAAAACCATTTAGTATATTTTTCCTTCAGTATACCTTGCTTCCTTTTATCCCCAAGTGTCAACTGAATGTGCAATAGAAATCTTCATCATATTTTTATTTGATTTTACTCAATGAAAAGTTATTGACAAGTCACCTTGTTTTGAAGAGGAATTTCTATAAAGTTTTGAAAGCAACAAGCTTTCCAGCAGAAGAATAGTAAACTGTGGAAGAGTTGCAGCAGTTTTTTGCTAAAGTATGTTTTTTCCTCTGACTGTCAAAAAGAAAGGTTACAAAGAGCCTTTTCTTAGACACAGAGATTTTGGTGATGTTAGCCAAAAAAAGGTTTATGACTTTCCAGGAAAACTCTCTGTTCACTGCTGAAGACACAGGGAGATGTCAGAATGAAAATTTGAAACAAAAATAAACCTTTTTACACCAATCATTTTTTCCAGAAAAACAAGATTTCTCTCTCTCTCTCTCTCTCTCTCTCTCTCTCTCTCTCTCTGAATGTGAAGAACTGCATTTTAAAGTCTCAAAAATTGTTGCAGGAACTGTCATATTCCAGTAATTTCTAATAGCTCCATTTACTAGGTAATAATGCAGATTAAGCTCAATATCAAAAACAGAGGCCAAGAGAAGATCCTGCTGTTGGAAATTGTCATGGGAACATTCAGTAGTGTTTTCAGAGAAAGTCTAAGAGGCACATTTTTAGACATACTGGAAGTCTGCAAATGACAAACCCAGAGGAGTCTGTTAAAGAAAAAAAAAAAACAACTGTAGTCAAAGACAATAAGTTTGCAAGGAGATTTCAGACTTTAAGTAAATTAATAAGGGTATAGTTTGATTTAGAACTTTTAACATTTTTAATTTAGCTTTTTAAAAATACATTATTGGTATAATATTCCAATGGCTTAGTGAGAAAAAGGAAAAAAAATCCTGGATCGATTATAACAAGAAGGAAAAAAATACAAAATACTTAAATTTCTGCCAATTTAAAAGTTTACTGTGCTATTTGGGAAAGTAACTCAGAGAAAGCTGATTGACAAAATGTTCTTGAACTCTTATTGCGGTAAGCGTCTTGTTGGTTTTGAGTTTGGTCTTTCAGGTACAAAAGATCATCTTTCTTGCAGAGGTGATCTTCAGAGACTGTTTTTCAGCATGTCTTTATTTGTCAACTAAGAATAGTCAGACATTCTTTAAGCAGTAAAGGACCACCAGCTGGACACTACATACTTTTGACATTACTCTGTGTATGAAGTGCAGAAATTGCATACCTTATAAATGCCACACAGTTTTTGGTAAAATGAAGATACATTCTTTCCTCAAGTGGTAATAAGGTTCTAGAGGTTCTACATCAGAAATTATTTTGATTTTGAAAGCTGTTTTAACTGGTAAAATGTTGCTGTCTATTCCACCAAGAGCACCTGTCTTCTTTTGTCTTCATTTGTTCAGCTTTTCGACTTCTACACCTTTCCTTTTGAAAACCTATATTTCTGTTTGTAGTTTTGCTTACTTTTCTGTTATCTTACTTGTTATCTTAAGACTGGATGTCATCTTTTCATTCCAGAAAAGTTCCTGCCTGAACTAACTACACACACAAAAGGAGG